>VXAV01003017.1:53534-66233 GCA_013399715.1 Alectura lathami
TTATAAAGCAGTGTGGAATTGTTCTAAACATCATAACATTAGAATAAAAACAAAGAATTTTATGACTAAAGAGATTAAATTATATAGAGGAAATGATGTATGTAATTAAGATGATTTTAAATCTACACTAATCACTCCTGCAGCATATGAATACATCATGAAGTCCCGCGCTATATAGTAATGAGAACTGAGAAAAATACAGCATTCAAAATAACATTTACCTGGAGTCACAAAACTAATGAAGACAGATTTCTCACAGATTTGAGTCCTGGATCCCCACACCTTGTCTTTGGCCATAACCCTAACATTTCTAATTTTTCCTGTGCAGTTCTATGGGACAGCTCTTCCCATTCCCCTACACACACTTGTTGACCTTCACCGATATGGTAGACATATAGTACACTGACTTCACCCATGTTCTACTCCATCTGTCACTTGCTCAGAGCGCATGCCATGGTTGTACACATATAGACTGGATGCTTGCAGTAGTCTGAGCTCATTTTCTCCACCTACTACAGTTTCACAGAGGTTGTATGAACATAATTACCCTTGAGGCTTTTACACTTCAGTCAAATTTGGTTGAAATAATCCATTATGTTAAAAATTCCAAAAAGGTAAGACTTGACCAACAAAAAGAGAGACTGGCAGGCAGATAAATAGTATATTCCTTCTGGCTCTATGATATTAAACAATAAAGCCAAAGTGGATCTAGACATTAAAATGTTCATGTCCAGTAGACCTCACTGCAGTTTCTAGCATATATTGTTCCTGTCAATTAGTGTTCATATCACATTGCTTCTCTTCTGATGCATAAGGATTCAAGGAACAGCGTTGCTTGGTAGTATCTTAAGTGGTACACCCAGAACTACCACTGTGATAAATTGAAGCATATTTGTATATCTTACTCATGAGCTAGGGAAATATTGATGGAAAAAATGAATGTAAAGTGTAGGACTGGATTACAAAAACAGATGGGAGCAGTGTTGCATTTTATCTCTTTGTGCTGTGTTTCCATATACTTTCACAGTAGTAATATGAAGTGCTACATTTCTATTGCTTGCATTGTGTTCATAAGCTAAGTATAAACAAGGAAAATGTTTTTTCTCCAAAGTTCTTATCAGCAGTGCACATTAGAATAGTAGGAATTTCTACTTCTCTGTGATGTTGTTTTTTTAACAATTAAAGGATTTTTTTTTTTAATGTTTACTTAATTTTTATCTTAGGATGTAGCTCTAAGTGTAAAAAAGAATATTTTGTAATGTAAAAGATCAGTTGAACAAGAAGAGCATCTTTGCCAGCTTATTGTTCATGCCCAAATTAAGGCAAACTTTCCTCCTGTTTTGCTTTTTCATAATTAGACTTCTTTTCCCCACAAACTCTTCAGCTGACAACCCATTTTCTTCAGTCCTAACTCCTTGTGGAATGGTTAGAATTTGATACGTTTTTGTTAAGAATAAAATAAATCTTGAATGTTTGGGTGAAACTTTTGAACTTCTTGTGATCAGGAAGAGAAATTCTTGCTTATGTAGATTCTTACATCATCTAATTTTAATGAGACATTTGATGCATTTCTATAAGAATACAAAGAATACATCACTTTTTAAAGAACAATACAATTGCCTTTCTCTGGGACTCAGCATGACACCCTGCTGGAGCGCAACACTGCTTTTGGTGGATTTATTTTTTCCTGTGTGTAAGCAATTTTCTTTCAAATTCTTTCATTCAGAGGATTGTTTTCACGCCAATGCATCTTTTCATGAATGTGCATAAGGCAGATTTAGATTTGGATTCATAGAAAAATCAAATGCAAGATCCATAACAATAGCATATTTGGCACCTGGGATGACACTCTCTACCTGTGAGCTAAGTTTAGTTAAGCTCTGAACAGAGACCTAGAAATGTTTGAATTCTAATGCTAGGTCTTACGGAAATAGTGTGTTTCTGGACTAGTTGATCTCTCTGTCTTCCTGACTATAAAGTAAGGGAAAAAACATTGACAGAATTCACCAATATCAAAAATGCTTTGAGGAGGTTCTGATAGATGAGTGCATCAAAAATGCTGATAGGTAGTCATTACACTTCTCTCTAAACCTGAAGTAGGATTAGGATGGAGATAAAACCATGTAAGCAAGCCCAGTATCCTGTGAATGGTAGTAATCATTTGTGTGTATGTGTCATGCACTTGCAGTTTTTAACAGAATCACTTTTATTTTCTAGTGAAGGCCGGATCAAATACATCTTCAATAAGAACAGTTTTCTAATTAATATTCCGTTGCCATATGGTGGAAGATCATCCCATGACATAAGGGTGCCACAGGCTGTTAAAACACCCCCTCTGGTAATGGAGTCAATGGGAATAAACATACCTTCTCTGGAATACAGAATCCCGACATTTACTGTTCCAGAATCCTATCCTCTTCTTGTGCCTATACTTGGCACTTTAGAGATCTCTACTGGTGTGCACAGCAACTTCTACAACTGGACAGCAGCGTATACTTTGGCTAACAACAGCACAGAGAAAGTATCCAGCATAGGAACTTCTTATACCATGAATGCTGATTCGATTTTTGAGCTACTTTCCTACAATGTGAAAGGTAAGAATATGTGCTGATACTGTAATACTGCCAAAACTATTTTAATGACTTTATTTTACATGTATCAGGTACAGCACATTTATTTTCATACTAATTTAAAGAAAGAGGTTGTGTAATCTCAAATCACTTCATCTCTGTTTTTAAAGATATTATGTGAATCCATTATTTAGGCAGTAAAGGCAAAGTCAGATAATTCATTAAAGCCTTAAGGCGTATATTTTCCAATATATTCCATACTGAAGGCAAGGTTCTTCACAGCTGAAGGAATGATCAGATAAAGAGTTGTGTATCTGACAAGCCAAGTGTTTTCAAAAGCAGGCATGTATGTAGCTGTGCCTCTAGTTTGATTCTCTCCCTCTATGCATAGATACAAGGATAAATATATTTTTTATCCCTTGTATATGTCCATACACTGCCATAACTATATAGCAGTTAGCCCAGATTCAGACTAGGCAAGTGTTAAAATAGGTAGTTTTTTAAGTAGTTCCTCTCAAATTGTAATTTATGTTCTCAAACTTCAAAAGGGCAGGTTAAATTTAGTCTTTTCTAAATTTTTCACCGTATATGAAAGTATGATAAAGATAACATTTAAAAAAAGGGAATGTTAGCTATGCTTTAGTTTTAGTCATTCCTGACAATCCACCTTGTTAATTTAATTTTAAATAATGGCATAACTTTGCGTTGTCTTATATTTAAAACAGTAATATAGAGATTTAATTTATTCATAGTTTGAAATTTTAGTCCTGGATATCAAATAACCACAATTTTTTTAGAAACATTCAGGATATACAAAAACATTTTTGCCTTTAGAGCAAAATGTTGTAATAACAGTAACTACAATTTAAACAGTAACATGAAATCTTTGTGGCATCAGAGAAAGTCTTAAAAATGCAAAGGTATACATTACATTGTTATCTTTTTCCTCCTTTTTCTTTTTTCAGGTTCTGGAGAAGCATCTTATAATAGAAATGGATTTACTTGTGCATATGAAAATCATCTGAATCACAGACTCTTAACCTCAGTTTTTAAATTGTCTAGGACAAAGAGTTATGAACCCAGTTCAATTTCAAACTGCACCATGTTTCTTATGGCATCCAGCACGCTGGGTCCTCAGCTTTCGTTTTCAGGTGATATTGTTTCTGAAAAGACAAATAACATGAATATCAATAATGTCAAGATGGAAGGGCAACTGGAAGTGGCTTCTGTCTTTGCAAGAAGCATTTACACTATGTCAAGCTCATACAATGAAAAGAGACGGGTTTTAGAAGGGAAATCAAATCTGAGGTTGGATTCTTCTTACCTTCAAGCTACCAATCAGCTATCTGGTAGATACACTGATGATGTATTTTCCATTACCTCAGTTTCTGATGTACAGAGTGGACTATTAAAGCACACAGCTTCACTGAAGTATGAAAATAGCCAGCTGAAGTTGACATCTGAAACAAATGGAAGGTATCAACATCTTGCAGCTGTCAATAAACTTGAATTAATTTTGTCAAAGAAGATGACAGCACTTCGCTCTGAGCACCAAGCCACTTACAAGCAAACCCAGTATTATGCCTTGTTTGCAGGTTCTCTCAATTCCCAGGATCTTGTTTTCAACACTGATATTTCTGTGACTGATCAAAGGAATCGAGCTGCACATAAGTCATCATTCAATGTTAATCAGTATGGTCTAGCCAGCAGCGCAACTACAAATGTGCAGTTTAGTCCATTGACAATGCAGAGTGAAATGAATGCCAAACTCGATACTGCTGGAGGCTCTATGTCACTATCATCTTCTGGGCGCTATGGTAAAAACAATGCAAAATTCAATCTAGGTGGAAGAGTGAGCTTAACGGAAATAACTCTGGGAAGTGAATATCAGAGTACAGTTCTGGGTATGGACAACAAACATGTTTTGAACTTCAGAATTAATAGAGAAGGACTCAAGTTTTCAAACAATTTGCAAGGGTCATTCAAAGAGATTAAGCTGGAGTACACAAATGACTTGAATATTCCTGGTTTATCCCTAACATTTGCTTCAAAGTTAGACAACAGCTTCAGCTTTGACAAGTTCCACAAGCATGTTTTTGACCTACAGCTGCAGCCCAGATCACTTACAGCTAAGCTGAACAATAATATTAAATACACCAAAACTGAAGTTTCCAACAAAGCAGAACTGCTTCTTGAGCCTCTGAAGCTGAACTTGGGTGGCAATGTGAGAGCAGCCTATGGAGCAGATGAAGTAAGACACACCTATGCCATTACTTATGCTGATCTAACTGCAAACTTTAAAACAGACACAGTCGCAAATGTTCAAGGCGCAGCAGTGAGTCACAGAGTTAATCTGAATGTGGCAGGACTGGCTTCCTCAATTACCATGAACACAAACTGTGATTCCAAATCTCTCCGTTTCAGCAATGCTGTGCGTTCTACTATGGCCCCATTTACTATCACTGCTGATGTCCATACCAATGGTAATGGAAAGTTGATTACTATGGGTGAACACACAGGAGACCTCTACAGCAAGTTCCAGTTTAAAGCAGAGCCTCTTGCTTTCACTTTCTCCCATGATTACAGAGGATCTACCAGCCATAGCTTGAAGTTTAGAAGAAAATACACTACACAGCTTGATAACAAATTTCATATGCTTTTTACTCCATCAGAGCAANTGATGCAGAAAAGACCGGTGTGGAACTTAGTGGAAGAGCTTTAGCAGATCTCTCTGTGATGGACACATCAATCAGACTGCCATTCGCATCTGAAGAAGTTAATGTAATTGATGTGTTAGGCCTCAGGGACAGTGTGTCAGAGCCTCAAGAATTCAGCATCTCTGGCTCTGTGAAGTATGACAAAAATAAAGATATGCATGTTATTAACTTACCATTCTTGGAACGCTTGCCAGTCTGCTTTGAACAAATCAGAGGTGCCATTCTGTCCACACTGCAGGCTGTACAAAGCTACCTGAAAAACATTGACATCGATCAATATATGAGAACATACAAGGAAACTTTAGATAATCTCCCACAGCACCTTAATGATTACATGGACAAATTAGACCTGAAGGGCAGAGTTAGCAGCATGAAAACTAATTTGATTGCTTTCACGAAGGACTACAGAATAACATCTGATGATCTCCAAGATATGCTGGAAAAAGCCCTGGATAATCTTCAAGAAATACTGTTCCAGCTTCAGGTCTATCTGGTACAAATTGATCAATACATCAAAGACAATTATGAGCAGTTTGACGTGAAAGCACTTATTACAAAGCTTCTTGACCAAATAGTGGAAAAAATGACAGCTCTAGATGACAAATACAAGATAAGAATGACTATAGTGGACTCTATTCAGAAATTACAATTTTTTTTTCGCCAGTACCCCAGCAAAATTGGAAGCACCGCTATGACTTGGATTAAAAATGTAGATGATGAGTACAGGATCACAGCTAGGATACAGGAGTATCTAGAGCAGCTTAAGATTCAGATTCAGAATATTGATATCAGACGCTTTGCAGAAAAATTGAAACAGCAGATTAAAATATTTGATGTTAGAGAAGCTTTACAAAAATTGAAGCGTTCATTACCAATTAAAAAAATGAAAGAAGTTCTTGAACAAGTCAAAGACTTTATTCTAAATTGGATGGAAGAGTATGAAGTGTCTGAGAAGATCAGTGCTTTCCGAGGTCATATGCATAAACTGATTGTAAAATATGAAATTGATAAGCAGGTGTATTTTTTAATGGACAGAATGGTAGAACTGCTTAAACAGTACAGAGTAAAAGAAACTGCCCGGAGACTGATCACCTACCTGCAAAAAATTGATGTGAAGACATGCTTTGATAAAATTATTGCTTTTATTGATGATGCTGTCAAGAAAGTGCAAACCTTTGATTATGAAATGATGATAAAGGAAGTCAACAAGTTCCTTGACATGATTATAAAAAAACTCAAGTCTTTTGACTATAACCAGTTTGTTGATGACACAAACAAAAAAATCCGAGAAGTAACACAGAGAATAAATGAGGAACTCAGAAATCTAGAACTTCCTCAGAAAGCAGAGGCATTGAAGCAGTATATAAGAGATTTTAGTGCGGTAATTTCTAAGTACATAGAACAACTAAGGGACACGAAGCTTGCTGCCATAATTAAGTGGCTCAAGGACCTCATCAATTCAACAACATTTGCTAATCTGAAAGCCAAAGTAAATGAGCATCTGGAAGACCTGCGAGAGAGGATTTCTGATATGGATATCTCCAAGGAATTTGAATGGTATCTTCAGAAGATAAGCCAGTTCTACAATTCTGTTGTTATATACATTTCTGAACAATGGAACATAGCTTTTAAAAAAATTGTTACTTTGGCTGAAGAGTATGATCTAAAAAATTGGGCTGAAAATTTAAACCAGTTAATTGAAACAGGATTTCAAGTCCCTGAAATCAGAACAATTATAGTCACTATACCTGCCTTTGAATTCAGTCTCCGAAGTCTTCGAGAAGCAACCTTTCGAACACCAGACTTCATTGTTCCACTGACTGATCTCCATATCCCCTCCTATGAAATAAATATTAAGAAACTAAAGGACATGAAAATCCCAGTGAAATTTACTACCCCAGAATTTACTGTTCTGAATAGCTTTAAAGTTCCTTCTTATACAATTGACCTGAATGAGATTAAATTTCAGATTGTGAGAATTATAGACCAACTCATGTCTGGTGAATTTCACCTGCCAGCAGTTGATTCATATTTTAAAGATCTGAAGATGAGAGATATGCCTTTTTCTGAGATTTCCTTTCCAGAATTACAAATGCCTCAGTTTCAAATCCCAGAATTAATGATTCCAAAACTAAATCTAAATGAGCTCCAGATTCCTGACATGAAGATACCAGAGTTCCAGCTTCCACGTATTCCACATACTGTGACTGTCCCTACATTCGGCAAATTGTCTGGTGCTTTCAGAGTTGCCTCTCCATTCCTTACGCTGTCTACTCAAGCTGAAGTCCATAATACTACAGCGTCTGCAAACAGTCCAGAATTTGTGACCTCTTTTTCAGCTCAAGCAACATCCAAATTAGATTTCCTAGTTTTTAGTGTTATTGCAGATTCACGTCTTTTGGCCCCTGAGATGAAACAGCTGAAGCTCAAAAATTCTATGAAGGTCAACCACAGGTCCCTTAAAGTTGATCACACCAATGAAGTGGTATTTTTAGGGACTTCTGTGGAAGGAGTAGCTGAAACCAGAGCGAAATTCTATACAACAAAAAATTCAGTAGAACTTCAGAATAATTTAATGGTCAACCTGCAAAGAAAAATTTGGATGCAGAGTGGAACAGCATATTCCCACAGACTGAATATTCCACAAGTTGACTTTTCCAGCCAGGCTGATCTGGTCAATAATATGACAGCAGAGGTAGAAGCAGGACACATATCATTTACCTCCAATGGCAAAGGAAACTGGAAATGGGCTTCTCCTAATTTCTCCGATGAAGGCACTCATGATTCACATGCCACTTTCAGGGTTGATGGCCCTATTATTATATTTTTTGCTGACTACAGAATAAATGACAGGTACCTGAAAGTCAGCCAAGCTATGAGATATGAATGTGGTTTTCTAAGTTATGCAACACTTCAGATTCAGTCTGAAATTGAGTCACAGCGTGTGGGACGTAGCGTTCTGAAAGTAAAAGGCACAGGACAGCTGGGAGGAATGAAAGTAGAATTAACTGGCTCTCACAATGCTCGTCTTAATGGGCGGATTACTGGAACTGTAAATAATGAGGTTTTCTTCTTGGCACAGCCTTTTGAAATTCGTCTATTAACAAACAATGATGGAAACATGAAAATCAGCTTCCCGATGAAACTGACTGGCAAAATTGTCTTCTTGAATAATTATGGTCTTTCTCTCAGTTCGTCGGTTCAGCAGGTCAACTGGCAAGCTACCGGCAGGTTCAATCAGTACAGGTATTCCCATAACATGTCTGCTGGCAATAACGATGACAGAATTGAAGCTCACGTTGAAATGAGTGGAGATGCCAATTTAGACTTCCTAAATATTCCGCTAAGCATTCCTAAGCTTCATGTTCCCTACACTGCAATCCAGACACCTGAGCTAAAAGATTATTCACTGTGGGAACAGGTAGGCCTGAAGGACTTATTGAAGACTACAAGACAATCTTTTGATTTAAATTTGAATGCTCAGTATGAGAAAAACAAAGATATGCATGTAATCCCACTTCCTTTAGAAACAGTGCATGAAGCACTTAATAAATACATCATTTTCTTCAACAAATATTTTGAAAGAGGAAGAAACACCGCTTTAGATTTTCTCACAAAGTCATATAATGAAGCCAAAACAAAATTTGACAAATACAAAATACAGACATCACTGAACAAACTGCCACGGACCTTCAGGATTCCAGGATACACCATTCCAATTCTGAACATTGAGGTTTCTCCTTTTACTGCTGAGATGCCAGCCTTTGGTTACATGCTCCCAAAAGAAATAAGCACAACAGGATTCACAGTTCCATTTGTTGGCTTTTCAGTACCATCTTACACACTTGTATTACCTTCTCTGGAGCTACCAGTCCTTCATGTTCCACAGGATCTACGCACTCTAAAGCTTCCTAGATTTAGAATCAACAGCCCATCAAACCAGATCTTAATTCCTGCCATGGGAAACATTACTTATGACTTCTCATTTAAATCCAGTGTGATCACTTTGACTGCAAATGCTGGGCTGTTTAATCAGTCTGATATTGTTGGGCAACTTAGCGTCTCATCTTCATCTGTCATTGATGCATTACAACTTAAGCTGGATGGTTCAACAAGTTTGACAAGAAAAAGAGGATTGAAGCTGGCTACAGCACTTTCCCTGAATAATAACAGATTTCTAGGAGGAAGTCATGACAGTACTATTAGCCTCACAAAGAGGAACCTGGAAGCTGCACTGATAACAAATGCACATATTAATACACCAGTTTTAAAAATGAATTTCAGCCAAGAGCTTTCTGGAAATACTAAATCTAAACCCACTCTTTCCTCAGGGCTAAAAGTATCATATGATTTTAATACTCCTAAATATGGCACCAGTGCTAAAGGAGGATTTACTCACAAACTTGCTTTAGAGAGCCTGACATCTTACCTATCTGTAGAAGCATCAACAAAGGGGAATATCGATGGAGTAATTTTCACTGGAAATTCATTTGCTGGAGCTCTAGACCATGAAGCAAACACATATCTGAATGCTAATGGAGCTCGGTCATCTCTCAAGCTTGACGCCAACTCCAAAGTAGAAGGACTTTGGAACAGTGAAATGAAAGAAATACTTGCAGTTGAAGCATCTACCCGTCGTGTTTATGCAGTCTGGGAGCATAGTGGGAAAAACTATGCACAATATACACCTCTTTTCACAACAACAGGGTCTCAGAAATGCAAAGCAACCTTCGAGCTAGCTCCTTGGAGTGTGTCAGCAGATCTTCAGATTACAGCCACTCAGCCAAATTCCTTCCTGGATGTAGCGTCAGTTAATCAAGTTGTCTTATTGAAAATAAGTACTACAGACCAGAAAGTTGGCTGGAAGGGTGAAGGCCAAATTCAGTCGTTATCTCTGAGACATGATCTGCAACTATCAAATGAAAAATCAAACACGAAGTTTGGTATTTCTGGATCTTTGGAAGGATATATAGACTTCCTCAAAAGAATGAAGTGTCCCATTTCTGGGAAGAGCTTATGGGATATCTTGAAGTTGGATGTCACTACTGTTGCTGATAGAAGACAGCACTTAAATGCTTCAGCATCCTTCATGTACACAAAGAGCGACGATGGTTACTTTTTCTCCATACCTGTAAATAAGTTGACTGATGGCTTCACATTCAGTATTCCTGAGTTACATCTAAAAGCTCCAAGTCCTGTCCTCAGCACTCCAGAGTTCAGAGTCCCTTTCACCAGTCTTCAGGTCCCAGCATACACCATTGACTTGCGCAACATAAAAATTCCACAGACGCTAAACATAATGCCATTTGATGTTAATTTACCCACACTGCCAAAACTAAGATTCCCCAAAGTGGATGTAGGAGCCAATTATATTACATTAGAAGAATACAAAATACCATATTTTGAGGTGACAGTACCTGAATACCAAATAACTGTGTCTCAATTCACTCTTCCAAAGAGTATTTCTCTTGGCAGTTTCCATGTAGATCTGGATGAAGTAGCTAATAAGATTGCAGATTTTGATCTGCCTACAATTACAATTCCTGAACAGAAAATTGAGATCCCCCCTCTCAAAGTGTCCTTGCCTGCTGGAATTTACATCCCATCATTTGGTGCCTTGACTGGATCATTCAAAGTTGCTTCCCCTTTGTATAATGCCACCTGGAGAACAGACTTAACAAATAAAAAGGACTCCTTTGAAGTGGCTGTCGACTCTACCTGCAGCTCAACATTACAGTTCCTAGAATATGACTTCAATGGTAAGACATTAAAATTCTGTATGCCACAGTTCTGAAGGAAATGCTGCATACTGTTTTTCACATATATTTTCTGAGACTTTGCTTATGAACATGTTGCTGTCTGTTTAGCAATTATATTAGATTGTACTTCTCCTATCATCATCAACATATTTCCTTAAATTGTTATCAAACTTAGTCCGACACCTTGACGGTTAATGACAAAATGTATGCATGACTAATAGCATACTCTGAAAAGAAATGAAAAAGATCTCTTTTTTGTATAGCAGTTTCTTGCTTTAAATTGGAGACATCATAACATTCCTCCATTACTAATGATGATACATGTAAAGGAGAGAAAGCAGGCTGACTTTTTATCTGATTCAGTTCAGACAAAGAAATATTTACCCTTTTCCTTACAAACTAGCCATATGTGATTTTGAAAAGTATTTCAACTCAGTAAGCTCAGGCATCCCATATTGTTTTTGGTTCTAGACTTAGAATAATAGTAAAAGCATACATCAGACTAACAGTATGAACTCACAAGAAATTAGAATCCCTATTTATGGCCTGCAAGAATGCAAAATGTTATACTTCTGTTATTATAAACATAGAGGAAAACTGAATTTTAAAATACTCCGGTTGAACAAAGATTTTAAAATATTTTTATCTGGGCCATCATCGGCATTTAGTTTTTTGATGCATAATTTTACTTACTATGGAAACATTCCGTGGCTGACCTTCTAGCAAACAGCTCGACATGTATTTTGTATTGTTTGCTGGTAAATTCTGGTAATACATACATATGAAATCTATTTCACAGCTGTTTCAAACTACAAATATGAAGGAGACAAGTTTCTTATGAAGACCACAGGCAGCTTTTCTCACCGTGACTTGAGTGCAAACTACAAGGAAGATCTCACTGTTCAGGGATTTGGGTAAACATTTGTTCTGATAATATAACAGACAAAATTGCTAATTATGTACTTGTTGCTTTGAACACCAATGCTGCAGAGTGCTCCGCTATGATTACTAAGAACCTCGGCAACTATTCTGTCAGTATTGGTGGAAATATTTTAAGTCTTTAGGCAACTGGAATGCTATTCCCTCTCAAAATTTCCAGCATAGTTTTTCTGAGCAGCACTATGTCATATCATTATAAACACATAAATAAATCTGACCATCAACATAATTTTTTCATTGGCCTCTGTAAACACAAGCCATTAAAGAGTAATTTTTATTCACACGTACCAGTACTGGGGATTACAGATTTGACTTTCTAACTGCCTGCTTTGATCTGCACGTGTTGTGTTCCTGTATCCAAGGGACAGAAGTCTATGAGGGCAAGTAGAAATGCATGTACAAAATACTTCCTATACTTTAGTCAGTGAAAAAATTGAAGTCAGTCTGTAGAAGTCATTAGAAAGCTTACAGTGGGGTAACTGCAGGTTTTAATTTGCTCTCCTAATTTAATGAAAATTCTCAACAGATCTGAACATAGTATGTAGAAAAAGGAAAACTGGAGTAACACGCAGTTTTGAATGTGTTAGACTAAATCCTAAGAAATGTGGATACTATAGCTCTACTTTCCTTTGATGACAAAGGTATTGCTTATGTAGATGTATACATATATATATGATATAATGGGTGGTATTATATTTAGGCATATCGCATTGT
>VXAV01003017.1:66651-100048 GCA_013399715.1 Alectura lathami
TGTCTTTAAAAATTTGTGAATGTTGATGTTATGACATAAATTAACCAGTCTTTGCCCAAAGAAAATCTGTAATGTCAGTAATTACAGTTTTTGTTTCCTACACTGGCTTTCAAATTCTAAAAGTAACATCTATGTGAAGAGACTGAATCAGCTTCTCTACACAGTTAATTTTGCCCTCTCCTGTGATCAAGAAAACACACCTGCTGAAAGCTTTGGATAAGTCACTGATCAGGCTTGGCATATACTCATTAGGCTATTTACACTTACCTTAAAAGAAGTAGTCGTTATTGTAATCAAGCCAGTGGAAGAGGGCAGACCATCTGTAGAGTGTCTTCTTTTTGGATCCATTAATATATGCCCATATAAGAAGTAAAAACCTTATTAGATTTGCTAGCAAAGGTTGCTAATAATATTAGGATACTGCAATTTCAAAATTAACATCTTACATTCCAAGATGATATACTAATTTCAGAATCACAATCAACACATAATTCACTATTTACTACTAAAAACTGGACTTTGTAATGCAACTAAATTTTTTCTGAGGATCTTTGATTACTCTGAGTAGCTCATTCTAAATTGTCTCATTGATTTAAAGGACTGCAAAATTAAATCCTCCTATGTTTTCATGTTAAAGAAAGGCAGTTAAAATTCACTAAATAATTTCAAGAATGTGTAGAGCTGTCATTGTTCTAAGTAATTCACATACTTCATGAGAAATCATAGGCATTTAAAAGAGAGGAAGGAAAAATCTTATTTGCAGTCAGATTAAAAAAAAAAAAAAAACTAAATTATGCTGAGGTGGGCCTGTGCAAAGTGGCACAGAGTAGCTTGATACAATATAATTTGCTCCAAAATAACCTTTCAGTATGGGAGCAAACACACAGTAGATAAAAGATTGTAGTCCTGTTGTACTAATATATAATAAAATTAAAAGTATGCAAAATGAGAATATTGAAACACACTCTTTATAATATAAGTAACATTGGATTTGTCTTGTTTACAAGCTCCCTTTTGCTTATTCTGTTTTATATTTTCAGTCTGCTCCTCAGAAGGACATTGACATATTGAAAAGTGAGATATCCTTCAAGAATCCTGACCTGATTCAAATGAAATTCAACTGGAAAGAGGATGCTGCCAAGGACTTGCTGTTGGGTCTAAAAGAAAAAGTACCTAAAATGACAAGGACAGTCTATAGGTATGTTAATCGGTACTATAAAGAGCATATGGGATTGGATATTAGTGATGCCACCTTCATAATGAAGAACATCATGCAGAGTAAAGCTGACAATGCATACACATTTGCTGTAAGACAAATAGATCAAATCGATGCTCAGCTTCGCACAGCTGCCAGTGAGGCCTCTGGCAAATATCAGGAGATGAAGATGAAAGCTAAAGAGTTATATCAAAAAGCAGCAGATCAAACTGAACAGTTTGACTATCAAAGAATAAAAGCAAAGCTTTTGGATGCTACAATTGACCTAATAGAAGAATATCACAAGAGAGTAAAGCACCTAATTGACTCAGCCATTGAATTCCTGAAGACCACAAAATTCCAGGTTCCTGGACTGTCTGAAAAGTATACTGGTGAACAATTATACCTTATGACTACAGAGAAGGCAGCAAAAATTGCTGATATATGCCTTTCAAAACTTCAGGAGTACTTTGATGCTTTGATTGCAGCTATCAATGAGCTGGAAGTCAGAGTTCCTGCTTCTGAAACAATTCTCAGAGGTCGTAATGTACTTGATCAAATTAAAGAAATGCTGAAACATTTGCAGGAAAAAATCAGGCAGACCTTTGCTGTTCTCCAGGAAGCTGACTTTACAGGAAAGCTTAACCAACTGAAACAAGCAGTGCAACAAACTTTTCAGAAGGCAGAAGATATGGTTAGAAGCTTGCGGTCCAAAAATTTTGAGGATATCAAAGTCCAGACACAACAGCTGTACAAAGATTTGATGGCTTCAGACTATGTGCGGAAACTTAGATACTTGGCAGAAAACATTAAAAAATACATTTCTCAGATAAAAATTTTTAGCCAGAAGACATTCCAGGAGCTTTCAGAAAACCTGCACCAGCTGGTCCTCTATGTAAAGGCATTACGGGAGGAATATTTTGATCCAACTACACTTGGATGGTCAGTGAAATACTATGAAGTAGAAGACAAGGTACTAGGATGGTTAAAGAATCTAATAAATACACTAGTGGATTGGCACAACAGATATGTTGGAGATCTTACTGACTTGTTTACACGCCTGACAGACCAAGTAAGAGAACTGGTGGAAAAATACAGCCAGGAATATTATGACCTTGTAACTGATGTTGAAGGGAAAGGAAGACAGAAGGTCATGGAACTCTCATCTGCTGCTCAGGAAAAAATCCGATATTGGTCTGCAGCTGCTAAAAGGAAAATCAATGAACTTAACAAGCAAGTCAAAGCAAAACTCCAGGAGATTTATGGTCAGCTTAGTGATTCTCAAGAAAAGCTAATTGATGGGGCCCAAAAGTTGATTGACCTAACTATAGAAAAGTACTCTGCATTCCTGCAGTATATCTCTGAGCTTCTTCGTTGGCTTGAGCAAGTAACGGCTGACAGTATAAAACCATATATAGCTATTCGTCAAGGAGAGCTTAGAATAGATGTGCCATTTGATTGGGAGTACATTAACCAAATGCCCCAGAAAAGCAGAGAGGCNCTCCAGGAGATTTATGGTCAGCTTAGTGATTCTCAAGAAAAGCTAATTGATGGGGCCCAAAAGTTGATTGACCTAACTATAGAAAAGTACTCTGCATTCCTGCAGTATATCTCTGAGCTTCTTCGTTGGCTTGAGCAAGTAACGGCTGACAGTATAAAACCATATATAGCTATTCGTCAAGGAGAGCTTAGAATAGATGTGCCATTTGATTGGGAGTACATTAACCAAATGCCCCAGAAAAGCAGAGAGGCACTCAGAAAAAAAGTGGAACTAACACGCACACTAGTTCAACAAGGCATTGAACAAGGCTCCAGGAAATGGGAAGAAATGCAAACATTCATTGATGAACAACTTGCCAGTGAGCAGCTGAGTCTTCAGCAAATTGTGGAAAATATACAGAAACGCATGAAGACCTGAGTGGACATGCAGAAGAGGAGAAGTAATATGTTTGTACCAAAATGTATTTAAAAATAACAGCAATCAGCATACTGGAACTTCAGACAGATACTGTTTGAATCTGAATTTATAGCTGAAAATGGAATAATCTACAGTAGGTTATTTTAATAAGCATAATAACCCAATAAATGAGTTCTTTATTACATTTTTGTGTCATTCATTGCAGCTAGTTTTACTTGGACCATAGGGCTTAATCCAACAATTGTAAAGGTCAATGGGAAGTCTTTGCATTGGTTTCTCAGTATGTTGGATCAAGCGAGTAATGTGCAATACATATTGTAAATATTCACAAAAGCTATGGAATACATAGAATAAACAGATTTTAAAATAAAGGTCACATTTATAAGCTAGGTGAATAATAGCTTAGAAACACATGTATTTCCCAGCCTAGAAATACCTTCATAATTTCATGTGAAAAAGAAGAGGAGAAGAGCACATTAAAAAGAAAGAAAGAAAGAAAGAAAGAAAGAAAGAAAGAAAGAAAGAAAGAAAGAAAGAAAGAAAGAAAGAAAGAAAGAAAGAAAGAAAGAAAGAAAGCTTAATTCTTGAAATATCAACAATAAGTGGAAAAGAATATCACAGAATAGGAAATGGAGTCCTGGAAAATTGCATATAACAACAATGTTCTTCTAAGAAAAATAAATCTATCCATGTGTCAGTTTTCAAAAGGATATGGCAAGAACTTTTTTTCCTAGTGGTTAATTTATGATCCAGAAATACATGTTTTTCCTACTTGTTTCCCTGTGATATCTCTTACTTGACATCAAATTGTCTAATTTTTACTTATCGTGAGTTTAGTTGCCTGTCAAAGTTTCACTGACATCACTGTATATAATGGACATCAAAATGTTTTCACCTCAGTCCCCTAGGCTGAAGCTTAGACCTCATTTAAATGAATTCCCAATTTAAAGATGAATTTAAATAATATTTTAGAATTCATTCACAAAATAGGACTACTTTTGAGTGGAAATATGAGGACCTGTTGTGGTTTATTTTCATCTGTTGGAATGATATATAGATAGTCCTTGAAAAAGGCTTGCTTAGGCTGAAATAATATTGCCTCTTTGAGAATAAACTCTTTAACAAACAAGACTAGAAATTTTGTATGCATATTTGTTTTGATACCATCCATCTACTCTGTAATATGATTTTTGCTGGTTCATTAATGGGAAAACATCATTAATTTGTTCACAGACATGACCTTTCAGAGTCTGGTTTCACCCGATGGCATGATGGGTTACACAGGGGAAACAATGGAACACCAGTTTACAAATACAAAGGTTTTGTGGCATCAGATACGTTTTGGCAACACAGAGCAGCATCATGCAAAGATGCTAGCTCAGGTCCTGGAAACAGGAGTTCCCAGTGCCCACGTTGAGTTACGCAGTAATAAACTCCCTGCTCCACAGCTAGTCCACACTGCAAGACCTCAGACCAAGCTGGGCTATACAAATTTGACATCCTATTGCCAGATAATATTATAACTTGAGTAAGTCTGCCACTAATGATTTTTCTCAGATGGACTAAATTAACCCCCAAACCGGAATGAATCTAACACAGTTGCACATATACAGCTATCTAGCTTTTAGCAGGCTGCGCATCTCTAAGAAAATAAAGTAAATCACTTTTCTTTTCAGAGCTTTCAGCCATCACAAGTCAAGCAATAATTCTTGGATACAGATATATTAGTCCCCTGTTTTCATCCTGAATAAAAATAATCTGTGTATGTCACCCTGCCCGAAGGAAACAGATATAAAAATCCCTGTTTACATGTTATATTGAGTATCACAATAAATAAAGATGTTGGCTGCAGAGCATTTTCACCTTCATTCACAAGGAAACTGAAGCCTATGGGTCATCTGATCTTTATTTTATGTCAGATTACATAACTAATTTCCCTGAATTTCACAAATGTTTAAGCACAACCAAATTTCTCAGACGCTGTCTGATTCTTGCTTCCCTCCATCATGACAAATAGCCCTGTGGAACAAAGGACAATAGAAAAAAATTATAAAAGTTAAGGGAGAAGAGAGATTTAAAGTTTTGTTTTCATGGCTATTTACTTCTGTTCATCATCCATAGTTCTTGGAAGGGTTATAAATTCTGAAGAAGGATTTGCTTACAAAGAATGGGTTAACTGAATAATAAATATGCCAAATAGCATAAATACTGGCTCTCTTTGGCAAGAGTGAAGCTTCCCAAGAGCAAACACAATAGTTTGCACACTGAACTGTGGTTAGAAGTTAGAGACTTCCAAGTCCCTAGCAATGCTGCTGCCAATTGGATTAGAGTTCTCAGTCCCATAATCGATGTGACAGCCATCTTGCAGTCATTCTGCAGTTGGTTTTGGGAGGGCCTGGAAGCAGAACATCGATCACAAAAACTAGATCCTGAAAGTTAGCTGCAATACAAATTTGTATCCACATGCCAGAGATGTCATCTTAAGCACCCCTTTGAAACTCTTGACATGTTTTAACATAGGAAGGAGTGTGTGTGTTTGTACATGTGAGCAGGTATGACCCACGAGAAGGTACAACCACATGTAATGTTAATTTCTATTCCTGTTTGTTTTTCTTGCCTGTTTTTCCTTTTAAGTTCCAGCAAGTTTCAGCCATTTTTTCCATGTAATTTTTACAGAAGTGTAGACAAAACCACAATTATTCAAATACTGGTAAAATTGACTCCACTTATGAAACTTCAATGATATAATCATTTGAAATATTATTAGTTCCATTTTGGCCTCTTTTTCAGCCTAGTTTATATAATAAGAAATAATATATTTCATTAAATTGAATTGTGTGGGAGATAACAGGGAATGAGCAACTATCTGGGGCTCACTGACATTGTTTCTTTTTTTCCTATAGTCTTCATTGTCTGAATTCTCATAAATGCCAGAGGGGTTTTGCTTTATAATTTACAGCAAGTATCAGACATAGAGCAGAACTGGTTGTAAAAGTTTAATTAAGTGAAATATTTTAACAAGAAATTCGAAGAACAATATGCCCTGCTCTAACTAAGTGATTGTAGAAATAACATTGACAAGAAATGTGTGTGTTCCTAAATGAAAAATTTTGCAGAGGTAGGACAGCAAAAATGCTTCAGAATTTTAGATTATGCAACTAACTGGAGCTGGTCTTTTATTAAGTGGTTTACAAACACATGTATACATTTGTTGTATATAGTTAGACTCTACACGCATACCACATCAAAGCTTACCACATAGTGCGCTATCCATCTCCAGCTCTATTCTACGCTATTGATACTTGCAGAGCAACTGACATTATGGTCTACCGATACCTTACAAAGTTTAAATTTGAATATTTAGTTGCTCAGTAAGTGACACCAAATTTTTTAGTCCTCTTCTGCTGGCAGATTTATTGCCCAGGTGGGAAACTAGAATTTATTAAAGGCCATACAGACGTACAGAATTGTACGTCTTCTTCACAGCCAAATTCTGGCCCAAATGAAATCAATGGCAAAATGTCTTTTGGCCTCAGCAGAAGCAGGCTTTGGCTAGTTAAGGGTATAAATTGAGAAGCACTTTGGGATCCTGTAGGACAAAAAGCTATATTATTATCTATAAAAATCTACCCAAAAATATAGTTGAAAAACATGCAGACGGGAAAATTAAGCACAAACAAATTCAAGACAGATTGCCTATGCAATGTTGACCAGGGTCTCTCTCTATATATATTGTTATCCAGTTTTACCTAATATCAGAGAGAATGTTTGCCATGGCCAAGATTCCTGGTTTCTGGTCTCATGCCTTAAACATGGAAACATCCTTATTCTCATCACCCTCTTCTTCTTTTCATTATCCATCCAAGGCACTGAGGAAAATTGAAGCCTTGTAGAACAAAAGCAAATTGTCCGTGCTTGGAGAGGGAATTTGCACTAGAGACATCGCAATGTCCCTTCCAGCCTGAGTTACTTCATTCTCTGTGACTAAACTGGTATGGCTTTAGCTTACTGTACTTAACATCACACACACCCTTTGGTAAATAACTTACAAGAAATCAGCTTCATCATATTTCTAATGCACCATTATACAAAAATATAGAAGTTATGCCCTAAATGCATTGTCATTCTGATTGCACAGGCTCTAATATCAAACTCAGGTGCAACCACCAAGCTGAATGTTTTCCATCCCTGGTCTACCAATGTTTTGCCAGCATTTATCAACATAGGTGTGGATAGTAGCATATTTCTGATAAAACCTTTATGTATACCATTCAGTCATTCTGATGGAGGACTGCCAGAAGTTTTAAATGCTGTTAACTGGTATGATTAAGGCATATTTCAATAACATGAATTTAAATAGCATGTTTGAGTCAAACAGGTTCATCTCCATCCATCCACTGTCTCTGGTTTGTGAAACCTGGTACCCTATCATGGCTGAATTAAGGGGAAGAAAGTGTCGCAGCAAGTTTGCTAAGAGGTGTGGAACTTCTGTCTTTAGATGTAAAGTAAGACAGTAGACATCATAACAGCTCTTCAGCCATCTTTCTATTCAAATTGTCTTCTCTCCAGAAAATAGCTTCATCCTTAACAACACATAACACATAACACAAAGAACTGTGCAGGAATCTGCACATTTCCCAGAGAAATGAAACCTGACAAATATCTGATATTATTCTTCAGTGCAATCTATCGTTTTCTTCAACCTTCAGTGCCTGTGATAATGACTTGCATCAACCTGGACCATACACTGCAGAGATCTTCCTTAATTTCTCTTATATATTTCTGAGTTCCAGGCCCAGGAAAATTTGTAAGCCAGAGGATTTCAAACCTGCTTTCACCTACACAGATGGAAACCTTTTCTTTTACCTGCTCTTGCATGTGAAACAAGGCCTCACTGTTTCTCTTACTGATGTGAAATACTCTGCAGCACGGACAGGCCAAGGCCGGTCCCACCCTCTATAAAGTATTTCTTCTCTGCAAGCTTGCCATGTGTTTGAATATGTAAGTGTGTCCATAACCAGGCAGTCATTCCTGTAATACTAGGTGTATACATATGTGACTACAAGTTTGCAAAATCAAGTGGGTAGCATAGGTAATGATGTATGACATATTCTTCATGGCTAATGCTGTCATTCTCCACAGCTGTACCCTGTAATGTTTATCAGTTCCATACTCCCTTTAAAAGCATCGTGAATTCCCCTGAAGCTGTCTAGCAATTTAAATTTGCCCAATTCTTCATTGTTCCTCTTCAGTGCAATTTATGACAGTTTAGATAGAAGTACCCCTGCCATACCAAACCACTGAGGATTTTCCAGCACGCAGGAACCAACCACAGAAGAACACTATGATTCTTATGCATTTGTATTTTGACTGTGATTTTGATAGCTGTTAGGAGAATAAACAGCACTGAATGGTTGGAGGTGGCTCATCTGCTAGACTGGGCATTGGCGGAATGAGAGGATCAATCACACAGAGCAGCAATTCCACCACCAATTTGTGGACTTAGCAAAGGCTACACAAGATATTTATGCCAAACTTGTGTTGTGAAAGAATATGCCAGATTACAAGCACAGGTTATATTCTGCTCTGTTATATGTGGAGACTGTTCTGCTGTTTTGTATACAGATTTGTCTAAGGATGGAAAACAAGTAGCTAGCTTCCATAACATGCTTTTCTTTTCTGCACACCTTTCTCCTGCTAGCACAGTTAGATGTACTCCAAAATTGTTGTTAAACAGCGGAAAAAAGTGAGCATAAGCATACTAGTTATTCTATGGTAGTACCTGTATCAGTATTTATTATGACTGTAGGTCATTTCTAAAAAGCTTGATTTTGTTTTTATTCAGAACCACTTTGTGTGGAAAGTGAAGTATGGATGCCCTTCTATTCAACTGTACCATTGCTCTGAAAGCACTGGTAATTATAGCTCTATTGGCAGGTTTAATGTATAGAAGCCTTATATGCTGGAATCCCAGAAATCACTCCATCTCTTAACATACTCTTTTGTCAGCAGTGTCATAAACATCTCCCCCTGGTATGCACCAGTGACTCTCATGTGCCTTTTTTTTTTTATTATTTCTAAAGCTTTTAATATTCTTAAGTTTTCAATAGGTAGCCAGTCTGAAAGGTAGTTAAGATCCAAAGCCAGCAGCAAACAGCTATTAGACCCCTATGCTAAGGCACTGAATCAAGCGTCTGCATTTAGCCCAAAAACCTCCATTTTCTGTGTGCGTGCATGCTCCCCAGTACCTCCCATTCCCATTAAGTCTTCATCACATTGCCATGAAAAAAGAATGAAAAATGGAGAGCTAATACGACTGTCTCTGAGTTTCAGTATAGGTGTTAATTCTGTTTTCCTGCTTCTGATTTAAATTATTTCAGGATCACTAACTCTGAGTATTCTCAGTCATTAATAAAAAAAGGTCTCACAAACACCAACCCTATTTGTCTTCCATGACACTTCAAGCAGACATTCCACATTAACAGGCTATTTGTCTCTCCATTATGTTCTTTGTCTTTATTACATTTGTTTCTTTAATAAGCCTTTGTTTTTGTCTATGGTAATGACTCACTTAGGACTACTTACATACAATACAGAAAGTTACGCAAAAGCATTTAATTTGAAAGTCGCAGAACAGAAAACCAGCCAAACTCAAAAGAACACACATCCCTCGCACATAGCCCATCTACACAAAGTTATGAGGTCAAATGCATTACAGCATTACAAACCCCACCACCTTGTCTCTCTCTCAGACACATCTGCCTACATGCACATACAACCATGCAAACACGAGCACACGTACAGTGTACATTACAAGTTAAAAGCCTAGAGTTAATTCTTGACCCTGAAGTCATCCCTTTCATTTCAGCACATTGAGCCAGCCAAGTTTTCACAAGATGACCGTCAGCAGCTAGCTGAGGTAACTCTTCCCACTCAGCTCCCATTTATTCAGCAGCTTCACCAATGGAGTTCCACAAAATTCATCATCTAAGGCTTCAATTTTTGTTTAAACAAAGAATCGGAAAATTACATTTGTAAAATGTTGCAATGAGACATTTTGTCTTTTTTTCTCCTCCTTTTAGCTGAAACACTCTGATGAATTTGGTGTACAGTTTGTGAAATGATATTGTTGATCTTATTCAGTATTTGATTGTTCCTCTCCAAAATATTCAAACTGAAATTTTCAAATCCTTTTAGAAGCAAAATTTAGTTTTAAAAATGAGTATTAATATTTTACTAATGGGGGATGATCTCAGCAACTGGTGACTTCTTTTTGGCAATATGTATGTGTATGTCACCTGGACCTTTGTGTCCTCCCTCTTCAGCATTCTACTGAATGTCCCTAACTTTCTAGTTTTTGCAAATCTTAATAAATACCCCATGACAGATAACCCTTAAATATATTACCCATTACAAAGGCAGGATCAGTTTTAACAGCTAACGTCCTGGATTGGATTCAGTTCTTATGCCAGTTTTGGATCCACTGTATGATTTGGTCACCTCATTTTCTCAATTTAATTTCCCAGCAGGAAAATGGGAATTATCTGTTTTTTGGTAGACTTCTCAGAACAGAACTAATTCATGACTTGGAGATTATCTAATAAGTCTGACAGTGCTCAATGCCATGAAATAGATAGGCACATTGTAATGGCAACAATAAATCAAGAAGCATGTGTTGACTTCTCTCTCCCATCATAACATTTATTGTTTCAGAAAGTTGGAGTTGATTTCATGTGCTAAATCACTCAGAAACACTCCAGTCCATCCCAAAACCATCATACATACTAGGCATCAAACATATAACACTCTCATACAGATAAATGATCCGAGGAATGGACTCAACGGCTGCTAGCAGTTAATTTATATCGTGGTTTCACCATAAACTTTTAACTTTGGAAATAATCTGCCACCCGTTTCAATTTTTGGCTGCCACATAATGCACCTTTGTGAAGTCACTTTTCTGCCTAATAGAGATGTTTCTTTTTATGGGTGAACATTTGTTTTAAAAATAACAAATAGTTATCTCATTTACCATTCACAAAAAGCATGCCACTTAACTGTATGTAACCAAGCCTCATTTCATCTGGTTTAATATTTAGCAAGGCATGCAAACTAGTAGATATTACAGAGAAAAGATTATTTGTTTAATAAAATTGCATTACTTTTTTTTTTCCATTAAAGAAAATAATAATTGCAACAAAAAAGTGTTTAAAGTAGAAAAGCATAGCTTGCAAAGATTGATACCAGAATGTCAGCACATACCAGAAAGTCTGATGCTAACTTGCTAACTCAGCTTCTTCTTCACACCATCTCCACTTCTGCTCTGCAACTGACGTGCAGCCAGTCTCTATTTTTGAAGTCAAGTACTCCTATAGTGATTACTGACGTCCACCATAATGTAGTTAGCAGATAGCCTATTTGTTCCACTGTGGATAAAAGCTGCAACAGAATTTTCTCTATAACACCTTCTTTCTGGTAGGTAGGATGAGGTTTTGTATACATACAGTCAGCAAATGGTCTTTTGTCCAAGAAGGTTAACTGCACACCAGGCAGTTGTAGTTACTGGGTCAGGGAAGAGCTTGTTCTCTGTTTGGCATTTGTGAGACCACATTGGGGTTTCTATGTCCAATTCAGTGCTCCCCAGTGCAAGAGAATCATGAACATACCAGAGTGCCCAGCAGAGGCCAACAAACTAGTCAGGGAGCTGGAGCTCACAGCATGCAAACAAGAGGGAGATGGGTCTATTCAGTCTTAAGAAAAGACTATTCGTGTCTGCTGTGACCTGTTACGCGGTTATAAAGAACCATAGAATCATATAATATTCTGGATCGGAAGAGCCCCACAAGGTGCATCAATTCCAACTCCTGGCTCCACACAGGACTACCCAAAATCCAAACCGTATATCTGAGAGTGTTGTCCAAATGCAGCTTGAGCTCTGGCAGCCTGGGGGCATGACCACTGATAAGCCCACCACCCTCTGGTGCAGAAACTTTTCCTAACCCCCAGCCTGACCCTCCCCTGACGCAGCTCCATGCCGTGCTCTCCAGTCCTGTCGCTGTCCCCAGAGAGCAGAGCTCAGCCCGTGCCCCTCCGCTCCCCTGGGAGGAAGCTGTAGGCCGCTGTGAGGCCTCCCCTCAGCCTCCTCTGGTCTGGGCTGAACAAACCAGGGGACCTCAGCTGCTTCTCACATGTCTTGCCTAGATCTTTCACCATCTATATTGTACTCCTTTTGCAGTCAAGATCTTCTTAGAGTGAAAAGAGAAAAAGCAATAGATAAAATCTATATGAAGAAAAAATGTCACCCTCTGAGTGTTCAAACACCGATACAGGGTCCAAGACAGGTTGTGGAATCTTCTTCTTTGGAGATGTTCAGAACTCAAATGGACAGAATTCTGAGCAGCTTCTTCTGACTTCAAGGTTGAATTCAGCTTCAAAGTTGGCCCTACTTTGTGTAGTGTGTTGGATCTGATGATCTCCAGAGGTAACTTTGACCTTTAATTACTCAATTTAATGATAAGACCTGGACACTGTAAGCACCCCAAAAAAGTGAAAGGCTGTGAGTTAATACTCATTTAATGCTAGAGATTCAATAATTAAGAGCTTATTTATGAATGCCCCAGCCACAAGAAAGTCTTCCAGTGGAACTCATGATCAGCCATGCAACATGAATATGTATTAAAACTGACTATGGCAGTTCTTGTGCTCTTAAAACTATTTACTGTAATGTAAGTGGAGGAAGATCACATGTTCCCCACTCATATTGGAAGTCACAGAGAATTGCTCCAGATGGCATGTTATGTTCATAGATTCCCTGCTTTGCTGCTGTTGTTTAACTTCAACACATGTAGAATCTGTTTTTGGGAAAAGATAGGCCAAAAATTTGATCATTTGTTTTGACATATTGTGTTCCTCTTACTCATTAGATATCTTTTTGAGATTTATCTAAGAATGCTGCTCTTGCAGTCAACCAGATAAGGAATCTTTATTTTTTCTTCTTGGGAATGGAGGAGTGAGATGTCTACTTTTTTTTTTTTTTTTTTTTTTTTTTNACTTTGAACCATTTTTTTTTTTTTTTTTTTTTTGCCTAGAGCAACATCAAAACTTTGTGCATTTGGGCGTTTGTTCTTAAAATAAACACATGAACTTGGCTTAAAATAAGACGTAGTAAAATTTGTTTGCTATTAGAATGCACTTGTGATTAGCAGAACCACTAAACGGCAGCTGTCCTTATACACTGTGTGAGATGACCACACTTTCCCCACATACTTTGGAGGACAAGAATGACATGCTATGATGCTAAGGATGGAGGAAATGTTGGGAATGCCTTTTAAATTACATTTGCTGCTCTGGGCTTCTCCAACCAAACAAGCATTCTAAGAAAACAAGGATACTGAGCAAGACAAGCAGACAGTGTCCAATAAATTTTCTCTCTGAGCTTGTCTGCTATGAATAGGCTGTAAAGCATAGTTTGCCCAGGATAGTGCCCTCAGGGGCTTAAAAAAAAAAAAAAAAAAAAAAAAAAAAAAAAAAAAGGGGGCAAAATTGGTGCATCTCAAAGCCTATATTCATTTATTTGCACCTCCCATGCTGTATGTGCNCACATGAAAAGGACATTAGTGCGTTCAAGCATGTTTTTCTAGTTTTTCTAGCAACTCTTTCTAGGACCGTCCTTAACAATAAAATATGCACATCAACTGTGATATGCAAACCAGAATTTAACAAAATTTTTCAGATGTCTCTTCAGTCCCTTGTATTCAAAGCTGGTTATGTCCTCTTCAAGTCCATTCAGATACAGCCCTTGAACTATGTGGTAGAAGGACAGCGTGAATTTCTCCATATTCTACCCTTTGATTAAGGCACTTCTCTGTTTGCCAAAAGGTGCAGTGAGTGACTGTCCGACCATGTCCATGTTCATTAAACACTTCGTCCAATATTATTTTCATGAACATTGTGGTTTGGGATTTTTGTTGTTGGGTTTTTGTTTGTTTTGTTTTGATTGTGTTTTGTTTTATTTTCTCTATTTCCACCTTTCCTGTGCGTAACCCTGCTGCTTGGCCAGGTGGCCCTGAGTACACTGCAATCAGGGAACTGGTCTCATTTCATCCCTTCTTTTTCAGTACTTTGCCACTCCTTCCTGTCATCTGCATGTCCTTCATTACCCTCTCTTTATATCTGTACACCACCTCAATATATCCTTAATGCTAGGATCTCTGACCTACATCAACCTTGACAAAGCTAGGAGCCCTTGTCCCACTGGAGCTCTAGTCAGACAACTTAGAAAATCAAGCATCTCAAAGTGGTGATCCCACAGAAAAGAAGGCTTTTCATACTGAGTTGTTACTATGGTGTTTCTACTGGCAATGCTACTAAAATCTTAAAACTAGGTATGTTGAGGGTTTATCAGTAGAACCAGACACACTGCTAGGACTTCATGCTTTCTATCACTAAACAACAGCTAGAAGAGTTTTTTTTTTTAATTATTATTTTATGTTTTTAATTTCTGTGAAGTTTAAGTTTTGGATTTAAGCACCTAAAGAACTAAGTGTGCCATGAAACTGTTTTGTGTGTTTAGCCTTAAGACTCCTTTCACAATAAATCTGCCTGGGACAACTGAGCAGACATTGAACTGTTTAAACCTAATTTGTCCCTACAAGTAAGTGTGATTGCAATTGGGAAAAAATATCATTGCTATATAGATTTCAGGGTGCAAAACTGTTTTACAACATCCCATCCAAGGCAAAGCCCATGGAAATCAATAATAGCTTTGAGACAGGGGTGTTATCCAAAAGGTGACTCATGATTAAGAGCATTCTCTGATAAAGAACGAGACATCGGCAGCTCCAGTGACAGCCCTGACCTTAGCAAAGGCCTTGTAAATGTATAGATGTGGTGGAAGGAGGAAGTATTTTCTCATACCACTCTTTTCCCCATATTGAGTACATGCACAGACCTCACATCAAGGCTTGACCTTCACTGGTCTAAAACACTTGAAGCACATTACTTTTGGCAGATCTACAGTGGGGTCAGCAACATTCAGCAAGAGCCAGTAACAAAAAGCTCAGGTGCAATAACATCTTAAATCACCACAGCTGCTTGTTTGGCATATGTGAGTCATACATCCAAGTGGATGAGTATAAAAATCTAAAAGTTACGTCTATATTAGTAAACTAAACAGTGTCAGGGCCATCAAGCCATCTGGAACAATCTGATTGCATCCAATAACATTAAACTCTCTTAACCTCTAGAAAAGGACAGCCACCTTCATGTTGCCTGTTGGCAATGGTTCCTGGCCTATACTAACTCACAGACCATACCTAGGAATTGTCTGAGAGATTGTTAGTTGATCTGGGCCAAAACCATGCCAAGGACTGTTCTAGCAGTTAAACACCGTGGATGAGTATGTTCCAGCACCTGTACCAATGTCTCGACACTGTTTAATTTACTAGAATACATGTAGCCATAGCTTTCCAAGTATGTCACTAATCCATTTGCTATGCCTTTGTATTTTGGTCTGTGAATTTAGATATTTAAAACATATGCAGCCTGACAGTACCTCTTTACTCTACACTCTCATAATCAGTGTATTAGCATGCTGTGTCCAAACTTTCCTCCAGAAATATACATTTTTGATGACTGCAGATGAATACATCTCTGCTTGGAATAAAAAAATAACAAAACATGTTTTGTCAAGCCAGGCATACTTGCAGAACTGGAGCAGTCTGGAATGCACATCTGGAATTTGTGATGGTGTCAAGGGATCTTGAATGCCAGAAAAGCAACAAGTTGGGCTTCTGAAGCACAGTAGATCCTATATTTGTTGCACAGGCTTTGAGTGTCTCTGGTTGTCAGCCCCCTATGGTCACTGATCTGGTGTGAAGTATCTTGGTGCTTTGAACTCATCGAAACTTGGTAGAATTCAATAAGGGCACTGGTACTGGTCCCATAAATATACTTCTTGTACAACACCTTCCCTGGAAATGTGAAGACTTCCCTTCAACCTTCCTTAATGTAAAGTCATCCTTAGAAACTTCTCAAAATTCACACCCAAGTAGGATGCATGTGCACAGTCCTGCTCAGGCACCACTCAGACTTGCTAGCCTCCTTCCATAGCTTTTTAATGGCACCCAAGTTTGTATACACCACCAGCACCCAAGTTTGTATACACCACTGTCCCTCCCCTAACTGCAGCTGTTGCTCATGCAAATAAGGCAACTTGTCTTCACATCCTCTCTACTCTCAGCAGGTTTCTGATGGTCCTGAGCATATAAAAAATTGTGGCTATCCTCCCCTGAATTCCAGAAGTGTCAAAGGAGGGAATACCAACAGGATTAAGTTTTCTCAAAACTCATGGGGGCTCTTGGTGTCCCTGAAAAGTGTATATGATCATAGAAACAGAAAATTCATCCTCTGATGCTCAAATTTTTGAAGGTAAACAAAACAACGTGGAAGAAGTACTTTGCCTAAATATTTTTGCATTTACTACCCAAAACAGCACAGTTTTGACCACAGCCTGCTCTACCCCTCACTGCTTCTACCTTATCTGTGGAGAAGAGCACTGGGGGTTAAATGCAGAAACCTGAGAACCCACAAAACAAGCCCAAAATGTAACTTTCCTCCTTTAACTTGTTGGCTTCTTCGCTTTAGACTGCTTTCCTTCCAAATACAACATGTTTCTTGGAACATTAACATGCAACATGCTTTGTTATCATCTAATTAGTTAATTCTTACAACAGATCTCTAAACAGATCTTGATTCTTTGTACATGAAAAAAATCACATTTCATAGGAAAGCCAGGAGCCATAGGTTGTTTCCTACCCTCCCTGCAAGCAAGTTTCAGGTGAATAATTCTACCATTTTCAAAAGCTTTCTTCCCAGTTGCTTTAATAATGATTATTTTTAATCTGATGTCAATAAATACATTTATGTTTGAAGTAATGTTATCTTGAATGAACAACAAAAATTTTAGAAGTAACCTTTCTCCTATACATATTCTACAATAATGGTCATGTTATGCTCAAGAGTAATTACGAGGTGACCCTATAAAATATTGTCCAGTGATTCATGTTATTCTATAGACTTTAGGTCATACACTTCATTTCAAGCTGAAAGTGTTGTAAAGGATATATTAGACTCCAGAGGAAGGAAGGGGAGAATATCGTGTACACTCCATATTGGTATCATGGGAGACCTGGCTGTGAGAAAGCACTTTCCAGCAATATGTACTGAAACTACTGCAATGAACCTGAGCTGAAGAAGCAAGTAGACTATATGTTTATTTACTGACTTGAAAGAGAAAGGTCCTCAGCTTGTCAGCAGAGGAGCAACGGTGAAAATTAAATCTCCACAAGTTCTTTGTTCAGTACTAGACGGAAGATTAAGCATAATAAAACTAACATCATTTTGCTTCACAACCCAATTTATGATATTACAAAATAAGAATGGACATACTTCATTCTCATGTGTTGTTTTCTTCATTCCACCTCAAAACACCTTCTCCAGGAGACAAATAAACCTTAATTTTAGGGATGGGAAACCAACATGAACAGCTGAAATTGAACAGTGTCCCATAGCCACTTAGAAGCCCCAAAAAACAGCTGGGAGTATGTGCACCAAGGCACATCCTACAGCCTTTTGATTTCAGTTCCCTGAGCCATTTTATCTGTACCCAACCTGTATCTCTTAGTGAAATCACAGCATGGCTGTCCTGAAGGAATCCAGTCAAGCTCTATCTGCTCAGTTTACTGCCAAAAAAACAACTTACCTCATAGAGAAATAATCAAAGTTGGCAGGGGGAGGAATGAAACCCCTCACTGAAGAGGGGAAATTCAGAAGAGGCAGTGGGCACAAACTGGAACACGAGGTTCCCTCTGACAATCAAGAAGCACTTCTGTGCTGTGCGTATGGAGGAGCACTGGCACAGGTTGCCCAGATGCTGTTGGGTGTTCTCCTTGGAGATCTTCAAAAATGGAGTGGGCATGGTCCTGGGCACCCTGCTCTGGATGTCCCTGCTGGAGCATGGGGTGGACCGCATGGACCCAGAGGTGCCTCCAACCTCAGTCATTCTGTGATTCTATGATTCTTTGATTCTGTGGTTTTGTGAACATATATTTATTACTGAAGGCAAGCATGTCTCTCCACAACTCATTCTCTCCAGAAGCACTGAGAAGAAAATATTTTCCCTTTTCATTCCAAACTTATGTCATTGAAAACAAGTCTTTTTCCAACGAGCATATATTGATCTGATTTAATCCCATCATACTCAAACATTCTGTCTGAAATCAAGGGCATAGGTAGATAAGGGATAGCCTCAAATAACGTGCAGTTATTTTTTTTAAGTGGTATGGCTACAAGAGATATTTTTCTTCTCAGTTGAAAACTTGCACAATACTACAATACCATGGGCATTTTTTATTCACTTGAGCTTTGGACTCATGTTGAGACAATATTCTGTGATACTTCTCATGACAGCCTTGTCTGAGTGGTTGCATCTCAGCAGGAGAACTTGGCACAGCCAGGGTTGAATGATTCTGACCTGCTACTGACACCATGTATGTTAGTATTGTCAGACTGTCTTGGACTCTGCAACAAGATAATCACAACCCTAAACTGGTTATTGGGAAAGGTCTTTGGTCTGCATTTACTTTATAGCTGTGCCCAGAAGTTGTCTGACAGTGTGGTAGTTCTTTTTCCTTTCCTTTCCTTTCCTTTCCTTTCCTTTCCTTTCCTTTCCTTTCCTTTCCTTTCCTTTCCTTTCCTTTCCTTTCCTTTCCTTTCCTTTCCTTTCCTTTCCTTTCCTTTCCTTTCCTTTCCTTTCCTTTCCTTTCCTTTCCTTTCCTTTCCTTTCCTTTCCTTTCCTTTCCTTTCCTTTCCTTTCCTTTCCTTTCCTTTCCTTTCCTTTCCTTTCCTTTCCTTTCCTTTCCTTTCCTTTCCTTTCCTTTCCTTTCCTTTCCTTTCCTTTCNATATATTATTATTATTATATTATATATTATGTTCAACATAAGACTTCTTGCTGTATCAGTTCTGTCTGACTGGTCCCATCAATGGGCTGCCCACACACTGCTGCAAGCAATTGGCTGTGAATCAGATCAGTAGTTCTGGCAATAACAGTTTCTCCCCACTGGTGTCCTCCTGGCTATCTCACACCTCATATCACCCCACCAGAATGCCGGTGCCCAATACGTAGCAGGGAAAAGCATCCTCACAACCCTTGTGCTGCTTCCAACTGCAGCTCACAGGACTGAGGAGATCCGAGCTCTACAATCTTCCTTGCAACAGCATCCTGCATTTTGCATTTTCCTACATGTTGACAGGGGTTTATCCAGCTGTAGAGCTCATACGTGAAGAAGGTGGCACATCCCCTTTAGGCTGGGTGAGGGGCAGAAAGTCAGATCAGCTTTACTGCACACATGCACAAATTCCTCACCATATGGTGATATAAGCAGATAATCTCCAAGCACTTCCAGAGGAGCCAGTGCAGCCACCAGAACAAATGTTTGGGCACAAGGGCCCTGCAGCATAGAAGTACTTTTGCAATGTCTGGAGGATTTTCTTTCCATGTTCCAACAGCATTTTATACCAAACCATTTATCATACCACTCAAGATATATTTTGTGTGCTCCTCTCCACTTCTTATCTAGCAGGCAATGAACAGAGGATTTTTGCCTGTAGCCCTGCCCAGTAGGCTGCAGGACGCTTCATGGTTAGCTGTACCTCACTCAAGAGCTTGCATTTGCCGTCAGTTGCTCTCCAGAAACAAGCTGCCATGCAACTGCAATATTTTTGCTTATATCCCAGTGTTATGGTGTGGGATACAAAGCTAGGAGAAACATGAGCTAATAACTTAATAACAAGGACTGTCCTTTGCTGTGTAAAATGATTAATCACTTCCAAACAGATTTATTTTTCCCTCTTCAGACGGTCAAGCAGTGCAGGGCAGGAGTCAGAGCTCCTGCACCAAACGTCTGTGGGGTTGCACGGCACACATTTTAGTGGGTGTTCCCACCAAATATTTTTGCATGTGGCCTTCATGTTGGTCCTAAAATGGTTTCCAAAACAAGGTCAAACAAATGCATTGGAAACTACTGCTGCTATGATTCAGGGAGCTAACAGGATTAAAACATTAAAACTGTGGAGTAAAATGTACCATATGTTGCTGCTGTAACCTCATCCAGCTTTTACCTCGGCAGCTTTGTAGCTGCAGAATGCAAAAATCCTGCAAAACGCCCTGGCCGAACTGCGCCGGTCAGTCAGATGATGGCACTACAGACCCAGCTCCACCAGCTGCATCCTGCACTCATTAAAACGCCTCTTGGGCCGTTCATTATTCTGGTTTCATTCTCAATCACGGCTTTCCCCTGGTTACCTGGTTGGAAACTGTACCCCCTGATAACTCATCCACCCGCACAGGCAGCCCATAGCAAAGGTTGCTAAGAGAGGGACTGCCACCTGTTAAGAATCTGTGGTTTGGGGATGCAGTGAAGTGTGCTCCTTTCCCACAGTAGTATTTTAAAAGGTTATAGATCATGTGTGCATAATAGGCAGAACATTAGGTCGCTTGTCTCACTTACAACAATAATCCATTTTGATATGGGTCAGGTTGACACAAAGGGTCCACCCCTACCAGATCTATTGACGAAACTGATCCCTTTCCCCCAAACTAATGAAATTTTCAACTAATGGGTACTTAAGTTAATAAAGTGTGCCACACATCTGCTAGAAGCCATTTGTAAAATAAAGCACTGGAGTTCAATTTTGAGATCATTGACATAATGTTTGAGTGGCATCCCACAGGGACCCAGCGTGGTACCAAATTAAGGAGAGTAACACAATAAACGTGTGAGAAATAACGTTAGTATATAAACAGTAAGTAGGAGCTTCTCTTTCTTTAAATGAAGCGTAATACTACTTGGGGTTCCTACCATCACTAATGAATCGAGCAGGACAAATCCTGATCTCCCCTCGCAGCCAATGGGCACTTGGACAATGACTTCAATAGGGCCAGGATTTAACCTGGGGAATTATTTTGACGGAAATTGGCAACAAGCTGGTTCTTATAGCTAAAAAGTATCTTTTCACTGAACATGTGCATGTTGAAAATTCTCCTCTCCACACTATTTTGTCCTTTCTTTTGTGGAGGAAAATGGAAGGGGAAAAAAAGGTTTCAACTGACCCTGAGAGATTTATTTTTAATTCCTGAAGTTACCTAGCTTGATGGAATTCAAGCTAAATATCTCTTAGCAGTAACAAAGCTCTCCTTTTCTACAGCACTTGGGGATTAGACACAGGAATCATTCTATAATATCAGCTGAATTTTAATAGTCTGCTTTCCTATGCCATGTACTGCAAACCCAGGAGCAGCCTGGAGTAACAGTGACTGCTTTATCACCTCCAGTGGCATTGTTTTTTTTTTTTTTTTTTGAAAAGGTTATATTATTAGAGTTGACCTACTTTTTTTTTGGCATGAAAAACACTTTCTGTTTTAAAATTATATTGAAAAATGGAAATCACAGAAAAAAAAAGTTTAGATATTGTTTATAAATATTTTCGCTTTAAAAAGTAAACCAAATATCTTTAAAAAAATAGCAAAATATTTCTTCAACAAAGAAAAATTATCATACTTTTACACTACTTCTGTCATATTTTGAGGAGGGAAACTAGAGAAATTTTTGCATGAGTAAAATTAAATTTTCAATTCAAAACAGTGAAAAGAGCTTACAGCTCTATTTACTGGTTACTCTTTTTCTCAGAGTCTATATGGAGGAAAAATATGCCAGTCTTCTAAGCAATATTTTAAATTTCTTCCTTAACGTATTCCTAAAGCAGTTTTTCAGTGAAATAGGCAGATGCTAGAAGATGTGGAAAGGCTACAGTGCAGCCTCGGCAGAGGATATGCGTTGTCTTTGCCGCAGATGAATGTTTACGGTCCAGCTGCAGATGATGAAACCCGGTAGCAGAGAAAAGCTCCAGGCCTGCCTTTGCTCTGCACATCCCATGGCAGAACCCTTCAAAATGCTGGTAAACTGTGATGGCATTTACAGGAAATAGTGGAAATGATTTACTTTTCCTATTAAATCCCCACAATTTTTAACCTACTTTATTCATATCCCACATAGATAAACACTGTAAACCTGCTTCTTTCCCTCCTTTCCAGCAGCTGTCCTCAGTTTCAGGTTTAGCTTTGGAAAACAGGAAGAAAACACCCATCCAAGTTCTTGGGCTGAACCTAAATCTGGCCTTAATCTAAATGTGGTTCAAGCCCCCTTAACCACCCTGCGCTGGCACACATCCCCTCTCATCCCTCAGCACATACATGTGCTGTTCCAAGAATAATGTTTCTCACAATATTTCTCAGCTTTCAACACTGATCCCAATTGTACTTTGCAGTACATAAACGAGGGGGTGGAAATAGCTGGGGATGTGCAGAGGAAGATCCCACTCAATCTTCACTGCTGTGAGGCTGCTTTTTCCAAGCTGGTTCACTCCAGGATACATTCATGCAATAATACCATTTCCCAAAGCACATCATTTCCCTGTTCACGATCTTATATCACGCAAATATATGGAAGACTTCTGGCTGGCTGCGGTGGGGTTTGAACCACTTCCTGCTTTTTTCTTCATTAAAAATAACTTGATTTGAGTGGACTCAGGTGTGTGCTGTATCCTAGGTGGCTGCCCACAGATTAGCCTGTGGGTAGGTGGACACAGGGCGAAGTTTGACTTTGGTCAGGGAGAATTCCACCCTCACATAGGTCACCCAGGCACCAGCATTGCCCCGTTTATTACAGATATTGCTCTATGCCTTTGTTCAGCCATAGCCTGTCCAGTGGTTCCCCTGGATCCCAGGGGATCTCCCTGGTTGCTGGCAGCAAGTCATATGAGTCTGCAGCCCACTACAGCTGCTGGCACACGTGGGCTCACTTGCAACACATGAGCACAAACACACTAAGACATGCACAGCTCTCTGGCCAGGACTCCCCTGGTTCCTCCAGCAGGCAGCTTGTCCATGGCCTTCTGTCAGAGACCCACACTCCCCAGCGCCAGTGCACCAGCAATGGCACATCCATAGTGGCCTTACAGACACTCAGACTTTCTGACCAACAGTCAGGCTCCAGGTGCTGGCATGACTCTCCTACGCCAAATAGAGAGTCTATCACCCAGAAAAAGATTTGGAAATGGAACTTAATGAGAAGACAGGACAAACTGTGGTGATCAGGAGGCAGGTGTGGCCAGACCAGGATACAGATCAGCAAAGTATCTACTTGCAACCAGCCTCTTTTATCCCTTTATTCTTCTTTTTCTCATACTTGTTCCTCCTCAAATCCCCTAAATCCCTTCTTTTGCCTACCTTTGATTCCTCCCCTAAATATTCCATAATAAGCCTGACACAGTCCCCAAAGGTTCTTTCCCTGTATCACACGTCCTGCACCCTTAAGTCCAAAAGCTGCCCCTATGCTGACCTCTTGTAATGGGTGCCACTCCTGGACACTGGAGCTGAGGGTTTCCTAGGACAGCACAGGTAAGGTGTCCCTTCTTCTGAGTCCTTTATCTGTGTTCCCATCTGCCTGTGTGCCTCTGGACTCCTCTGGGTTTGTGGAGTTGGGCCTTCCATGGGCTGCTGGCTCCTGGGATAGGCTGAGAGGAGCTGGAGCAGAGCGTTGTTCAGGCTTCCCTCCCACCATAACCTCTCTGGGATACTTTGAGGGTGTGTAGATAAGCTTTTATCGAATAAGCTAACAAGAACAGTGTGTAATCGTAAGGGGTTCTAGTGTGCTGTTCTAAATTACTACCAATAATAAAGTATAAGAGGTTTGGGTAATCTCAGAAGCATGATGTTTTCTCAACTGTAACTCTGGGATTAAAAAAAAAAAAAAAAAAAAAAAAAAAAGTATATAATCTCTATAAACCCTGCCACAATTACCCTATTGCAGAATGCTTCAGCTGCAGAGCTGAAATTTCAGGGCAGTCTGAGCATCAAATTTTTGCAGTAGAAGAAACAGAACCACAGAGATGTGCTAACCTCGCCTTCTGAATGTGTCAATGATAGGGCCAGGAATACATTCCCTGTTCCTCAGGTCCCAGGAACCAACATATACCTTACATCTCATATTTGACTTCTTCTGAAATTTTGCCTGTTTGTTTCCAGCCAGCAAGACTCTCCTGCTTTTCAATCTGATTAGACTAAGCCATTTTGATGCCAGGTGAAAGCTGATGTACTTCTCCTGGATTGCAGGCTTAGTTATTGGTTTGTTTGTTTTTTCTGCAGATGGATTGTCTGTCATTTTTTTCATAAGCACATTGGCAATACTCCCCTGCTTGGACTCACCATTAAAGTGAAAAGAGAAAAAAAAAATAAAAGAGAGAGAGAGAATGAAAGAAAAGGAAAAAGAAAAAAAGAATCCAACTTGATTTGTGACTTGTTCACAGGACCTAAGCTTTGGGTTAACTTCAACACATCACTTATTTGTTGAGATACTGAGTGATTTCGTTACATGAAAAGAGAAGAAGGAAGGAATTAAAAAATCACGAAAATTGAAGAAATTTCCCTCCCTCCCTCCCCTTCCAAGTCTGTTACTTACTTATCCCCCATTCAGTGAGATGTAAGAGGAGACTGGGCTCGATTTCAGCTGTACTAAAAGGTAGAGAGGAGAGCTGCAAGCACGCAAGGGCGAGAAAAGGGCAAGGAGAAGGAATGGAGAAGGTTCACAAGTGTGTAATTGTGATGCATTTTGGACATTTGTGAGGCGAGAAAAACCAACCCTGATGCTGATTATAATTTCTGGGTGGTTTTGGAGGGAGCCTGTGCAAGCTGGCTTTACTCTGGTATGTCTGCTTGGGGTGGCCAGCCCCAAGTGGCCCCATGTGACTCATACACTTATATGTATATACTCACCTTGTTGGGAGCTATGCCATAACAGCACTGTCCCCACCTTTCAGTGTTTAGAACCAGCTTTTGATGTAAAACCTGTACTTTACACACCTATGCTTCTTCCTGTTTATTTCTGGACACCTCTGAAATGTTCAAGTCAATCAAAAATCTTCCTTGGCAAAAGAGAGGAAAGGACCATGATTATCACAGCAGCTGCTTGTGCATTCCCTTGGAGCTGGAGCCAGCCCAGATCCAAACAACTTGGCCAGGCAGATGAATGCCTTGTTCCTGTGGAGGTAAATCTGTGTCTCTATATGGGATTGCTGTCCAGACCACACCTGGCACACACTGCTGACCACTGCAGATGAAACAGAGCCTAGCAGCTTTCTGATCCACAGATCTCACTTAGCACTTCCAGCAGTGTAAAACGATTAATGGCAGTTTAATCAGCCCTGGCTGAAGTAAGAACACCAAGCTGTGCATTACAGTTGACACACCTGAGGGACCGGATGCCATCCAGAGAGACCTAGACAGGCTGGAGCAGTGAGCCTAGGCTAACCTCATGAGCTTCAACAAAGCGAAATGCAAGGTCTTGCACCTGGGTCGCGGCAACTCCTGCTATCAATACAAGCTGGGGGATGAAAGGATTGAGCAGACCCCTGCCAAAAGGGACTTGGGGGTACTGGTGGATGACGAGATGGACATGAGCCAGCAGTGTGCCCTCACAGCCCAGAAAGCCAACCGCATCCTGGGCTGCATCCAAAGAAGCGTGGCCAGCAGGGCAAGGGAGGTGATCCTGCCCCTCTGCTCTGTGATGTTGAGACCCCACCTGGAGTGCTGCGTCCAGATGGGGAGTACTCAGCACAGGAGGGACATGGAGCTGTTGGAGGGCGTCCAGAGGAGGGCCACAAAAATGATCCAAGGGGTGGAACACCTCTTCTGTGAGGACAGACTGAGAGAGTTGGGGTTGTTCTGCCTGGAGAAGAGAAGGCTCTGGGGAGACCTGATAGCAGCCTTTCAATGTCTAAAGGGGGGCTATAAGAAAGAAGGGGACAGACTCTTTAGCAGGGTCTGTTGTGATAGGACTAAGGAAAAGGATTTCAAAATGAGAGAAGGGAGATTTAGCCTGGATATAAGGAAGAAGCTTTTTACAATAAGGGTGTTGAAGCACTGGCACAGGTTGCCTAGAGAGGTGGTGGAAGGTCCCTGAAGACCTTCAAGGTCAGGCTGGACAGGGCTCTGAGCAACCTGATCCAGCTGTAGGTGTCCCTGTGCACTGCAGGGGAGTTGGAGTAGGTGGCCTTCATCCCCTCCATCTCAGGCAATTCTATGATTCCATTTAGCAGCTTTTACAAACAAAAGACACTTATTTCATTTACTCCCAATTCATACTCCATTAACTTTAGCTGATGAGGAGAAGCCACCCTAGAGGATATAGCAGCATGCACCAGGGTATGACTCCAGCTGGTGTCTTTGAGAATGGAGCTGCTATAAATGAGGTCGCAGTGGGACTGGCCTTTAACTGCACGCAGTGATCTAGTGGACCTGAGACAATGGAAAGACATCACCCCTCTCAGGCTAAACAGTTACCAGGTTAGCAAACTCTTCTTGGAGGAAAAAAAAAAAAAAAAAAAAAAAAAAAGAGAGACCNAAAAAAAAAGAGAGAGAGAGACCTTGAATTGCTCTTTTCCATTTTCTTGGTTTCTCCCCATGTTTCTAATTCAAAAAGCATTATGGGAATATCCACCAACATTTTTCATTTATCAAATACAGGGGATTTGACACATGATATATTTTAACATAAATTTCCTTATGCTTTCTATAAAAATGTATTTAAATAGTATCAGGGAGATCACAAATTATTTCCTGGTCAAAACACATGCTAGAAGTCTACTTGCCCATGCTATCTTTTGGAGCAAAGAAATTGCCATCATATCTACTATCAACTCTTCGTTTTCAGAGAAACACCTGCAGAATATGCATGGGGAAATCTGGCAGAACTCCACTTCAACCTCATCGTGTCTCAGTATTACTATTACAGCCCGAGCTTAAATTCTGCTGGCAATACACATTTATGTTCTGGAAGCAATTTCTTGTTAACACTTATGGTAGCTCTTAGTGTCAAGTTACTTAACATGACAATTAGTAGGAATCACAGCAGTGGTGTTCTCTTTTATGCCAATTCCTACCAAGAAACCAAAAAGGGAATTAGCTATATCAAATAAAGAAAAACCACCTAAGCATCATTTGGGAATGAAGAAAAAATGTCAGACTCCAAGTATCCTTCAATAAATCTTTGTGCTCTTGATTTTACTTGAATAATACTTAGTCATTACATATGCTATATACATATATATATGCCAGTGCATGTTTTAGAGCTAAAAACTCTCTAGTCCTTTGTTCCTACAAGATGGGCTATATTTTTGCTTATCTGCAACTTTGAATCTGTACCTACATCCTCACAAAATTTTCTTCTAAAATATCACTTTTTTTTTTTTTTTTTCTCCAAACAAAGAATATTTGCTATGAACTTAGCAGAAGAACCTCAAATGCTTCCTAGCAGCTAGGATGTTTTCAAGTTCAGCTCTTACCTTTCAGGACAAACGAAATATGGTGGTCACACGCCAAAATTAATGAGATATTTTTCATGTGCTCTTCAGAATTTGTCCCCTGCTCACTAAATCAAATGTATTTTCAGTGTGGTAACTGTGCAATGCCAGTATGCATATTCTGCAGACCTCTAGAGCAGTGTTCACTTCTGCAACGTAAATACCAGGTGAAATCTGTCTGCAGATCTACCCCATGTACCTCACACATCATCTTTGAGTAACACGCTGCCTGGAATGACTGCACCTCAAAGAATATGGCCATGATGTACTGCTGCACAGAGGTAAGAGAGCCTACAGCCTTGTAAGGACAAGGCTTCAGGCTTAAATTATCATTATCAGCCAGTTCATGCAGTAGCATGTGCGAGCAAATTGGAATTGGGAAAGAAGATGTAAGAACTAGTAAGAGCATATTGGGTTCTCCACAGAGCTGGGAAGATCTATTTCTTAGCAGTCTAGAATAGAAATAATTTAATAACAAATATAAATTTGATTACTGATGACCAGTTCATTATCATATATTACCTGTCAAGATGTCAGTGCAGCTACTTGGTAAAAGAGAGCAAAGTTTCCTAAAGGCAGGGTGTGAAAATCAGGTGCAGTTTATGCAAATTTAGTGCAGCTAGAAAAAGTGCGTATCAGTCAGCACATGCCCATGCTACCAGCAGTAGCAGTCACAGAAACTGGGGCCACAGTAATGTACAATGCATAACAGCCCTCAAATACATCTTGGTATATAAATATCTTTGTAAGTATTGATTTGGGCATCAACATAGGAAGAAAGAATCTGTGCTACAAAGAGGGAAAATTAATTCAGAAATTTCCAAATTAGACATGCACATTTCTGATGAGAAATCCCACATTTCTTAGAGAAGAGTGGAGGGACAGACATATTCTGCTGTAGGGAACAGAATTAGGTTGTGTGAGCAGCATAAGCAAACTCCATCTGTAATTGCCATCTCTCTGGTGGACCACACCATTAAGCATCTCCAAGGTGTCATGGTCTCTTTGCTCTGTGGCCAGTACGGATATTCATCAAAACCTCCAGGTTCCCACATGGGTGACCATGGCTCTCGCACATGGGTGGCTCCACCTAGGAGAGAAAGGATACAACTGTATTGGAAAATATCCACAGTATAACTCCAGCAAAGGAAGGGATTTTGTAATAAACAGGGAGTATCAGAGACAAATGAGAAATAAAAAAGTAAAGAGCCCCCTCCAGTGTCACCACATATGTGATTAATGAGACCTAAGGAATTCTCCAATAGACTCTCCAAGCAACTGAGTTTTGTTTCAATGGTATGCAGTCAGGTTGTATTTATATTCAGAAATCCCAGCTGTACTCGATACCCAGGACTATTCCATATATGTGAAAAGAACTACATGCAATTCAGCTAAACAAAAAAAAAAAAAAAAAAAAAAAAAGGAGTCACCATTCAAACATAGAATATTTTTAAGGCCAGGATATTGTTACAGACATTTTTGCTCTCCAACAGTTTCTCCCCTTTTCTGTTTTAAGTGGAATACAGGGAAATTAGAAAGAGCTGAACTTATTAAAAAGTTATAATTTTAGAGTGGTCTTCAGAAAATCTCAATTTACATGGTAAAAAATGAAATGAATATATATATTTGTAAAAGAATAAAATACAATGTGGTGGAAAATGGAGATAATGACTCTGTCTCCCTGTCTTTTGTCCTGCTATCTAGCTCATATGCTTAACTTCTCCTTAAACCTGATCTCACTGTCAATAGAAAGAAGACATACTTCCCCCAGGTACTTTATTTTTCAGACTGTTGGCTTCAGATCTAAAAAGTCCCCTGTGCATCTTGCACACTGGTCATCTTTCCATGTGTTGGGGGCCACACACTGTGTCTTTGAGATTGTGGCAGTAAGACTGAAGACTAATCGACTTCACATCTGTAGAAACCTTAAGGAAAGAAACCTGAATAAATATTTCAAGGGGTGGATAAAGTAGCATTTATACAATTCTGGTCCATTTCTAATACCCACTGAGATCCCCAGCTGTTTCAGTGTGAAGCCAGAAGTAAACTAAAGCTGAGCTCCTTTCCCATTCACAGTCTTTCTGTCTGCATTTAAGAACAATACTTTAAAACATTTAAACCATATGGTCTCTTTATAGAGAGTTTACATTTTTCTGCAGTCAAAAATATATCGATAGCTCTTTATTATCTGATAATATAATATGATGATAATACCTTAATAGCTGGATAAGAATTAAAATATAAGCTAGGAATAGTACCTAGCCTAAAACACAGGAATCCACATCTCAGGACAATCTAGAAAGTGGTTGCATGGGGTTTGGTTGGAATGTCCTACGAGGAAAGATTATGTTTAGTCTGGCAAGGATTCACTTGAAAAGTGGTTTAATGATAGTATACAAAACACAGACAACTCAAATCTGGACAAAAGACAGAGGTATTAAAGAACCTAATTTCTTCAAATACTGTAAGATGATTAAAGTTAAAAAAACAATCAGATCTTATTCTAACAGACAACTGCTGGTCTTGTGTAGCCCTTTAGCCTTTTAAAAATAACCAGGAGAATTGCAGAACAATTAGTAGAACAAATATTTGTTCTTACGAAAAGCATATTGAATAGATTTGGAGCACAGGATGCAAGTAATTATTAGAATTAAAATAGGCTAATGTTCTCCCAATGCTATTTGTAAAGCAATTTGAGTTTCATTATTAGAATGTGTATTTAACATATCATTTTGAATCTCATTACATGCTATTTGGACTAAATTTAATAGGATTATTATTTTTGGCATTCATGGTCATGCAATATCCATAAACAATGTTTCCGTACTCTTTGATACAAGAAACAGACATATGGTGTCAAGAAATGTGCAGACTTCTCTGCATTTTTAACAGCACAGTTATAAAATGCTTTTAATTCCTATATTTTTAGTATTATTGCTGAGTGCGTCACTGTTGAAGTATTATCTATTTGCTTATCTACTCTGTCCTCCGCAATAGAAATGTTTTGATTAGAAACCTTATTATGTTATTTAGCCCCTGGTTCTGGTTCATATTGAATTGTTTTCTAGCACATTTCTGAAGGATGACTTAAAGCTTATGAGGTGGTAGAGAAAAAAGCATTAGTGCTCATCTTGTTTTAAAAGTACAAGAAAAGGAAACAGCATAAATATTATTTCTGAAATATGAGAAATCAAATTCTCTCCTTCCCACACCTAGCATATTTTGTAATACATGTTGCAACGCTCCCATGAAACTCAGTGGGCTGCACTATAGTATCTGTACAACAAGACATTGTCAATACTAATATTTGAGAACAGCCTTGGACAGCCCAGAGCAAGACCGAGGTGAAAGCTGCCCTGCCACTCAGATACATTTCACCATGGACATAGCTTGGTAGCTTAGTGTGCTTCCTATTTATCCACTGTGGAACATACCTTTCTCTTCTGCCAAGCTATGGGCCAGGAAACTAATAAGCAGAGAGACAGAAAGCGTGAGCAGGGATGTGCTTCAGGTCTGCAGCCACATGTGAGCTCGAACACAGGAGGAAAGCTGTGACGAACTGTACTCGTGAAAATCGGCCATGGCTTCCGCTTCAGTCTGGATGTCCACCGCATGCTGACATTGCAGAATGAGCATACATGAACATATGTGGAGACATAACTTCAAGAGCTGGCTTTCTATATACCCCACCAACCTCTGCCTGCTCTCCATCCACCATCCCAGAGCAACTTTTTTTGAGAAAGGCTAAGTCACTTCAGTGACTTGCTTATACATCACGGCAAGTATCTTGCTTGGCCAGCTGGGACTCTGCCATGTTCCGTTGGAAATGACAAAGAAGAACACAGGACTTGGACAGAATAAGCCTTTTGTAATACACCAGCAAGAAATGTTTAGAGGTTTGATCCCTGTGAAGTCAGTCATGAATGCCCAGATAATTTGTGCTGAAGAGACAGAATAAGCCTCCTGAAAAGATGTCAGACAAAGCCCTCTTTACAAGTGGTTTTATCCATAGTATTTATTTCAATATATCCACAAAGTTCTGCCAATGGATTTTGCGTGGGAGAAGGAAAGAAAAAAAAAATGAATATACATTAGATTATGGTTATTTTAACCATTAATATGATATCAGGAAAACATTCAGAAGAGGAACTGAAAACACCTCAGTAAACAGTTGGTGCTGCCTGACATGATGCATATCATCCCCATTCAAGTGATTTGCTTCTGAGATTTTTCCTTTAATCTCATCTTGCTTCTGAGTCTGTGCTAAATTACAAGCTCTTTGGCAGAGGGACTGTGCAAATGTTTACAGAACACCTTCTGCAAGAGGGTCACAGTTACGACTTGGCAGCATGTAAGAAATAATGAAGAAAAGAAGAATGAGCTTTGGGCTCTTGAAATGGCATTGTTCAACTTTCAGTATCCCACAAAGGTACAATTGAAAGTAAATAAATAGTAGGCTTAGTCCCATAGGTCTGGAAGAATTCCTGAAAGAATTTCCAGCCTCTTCAAAACAACAAAGAAAGCTGCCAGTCTGGCATGTAAGGATAGATTGGTGCCTGGTGAAAGTAAATTCCTTGTTGGAGGCAAACATTTCAATTACATAGCAGGAAATCCTATAGCAAAGAAGTTTATGCTACAGATTATAAGGGCTTGACTCCATGTCTTGTAGAACTGGGAGCATGGAGAACATTTCTCGGCCTTCTCTGAGCAAGAAAAATGGTGATACTGTTCATTTACTGCCTTTCGTTCTTAAGCAAGTCCTGTGACACAAGATTGTACCCAAGCATCAATAAAGCATAGCTCATAGTGAAATTGAATGCAAGTAAACAAGAAGCAGGGGGTAATGCCATCTCCTCTGAAACTGCAGAGCAGTCAGCCTGCAGCTATTCAACCAGAAACTGGCTTAGGATGCAGAGTTTAGTAACTCATAGTTTCAGACAATTTGTTATTACATCCTTCAAGATCAAAGCTTCCAACAAATGTTGTTTTCCTCAGAAAATTTTAGTTGTTTTGTGTACGATTTTAACTTCTTGTATTTCAGCATGGTGAAAAACTGAAAGATTAATAATTACCACAGAATTATGTTGTACATAGGACATAGTTTGTATCTTACCTTTGAGCCATCCCTTTATTACCTGAATGCTAGCTTATGGGGTAACTAGTTTTATTAATGTCTTTCCTATTGAACTATGTGAGTTTGGGAAACACCTCAACATTATTTGAAGAAGTCCTCTCCCAACACTGTTTTGGTATTAATTTGGTTAACTAATTAAACATGGCAGAAACCAAAGCAAACAAAACAAGTCCTAGATTCATGATTTGTGGACAAAAGGAGAATATTCTGATGATCCAGTCTGGTCTAGTCCTGATGAAAATATGGAGTAGTATGGAAAAAAAAAGGGTGAAGACATAAGAAATGGGTTAAAAACTACAGTTAAACAATGCTTTGCTTCTTTTTTTCCATTTAGCACCAAAATTTTAGATAAGTCAAAAAAAGGCATCTGATCACTATTTGGGAAAAGTTGCAATCAAGCTTGGAATTAAATACACATTTTTTTCTCTGAATGAGGACAGGATAGTGCTCATAATATATTTTTAAATATGAAATGCAATATAAGCTGTCACTAAATCAATAGTAAAAGGTTACAAGCAAAACTGATGCAGCCCTGTACTGTAAAAGGCAATGTCCAAATAAGGTGTGCATAGTGCAATTTATAGTGCATGACACTTTAACCAGAGCCTTCAGGTTTCTGTCCATTCGTCCAGAAGATGCCATAATGACCACAGATCCATTTGTACTCCAAATACC
>VXAV01003017.1:107060-118987 GCA_013399715.1 Alectura lathami
GAATAAGATGTTTCAGTATAAGCAACCATTACTTTCTCTAACCCTCGGTGATACAGAACCTCACAAGAGAACACCTTTCAACTTTGCAGAAGTGAAAAGTGAGATTTCCTAATACTTATATGGACTCTTTATGTAGGACTTCTAAGGGAGACACCTTAGGAATCATTAAAATGACGAAATCTAGTTAAGCTGTCATAAGCCTTTTGTAGCGATGAAAATCTAGCAATGCAGTAGTATTTTATTGAATTTAGTCTACTTTTATTGTACATATTTCAGCCAGTTGCCATCTTGACCATCCTGGCCACCCTTTTGACAATTCAGTTTTTCTGTAATTTCAACACATCAGGAGAGCAAACTTGGAAAAATGCCTTTCCCACCAAAACTACCCACAAATTGCAGAATCAACACTGAACTATTTTCTAGTGATTATTCCAGAGACAGGATTCGAACTTAACATCCTCTGATCCAGGGGACTGAGATAATTTATTCACTCTTTACAAAAATAAAACCCAGCAACGTCCAAAAGAATTACCCTCTTCTGTAGGCTGGAACAATTATATAAAATGGTTTCCTTGTCAGCTGCAGGAACAGTAGTCCTTTTGACATCACTGTTTTTTCTAATGCTGTCAAATATCAGTCTAAATGGAAATATTAGGATTCAGCATAACAGCCTCAGACTTGCTGACTAGGAAGTGTCAGTATTTCTGTGCAATTTAGTCAAAACATCATCCCTCATTCTGACCTGTTTTATATAGCAACGATTTGTATATTATGACCTCCACAATAAAATGCATTAAAATCCATATTTCAGAAAAGTCATGTTGAGGTGGAAAGAGAATTAATGTGCACAAAGTCTGCACCACTTGACACAGTCACATGGCTTTCCACTTTATTCTAACTGCACTACAAGTTGTCATTCATGTTTTAGGGCTGATTTTGACATTCCAAGGATTTGCCATTACAGTTGCTCCTAGGGAGGCCTTTTCTCCCTAAAGCAATGTCTGGAGTCTTTAGCATAAAATTGGCCAGATTTGGACCCCAAGCTGTCCCATTACCACAGGGTCCATTGGGGGTAATAATTATGGAAATTACTGAGCACAGGTGTGTGACCCGCACAGCATGGTGGTAAAAATATTTCCACCTCCTCCATGTTACAGCTCCTGTTTTACCATCACAATGACTTTCTATATTACATATTTAATAATGCCTTTGCTTCAGAAAGTCTCTTGCTGAAAACACCAAGTCCATGAACTGGTTCCTTACTGTTGATAATCCCCTTTTCAGCTGCCTTTAATCGGTAGTTTGCTTATCCCATAAATCTTCACTGTGAGAGAGGAACCATCCAAACTTCCAGCTCACAGCTCATTTCCTCAGGTTCCCAGCAGGCCACCAGTCCTTCCAGGAGCTTCTTCCTCTGATTTCTCTGGGTAATTTTTCACAGCAACTGTTTCCTGACATAGCATGCTAGACAGTAAGGAATAGCTCCTGCAGGACTGTAGAGAACAGCAATAATGTTGCTGGTGACTGGGTTATCACAAAACCTTTCTGAATCTCTATGTTCAATGAAGATGAATGTATCCTGGAACAAGGTCTGTTTTTCTAGGAAGATGCAGTCAGAACCCATGCAGTCTAGACTTGATGATCTAGCTGTAGAAAAGGAGCAAAGATGTAATTATTCTTTATAGGAGTAGTATAGCCATCAGGAAAAGAAATCTGCTTGAAGCTGAAGAAAATGATGACAGAAGAATAAATAGATATAAATTCTGCATAAATAAACTCCAGTTAAAAGAAAAAAAAATACTTTTAATCACAAAGTGGAGCAGTGTTTAAAGGGTGAACTAAAAATCATTTATACCTCTACTCAAGAAGTTTATAATTTTATCAGCAGAGCTCTCTGATGGGGTTGCCTGTGACAGCAGTGGGGTTGGTGGTCTCTTTCAGGCTTTTCTTTGTGCTCCTCCACCCAGACAAAGCACTTTGGCAGTCACCCAGCCAGCTTCTCCATGAAGCTTAGAAAGGGCAAAGATGATGGCAAGAAAGCAGGCTCATCATTTCACTTATTCTTTTGCTACCCATTTGTCACATGCCATTGCTGAGTTGCTCTTCTCATTCAATGTTATTTCTGGTTATAACATTTTGTCTTCATGCTTTGCAGTAAAATTGTCAAGACATTTTCTATAGAAAGAGCTGAGGCATGATTGTCACTGCTCTATGTCAGAGCAACTTACCCTCCCTCTGCCAATTTGTATTTCCAGAAAACAGGGAAAAAGTGAACTCTTTCAAAAGAACAAAAAAGGGGCTTTGCTACAGTTCAATTTTCTGGTAGCTAGGTAATTATATTTCCAAAATCTTTGTGAAACCTTTCCATATTGTAGTTCTCAGTTATCTAACCAGAGGACACTGGAAAGTGATAATGAGGTGTTAAACACCAGCAGTGTTCCCCCAGATAGCCCTCCTGCCAGCTATTTAACACTTAGTCAGGTGCTAAAGCTATGAATTATGCTTTTTTCAACAGCATTTAAGGGCTAATAAATTATCAAACAGTTTGAAAGTAAGCATACATCCGCCTATGAGGACAGGCTGAGAGAGTTGTGGCCGTTCAGTCTGGAGACGAGAAGGCTCCGGGGAGACCTGATGGCAGCCTTTCAATATCTAAAGGGGGGCTATAAGAAAGAAGAGTACAGACTCTTTGGCAGGGCCTGTTGTGATAGGACGAGGGGAAATGGTTTTAAATTGAGAGAGGGAAGATTTAGACTAGACATAAGGAAAAAGTTTTTACAATAAAGGTGGTGAAGCGCTGGCACAGGTTGCCCAGAGAGGTGGTGGATGTCTCATCCCTGGAGACCTTCAAGGTCAGGCTGGACAGGGCTCTGAGCAACCTGATCCAGCTGTAGGTGTCCCTGTTCACTGCAGGGGAGTTGGACTAGGTGGCCTTTAAAGGTCCCTTCCAAGTCAGATGATTCTATGATTCTGTGCCTAGATGGGAGGCTTTCACCACTAAGGCCATAGGCTTGGAGTGTTCTTCACCTGCAACAAGCAAGTCCTTCCCATTTCAGGTAGGATAGGACAGGCTGGTCAGTAAGGTTTCTGCATTCCCACAACAACAGATGCACTTCTGTAAAACTAATTTATTTGTTGGTGTCTGCCAGGTTTAAATATTGAGATCCTCTTTCTGCCTGTTGTGATGGTTTAACCCATGATAGCTCCCAACAGCCGCTCATTCACCACTACCAGGCTGCAGAGAGTTTTATATCTCCAGACTGGGCCACCTCATCAAGATGCAGTCGTCTAGACAGGTCAGTTCCAGCTGCCATCTTCTCTTATGATTCAGCACACCTCAAGCATGACATTCTTAAATCCCTTCTGAAGAAATGCTGTCAGAAATGCTATTCGCCGGCCAGCAAAAAGATGTCAAGAGTTATAATTCTTCTGGATATATATATTTAACATTCACACCATTATTCCTCCAATAGAAATAATGTTTATATGGATTTACAATTTAAATCAAGAGTGCCAAAATTACTCAGCATCTAAACTATCTGGCTGCTAGCACACATTTGAGAGGTACTAACAGAGTAGGCATAAAGCTGTCATGTCAGCAGCACCTCTCTGCATTAGATACACTCAGGCCTGGCCAGGGCTGGAAATCACTTACAACTTCATGCCTCTCTGCCCACATTCCCTCATACCCATGTAGAATTTTCTGTAGACGATTCATGGCCTTTACAGGTGAACCACACTATTGATACCAACATTTCTGGCAGGATTAGAAGGGGGCTCAGCTGGGCTAAAAAAATGATTATCAGTGGTTAGACTGATATATATACTCACAGAGTTATACGTACACATGTATTTTTCTGACAGGTGCTTGCTGTATTCGGAAGCTGTTTTTTCACCCAGCAGTGGTCTAAGTCAGGAATCACCACAATGCTGCAGTGTGGCTTCACTGGATGTAAAAAGAAATAGTATAAGTGAAATAAAAGCAAGGTCCAAAGGGATATCTGAGTGCTTTAACATAGTCATCTTTTTTTGCTTTAGGTGTTTTTGGGCATCCTACCTGGCATTCACCTGCTGCCCCAGAGGGCTACAGGTCCTCTGGCTTACGTGCCAGCCTCCTGTGAATACGCTGGTGTACCAGGTCTGGCTGGGAAGGTGTTAACTTTTTCCATAGCAGCCCGTAGGCTGTTGTGCTTTGGATTTGTGGCTGAAACTGTGTCGGTAACACACCAAAGTATGTTTTTATTATTGGTGAAAAGTGCTTGCAAAGCATCAAGGCTGTTTGTCTTTTCCTTTCTGTTCTATTCTGTTCCTCTCTGTCCCACAGTGAGCAGGTTGGAGGTGGGGAGGGGACAGTTGACCCCAACTACCCAAAGGGTAACCTTGTGAATAACCTTGTGAAATTGTGCTCAGCAATAAACACTCTGGAAAAGGAGAAGGAAGAGGAGGGGGAACGTTGTGGTTATGGCATTTGTCTTCCCAAGTGACCATTATGAATAATGGCAGTGGCTGGGCATCTGTTTGCGAATGGGAAATAGGAAAAAAATCCTCTTTTTGATTTGTTTTTGTGCTCAGCTTTGTCTTTGCCTAGTAAAATGGCATTATCTTAATACAAGGAACTTACTGTCTTCCTCCTACTTTCTCCCCATCGTTCTGGGGAATAACAAGCAAGTGGGGGAGTAGGTGTTTGGCTGTTGGCCTGGGACAGCCCACACCTGGACACCTAGGCATAGCACTAGTGTATGTAGGTGTAGGACTTGGTCCCCTGCTGTTCATCCTTCAAGAAAGTTACATGTCAAAGTAACAGCTATACAGAACCTGAAAGGGAGTATAAAGAAATGGAAATGAAGCATAGCCACAGCTGAGCATCTATTCATTATCCATTTTGCATGGTGACCCCAGTGTGAAGAATGTGATGGGACAGAGTCTTGCACCTCTCTTCCATTTATATATTGCCTGAATCCAGCTCTGTCCATACGTGATTCGGTTCCTCACACTGGGTTTGCTCTAAACTCTCGACCATCTAACATGGCAGAAAAAAAAAAGAAGTTGCAAGCAGTTCTTTGCACTCGCTGCTGTGAACTAGGTGGGAAGAGTTGGCCTTGTTCATTTCTAAATTCATTTGGGGATTCCATTTTAATGGTTAACCCATGGAGCATTTCTCCCTTATCTTCTCTTTGAAGAAACCAAGCCAAATGCCATGAAAAAGTACATTTGCACTCTGTAGCTGCATTGTCTGATAATCAAGGTTCTCTGCTGGCAACCAAATATCTCACATTCTGCAAGTCTTCTGTGGAGAAATGGAAACAAACAGTTAAGGAAAAATCACTTAAGAAAAGATTTCAGCAAAACTGGACCAAGTTGTTTCAGTCTCATCTTTCTCTGTAAATCAAGTGGTGAAGGGAATAAAATGTTTCAGTGAAGTACTCAGCTCCTGGCAAGGTATAAATAAATGAAACCCATGTAAGTGCATCTAGAAAATGTTGAGTAGGGCAATTGTTTCACAAATGCCTTTTTCCCTTTCTTCTTATCCCCCTTTTTACATGCATTCCTCAGGAAAAGTGCTGTTTTGTTCTGCAACTATCATAGAACCATAGAATGGTTTGGGTTGGAAGGGACCTTAAAGATCATCTAGTTCCAACCCTTCTGCCATGGGCAGGGACACCTCCCACTGGACCAATTTGCTCAGAGCCCTATCCAGCCTGGCCTTGAAAACTATGAATATTCCTCTATCACTATGAATATTCCTCTATCACTTAACAAAAGGATGTACTTGAGATATAATGTCACTGGTACAGTTGTATTGGAATGGGACAGTCAGTGAGTTCTGTGGGAAGACCATGAATGATCCAGGATTTATAGATGCTGACATTTCCCATCCTCTGTAAATAAAAGCTTTAGAATCCAGAACAGTTTTTCTCATACTATAGGCTATGCTATTGTCCCTGCTAAACCAATGTAAAAAGACCTTGAAATAAATATAATGGGTGTCTTGTGACCTCTTTACTTTGCCAGAACATTTCATACATATTTTTGAGAATATTTTATAAGATGGAGGCTATGAACCCTCGTTGCTGTTAAGTTTTAAGAGCAAGCATCTACTTGGGATTACACAGACAGAGCTGGTCTGGCCTCGGGAGAGAAAGCAAAAGATGACATTTTCCAGCTACATTTTGTGGCATCTTGCATTTTTGGTACTGAGAAAAAGCAGCAGCTTTACTTCGATTTACTTCTCATGCTTGCACATGTGTATGGTGCTACTTACAGAGCAACAATTTCAAGAGCCTAGAAAGGGTAATTGAATGGTGTCAGTGTCACTTTCTGGTTTTCACTAAATATCCATCAGTCTTTCTAATCTCCTTGCTCTGAACCAAGAACTACGGCAGGTATCTGCGGATAAATTTTGACTGACTTTCCATTATCATTTTTAAAAAGTGATAAAATGGCTGGAATCATAAATGAAACTGTTAAGGACTAGCTTCCCCCAAATCATTGACAAGAAATTGTCTTAACATACCTGCAGTAGATTAAAAAAAAAAAAAAAGAAAAAGAAAGAAAAAGTAGAGTTTTTTTTTATAATAGCTGAGTGCAGAACAGGAAGAGGATTCAGTTAAAAAAAGGAAAACAGAGTAGCAAGGTCGCTGATTTACTTGGTCGAAAGAAATAAATGCTGATTTATCCAGCACAATGAACTGGGTCTTGTACTTAAAACTTTTCTGCACTTTCCACTTTTAAAATAACACATAATACATTCCCTACATTGGAGATTGTGCTGGTGGTGTCTTGAGTTGCAAAGACATGACTGATTTCAATCATTCAGAAAAAAAAAAAAAAAAATCTTTAAATGAAATCCTATATCACATTTAGTGTTTAACTCTTGGTTACAGTCCAGAGGTTAAAAGTAACAGTTTTATCTATCGGGCTAAGATTTTAGAAAACTTTGCCAGTTTATAATAAATGTTGACTAAAAACAAATACCATAAATACGTTACTGAATTTCCATCCATGGATATATTCATCCCTGAGCAAAAAAGTCTAGCTTTGGATTTAGCACTGCTCTCAGCAGGGGCTGGACCAGATGACCTCCAAGTCTAAATTATTCCACAGTTCTCTGACTGGTAAGCTAGAGTTTATAAGCTCCTGTTATATATTGAAATTGTAATTGGGAAGAAATTTATGAACTTTGCTTGCACTTTGGCTTGCAAGCTCTTAATCAACTATTTGCTATTCAGAAGTACTGCATGTGATTGTTCATATTGATCTGATTGCCAGGATTTGCATGAGTAACTTCTGATGTCGGGTGTCTTCTTTAAAACCTAAGGAGAAGCCCGCATGACTTGTCAGCAGAGAAGAGGGAAGCCGCAAGGTAGCCCAATACCTGGTGTCTACAGCTAGTCAAGAAGCTGAGATGAGTCAGTGGATCTGCTGCCATTCTCCATACATTTACTCTTCCCTATTGCACATACAACATTATTTATCTCTAACTGCTCTAACCATGACAGCCAAGTTGCACTCTCCATGTGCTAATAGTATATTCACAGTCAGTTCACAGCATATTCACAGCAGCAGCTCAGATGCACTGTACCATGTCAAGGAACAGTAAATGGTGACCAATTTGAGTCTCCCTGTGCTTCTTTCTGAATTTTGACTACCTCAAGAAAGAGTAACTGAGTAATCACAGAAATGTGATCAACTCCCACAGCATTTCTCCAGAAGATCTAATGAAGCCTAAGTATCAGGCTGATGAGCAATTTCCCCACTGGTGGCTGAGGGGTGCAGTTCAGCCTCACTTGAAATCTATGGAAAGTCTGGGAATTGGATGGTGCCTTATATGAACAAGGTCTGTTCCACAGATTGAGTGACATGAAGTATTCCCAAAGGTTTTTTTATTAGATTAGAATCAGTTCTTAAATCACTAAATTGTGTGGAAATTTCCCATTCCAGAAGTAAGCAAATATTCAAGAGTATATATGTTTTACTTAGCAGCTACCACAGAAAAAATATACAAAGAGGGAATATGTTAAATACAAAATCTAACTGGATCGAAAAATGTGTTCCCTTGGCAGGTCTGTTTCTTTAATAGAGTTTTGTTAAAGAGGGCACCATTGTTTCATGGAATATTCTGTGGTTTAATATATAAAATATGCAGCCATTTAATATATATCAGCTCAGTTTTGCATTGTATTTTAATTTTTAGTCGGTGTAAGTTTCACTTTAATAGTACTCCATAAAAGGGCTTCACTTTTCTTCAGTGACTGGAAAAAAAAATACTTTTGTTGGAAACAAAATTCTTTTGTTCATCTAGTTTATTCCCTGAAAATTTATTTGTATTATCTAATTCAGATTGCTAGCACTAAAGATATGCTTCAGTAATGAAGAATTGAACAGATTTTGGAGGCCCAATTCATATAAGTCATAAATTTAGTATCATATCACCAGAAAAGTTTTCAAGAGTTCAAAGCTGAGGGGCATTTTTTTTTTTTTGATTTTGTGAAATATCTTAGTTGAAGATGACAATAAAACTGCAGCAGGCTGTGCTACTCTGAAAGGCAAGGAATTCCTGTAAAGCTGAAGGAATAAGATTCATAAAAGCCAAGGCTTTTTTTTTTTTTTTTCTTTAAAACTCCGTATCTACTATATTCATCCAATGTAAAACTTGCACGAAGCACAAGGAAGAACCTGCAGATCTGAGCACACGATAACAGTATCTGCAGAACAGCCAGAGAACTAGGTGAATGTGAAATATTTCCTGTTTTGTTCACGAGATGGCACTTCTTTGTCAGACTGAACAGTATGATTTTTATAAATATAGTTTACTGTATCTAGGGAACTATATATATATATATCAAGGAACTCATAAATACAGAAATATATGTCTATGATGTGTGTATTAGGCGTGTATAATGCAAATGCATATTTACAGGAATTAGTACTGAGCAGAATAGTCCTGGAATCCAGAAACAACTTTATTTTGTTATCCTGTCTGCTTCATCATGTAAAAGAGGTTTGAGGAGATAACATCAATCAGAAAGAAGACAACCTTAATGAGCCAAAGTGCTGCCATTGTTTCTGCAGTTCTCTGTGCATGCTTTTAGCTAAGCCACTAGCAAAAGGGTTACGGGCTGTGTATAACTGGCACATCTCAGGGATGGTGGAGGGGACACAATGCTATATGTCTATTTTAGAAATGCTCGATTTCACCGGTGATTTAAATACTTGCAGTGCAAATATGTGTCCAACCTGAAATGTCTCTGCCAGTGTTCATCACAGAAGTGGGACAAATATCCCAAACAGTCAGAATAAGTAATGCCTGAAACAGCTTCTGTAGGACAGACCCTCCATCCACTGACTGAAGACTGAAGGTCTTCTCAGTGCTGTGTCTTAGCTCACACAGGTGACACAACAGACACAGACCTGACCTGAAGAATTTTTTATTCAGTTCTTTGTAGGATGCCATGCAATGTGAACACAGTAGTCTCTTCAGGTCTTGAGGGAGCAAGGCAGGAGGATATATAAAATCTCTTTCAGGATACTTGGGTACAGGTCCTCTATGTCACTTCTGTCCATTCACAAAGAGAAATAGCTTAAAATGTTATAAGAACAATGTGAACAATTCATCCTATGCGCTGGTACAACGTTCTTGGGCTTGCACAGTATCAAGCAAAAATGTTAGATTTAAAAAGATACCAATTTAAACTGAAGTTGGTTTATTAAATAACTCAGAAATATTTCAAACAGCATACCTGCCCCGTTGTTTCTCTTTTTTTGTTCTGGGTGTTTAAATCCACCACTTGTTTCATTTGACCTTCAGCTTGTCTAAATTCCAATTAACACAAATGGTGGTATGCTAATGTGCTCCAGCTTGGACCTGATGCACAGACAGATTTGGGGATTTTCCACAGAAGCGTTTTGTTCCCTGCACAAATGGAAAAGGCTGGCTGTAGAAGGGGAAAGAGAAATTGTCATGCAGCTTTCACAGAGCACTTTCAGATAAATTGAAGTTTCAGCCACAGAAGGGGAATTTAGTGCACAGAACTGTGAGCACAACCAGTGCCCATTAACGTAGGCAGAGAGGGGGTGAGACAGCATGCCTGCTAGGGGCCACAACCAATTACTGTCCTCATTCTCCCACCTGGTTCTCCACTGATGCCCTGGTACTGCTTAACAGGTGTGATATTCTGAGTCTCTGCTTGCACCATAGCATTAGCTGGCTCAATGGAACTCCACATTAACAGGTTCCTTTGTGAGGAATTCAGGATGTAGTTTTCAGTGGTAAGGGACATTATACAGATAGACTAGCATGCACACAGGCGTGCAAGTGTTTCAAATCACTCTTCCACACTCCCCTTCCTACATGACAGGTCAATAAGCCAGTATAAGCGTGTATGTCTGCACAACATTCCACATTTGTGGGGATGTATGACATTCATGAGAAGAGGAGACAGCATAGATCAGCCATTACATAGCTGGTGCGGATGTCAATTTTTCTAGCCAGAGCAGTATTCAGTAACCAAGACGTTTTCTTTGTAGTGGCAGATTGTCACATCCTCTCACATCATGTCACAGAGCATAATGATGCTTTTGCCTTCCATTTCTATCTTGTCAGACACTGTTAAACACGTAATAAATGGTACAAATGCTTCCACCTGCCCTACAAATACTCTGTATCCTTTTTAAACATATATCATCACAGCAGCAACAGTTTAAATGTACTGAAATCCCATCCTAGCTTAGTTCTCATGCTAATCACAAATTCACTAATGAATTCAATAGAAGCAGATTCACATCCACAATGAGCTTTGCTAAACCTCAGAAGCCCTAAAAACTCAGATGTTGGAAGAATGAATTCTATCTACATACAGAACAGGTTACGAAAATTTTCAAACCCCAAACCTTGGTATTACAAACAACTCTCGTGTGACTCTACTCAGTAACTTCTTGTGCATAAACAGTAAACCAAAAAATCTTAGCTCAAATTATCTTGGTTTTCTTTCTACTCCAAGTTTTCTTTCACCCTATGAAAGACTTGATGAAGTATCTGCTGAAAAGACAACAGCAGAATTAGGTTCCACAAAAATCTAAGCTTGTAGTTAGCATCTAGTGCAGGTGTAACATTTGCGTTTCTTCAGTGAAGCTGAAATCTTGTCTACTGTACTAGGAGGATGCAGTAAGTGGTTGTTACCCATAGAAGATGAGTTATAAGATCCAATCCCTCTTTCTGCTCTGAGCTACAGTATGACCCCAAGCTTAACCACAGAGTGGCAAAACAACAAACTGTCCAACCAGGAGATGCTGGCAATGACCCATCCATTCTCTTCAAGCATAGTTTGTCTGAAGGTGCCCGGTTTTCTGAGTTCATATTGCTCCTGTATGACATGGGATCTCCGGACTGCATTTGCCTTCTCTGGGGAAGTGTAGCAAAGACAATAAAAATAGATATTTCCCAGTAGGATATCCACAATTTTCATTAAATTCAGCTCTCTCCAGTCACAAAAATTGTTTGATGTTTGTCACCACAACATTATTTACTCCTTTCCTGGGCTACTTCTCTGCTTTCACCACATGTCTGCCATGTCTGGATACATTGCTACCTCCTTTAGCCCAGGTTTACATAATGCTTGGGGGATGCAACCATAGTTAGCTCATAGCTCCTCCTTAAAGATTTAACTATTGAAATTCAGATTAAAATAATAACAACAATACTTTGTAATCCAGGGTTACTGCCTGATCTGAAATAATAAACTGGGCTCCTTGTATGCCAGTGGAAAGAAAGAGACTTTAATAGCTAACTGCCAAACGCCTGAGTGAAGACACGAATTCTCCCACTGAACTTAAACATTTATGTAAAATCCAGACCTCATTGCAGAGGCCAAACTTATATTAACTTCGGCACTGCCAAGATTTCACCCTCAGTTTTAAGTTCCAGCAGG
>VXAV01003017.1:130459-166359 GCA_013399715.1 Alectura lathami
AAAAAAAAATCTAGATCTGATTGATAACTATAGATATTGTTGACAGCTATTTAAGAACTTTGATTATTACTAGATAATACTAACTAGACTAGACTAGACTAGACCAGACCAGAGTAGTTCAGCTGGAAGGGTCTTTCAGATATCATCAACTCCCACTGCCTGACCACTTCAGGTCTAACCAGAAGTTAAAGCACATTGTTGAAGGCATTGTCCAAATGCCTCTTGAACACTGACAGTCGTGGGGCACCAACCGCCTCTCCAGAAGCCTGTTCCAGTGTCTGGCCACCCCCATTTTACAGAAATGTTTCCCAGTGCCCAGTCTGACCCTCCCCTGGTGCAGCTCTGTGCCGTTCCCATCCTGCCATCGGTTCCAGGAGCAGAGCCCGGCACCTCCCTCTGCTTCCCCTCCTCAGGGAGCTGCAGGGAGAAGTGAGGTCGCCTCTCGGCCTCCTCTTCTCCGTAATGGACAGCCCGAGAGTCCTCAGCCTCTCCTCACAGGACATGCCTTCAGCCCTGTTACAGCTTTGTTGCCCTCTGGACACTTCTAAGGACCTTAACATCCTTTCTGCGTTGTGAGGCCCAGAACTGCACACAGCATTCAAGATGAGGCTGTACCAATAATAAATATAGCGTGAGAATCGCCTCATTTGGCCAGCTGCCTGTGCATGAGTATTGCACCTCTCAATACAGTTTGCCCTCTTGGCTTCCAGGGCAAGGCTCATGCTGAGCTGCTGTCACCAGCACCCCCATATCCCTTCCTGCTGAGCTGCTCTCCAGCCACCCGTCTCCTAGTCTGTGCCTATGTCTGGCACTGCTGTGTCCCAGGTACAGAACCAAGCATTTACCATTGTTGAAGGCATCTCATCCCTACAGGGAGTCAACAGCACCTCCCAGTACATCAGTAGCAGCAAAATTGCTAAGGTTGCATTCAACCTCTGCATCCAGATCGTTGGTAAAAATGTTGGAAAAACATTTGATAAAAAAAGGACTGGGCCTAGAATTGAGTCTTGGAGAACATCACTAGTTATTGCTAATGCAAATGTACTATCTGAGGGTTTTTTTATTATTATGATTCAGAACAAAATTATTTATTAAACTTTGTTGTTTTTTTTTTTTGCATTGCTAATTACTTTCCTAACAATGGATCAATAACATCAGTCATTTTCTTTATGTTTTTGTAACCCTTAACAGTACCTACTAGTTTTCCTCTTCATAGTGTCAGTTTTCTCCAGCTTCCAACATAATATATATACAAAATATTGTTAATGGATTTCTTGCTGCACTTCTTATACATATAGGTATTGTTACTGCCACTGTCATTGCTAAGCATTCTGGTTTTTTTAAACAAGCTTCCTATTTTTTTCAGTTGTGGGATTACGCTGTTTGGGGATTGAAGTAAACAGCTTTTAATTACCATTCACATTTTTCTAATTAAATTTTTCCTCCCAGATGATTTGGTTCATGATTGCTTTCAGCTTCATGAAATCAATCCCTTTAAAGCACAAAGGGTCTATGCACACGCACACATGCTTGCAGACTCTAAGACATGCGTGTGTGTATGTGAGTGTTTCGGAGTGCATGTGGGTGTGTTAGCGTATGGGCATCGGATAGCCTTACACAGCTGGTTAGGATTTTATTATGTTTATACAAAGCAGCAATAATCAACTCACAAGCACTTGAACTTAATCACAAGTACTGGGAAATTCCACTACTAACTTGGTGCCTAGCACAGGGCTGCCTTGTGCTGTCTGCAAGACTTTCTGATTTGAGGAACTGACATGCATGACATCCTGCGGGGCTCAGGACATTCAGTACTGGCAGCATGCAGCCAGCATTTCCCAGCCTCCTAACATCTCTCACAAGAAACTCTTCATCTTTCTGCATGCACTGGGGATGTGTGCTGCTGATTCCGCTTTGTGATATCGACCAACACAGCTGCTTCTACTTGCTAGTGTCACACCAGTCCAGAAGGAGCCAAAAGGATGTCTGCAATCAGTGAGCCAGAAATAAAGCTGTATTGTTGCTTGCAATTAATGACATTAACCCCTTTTCTCTGGTCCAATTATACTCTGAATTCTTAGCTTGTTTCCTAAATTTTTGATGTTGCTGTGTGGAACAGCTGAAAACTTTCTAAATGAATATGTACTTCTCCTGTAGGTCTTTTAACCTTAATTCATTACATAGGTCTTAATACGTAAGTAGTGTAAGATAATATTATAAATAAATAAAGATCACAGTGTAGATAGTAGCATAGCAGAATATAAATGCAAATTACAGATTTCTCCATTATTGAATTATAATCATGTTAATACCAAGTAAGATGATCAGAAAATATTCAGGAGCTGAAATAAGCAGGGGATTTCCATGAACAGAGATTGAAAAGTCAATCTGATCAAACACGACCAAAAGCTAAACACTCTATGGCATCAGATAGAATAATTTTGCATTAAAAACTAGAAATAAATGCCTTGTGCAGATAAAGGTAATTTAGCATTAGTGGTATCAGATATTTTCAGGTATTTTCCCGTATACAGTTGGATACAAGTTTTTATCTTTGGTGAACTAGTAAAAAGTTGGGCCCACTGCTACCGTTTAATTCTGCATAGTTTCTATACATATCTATCCATTAGGGAACGTCAGCAGTTACCCAAGATCCTCTTCGTAACCCAGAGAATTTGCATTGCCTGAATAAAAGGATTCAGAGTCATTTTAAGCACTGAATTTTGTCCTACCTGGCCTCCTTCTGTCTCTGCAGAAGGGACAAGAGCTTCCACAAATCATGAGATGTCCCTCTCAGCTCCACTCAGGTGTGTTGGACATTTTGAGGTACCTCAGCTGTCCCTGGGCATTCACATTCAGGGAACAGAATTCCACTCACAGCCTCTAGCTGTGCAGTCGGGTTCTTTCTGAAACAGTTTGGCCACCTGCTCTGAGTTTTCAAGGCTCTCTGTTTTAGTTGTATTCACCCTAATTTGTTATTCATCTGACTGTGTATTTTATACATTTCATCCCAGTGCCCTATAAGAATGTATGTCTGATCTTTATTTTACTGATCTTCATTTTCATCAGTTCTCGGGTTTCGGGTTTTAGGTAAAATTTTGATCTTAGTACTTACGAGGCAAAAGTTTGCATTGTTCTCAGTTCAGGTCTGCAGGTAGGAATGTCAGCACTTCGGGCTCCCCTGCCTTCCCTTCTGTCAGCTCAGTGCCTCCCAGCTGTGTCCATTGTGAAGTTCCCACAAGATTTGTTCTTTTCCTTCTGCAGTGATGCATGTCCACCTTATATCTTTCTTTCTCCACCAAAAATGATCAAGAGTTTCATTAAAATGCAAGAGTCTTATAAAGATTGGAAGTGAGTTGGACATGACAGATCACTCAACTCTCCATCTCATGCAACAGCAGCATCTCCATGCTGTCCACACCTGACAACCTGTGAGTCCCCTCAGCCATGTGCCTTTCTTCCAGTTGAGCAAGTTGTGCTCAGCTTTTTCCTGGAGCTATGCAGAGCATTACCTGATCCTTATTCTGACCATTTGATAAAGGCAATTTCTCATATTTATCTAATTTTCTTTCCTGGTCATCAGTTCTTTCTCAATTAAAAGCAAATAATGAGTAATGATGAAAAATAATAATGTGATAAATTCCCTGAAATATCCTTTTTAATGCCTAGTTGTCAAAATAGTTCCAACCCTAATTATCCTCTGCAGTATAACTAGCACCTGCCCTCCCAGAACAGAAATCTGTTCATTTTGCGAGCCAAGAAGGGAAATTGAGGACCACAATTGCTCATCAGAGGAACCACATACATGTCAGATGTGCTTTTAGCCCACTGTGATTTTGAACTAAAATGTTTATTTAAAGACTATATTTTTATAGGTGTTACTGTGCTCAGAGGCAAGTGTAGCCATGTTAAATGCACATTTGCAGCACAGTCTTCTCAATGAGGGGCAAGGCAAAAATTGTTTAAATGTGTTGTCTTGGGATCACTCAGTTGTCACCAGAAAAAGAATCTCCAAGGAGGCTTCATTCCACTCATTTCAGGATGGAATTAAACAACTTTCTGAAGTGTCTATTTCCCTACAGGGAGCATGTAGCTGTAGATGTCAGACACGTGGCATTTAGTCAGCTGAAATGGAAGGAATTCCACTTTAAACATTAAAGTGAGGAATCTCTTTGTCTATATGGCATTATGAATGACCACAAAGGAAAATTATGTCTAGACTCTGCCTTTGTTAAGAGCTTGATTTACAACAGCACTTAGGACATTATCTACTAATTATGCTGACAGACTAATCAAGGAAAGTTTGTTAATAAAATTTATGGTACATTAAATCACATCTCCCACATTACAAATGTGAAAAAGAGTGTACCTTAATCTTCTATTTAAACACAGTTTTATTTGTGGCTCTTCTGATAATCTAATGTTTATAAAACCAAGCAACAAACCAAGATGTATTTACCAGAATGAATATCAGGTCACACAGTGGTTACAATTACAGTTCTCATTAACTGCGTCAAAGATAAAATATATCAAACTATAGAAGCATTCAGATGCAATGACAACAGGCAGAGTATATGATCTGAAATGGACTGTGTTGCCATACACTAATGCCTTAAAATACAATTACAGCTTCTGGGAGCTGCCAGCATGCAAGTAGAGTGTGTCTACCACACCTTTAACAGCATCACAGAATCACAGCATGGCCGAGGTTGGCAGAGACCTCTGGGTGCACCTGCTCCAATCCCTGCTCGGGCAGCAACACCCAGAGCAGTGCCCGGCACCATGTCCAGGAGGCTTCTCTGGAAAGCAAAACTGAATGCTCCCACTCCCTGAAGCTGAGCTGTATGAGAACACAAAGCATTCAACTAGGAAACAATGTTAAATGGTAAAAAAAGTTCAAAGTAAATCATGCTTGAAATCCGTTGTGTCCTAATGTGGATACATCCTGCTCGCTCACTTCAGCATTTCCCCAAATGACAGGTTATGTGCCCAGACCCAGCCATCTCAGCCAGTAAGCCTCTGCTTTTCTCTGCTTCATCTCCCAAGGAAAAGTACTTCTATCTGTAGGCTGATCAGGTAAAGGGAGCTACTGTGTTCTAGAGTGACCTTCTGCTTGAAGGATTGATCAGAAATTCAAAAAGGCAATAAAAAGACAGCGATTTTGATGAAATTCCAATCAAAACATGCATTTCTGCTTGTTTTCTAGAAGGAGAGCACCACATTACAAATGCATGGAATAACTCATGGCTCCAGCTGTGCTCCATCCTACTCTTTAAGAGTATTTGAATAGCTACAGAAATTGAAACACTTTTCAATGGTCTAAATTGAAGGGTAGTACTAGTTATGTTTTTGCCATGAAACTACTTGGTGATCTTGAGCAATTCTGAACTTGTTTCCAACCTTTTCTTTCTTTCTTATTTTTTCAGCTTATATAGAGATCTGGTTTTTGATTTATGTTTGAGCAATGCCTGGTACATTTTGGCCCTGATGTTGGGTGGGGCTCCTGCAAGCTACTGGAATATTGTCATCATTGTCACCCTCAGCCATGGTTTCTGATCTCATGTCCCACAGTATGCCTGAAGGTCAATGTGGACTCTGAGAGGAGTTAGACACTTCCCTGACATACATGATCATTGCTTGCTCTGAAATCTCTGTAAGTTTTGTGTACATCTGAGGGCAGAGTTCGGGCCATAAAGTTTAAGTACAAGCATCTGGGCACAATTTTCTCCAGTGAGCAGGATTCCAAGTTTCTGTAATATCTGCTGTGGGAACTATAAGTGCTTTATATTAATGTTTTACACTGTGTTAGCTATAATCGCCTTATTTTATGGGAAATATTTAGTCATCTCCACCTGGTCATTCCAGTGATGAGGACACCTGTCTGCTAAGAATTGGACTGAGACCATAAATGCATTTCACACAAGCAATTGAAGGGCTCTGAGATGGTAATGGCCTTAGGTTATAATTTTCAAGTCACCCATAAATATTTCTTGGTTTTTGATTTGGTTGGGGTTTTTTTGTTTGTTTGTTTTTTAAGGGTTTTTTTTTTTTTTTTTTTTTTTATGAAGCCAAGCATCATTTTCAGATAAGTTCCCACTTCTCTGTAGGGATTTCACTAGTTCTATCACTTCATATTTTGGTGAACTGTTTGGCTAAGAGATAACAAATGCACTCACACACTCACACAAATAAAGGAAAGAATCCTTTGGGAGTGCTGTGTGTACCGAACCCCCACAGAAACCAGAGCAATACTGTAGAACCTATTATTGTTCTTTAAATAGATCTCCTACTTATATGTGTAAGTATATTGCTACTAAAGCTGTTTTCCAACAACGTCAATAGTTTTTTTTATCTCTTTATGGGTACTTGTTGTCAATTTCATTTTTATATACAGTCCTGATTAAGAAGCACTTGACTACTTTTCATACTTAAAGCTAATTTTTCTCTTATATCCAATCAAGAGAATAATGAAAAGAAGCAGAGTTAAATAGCCAATGCTCAGATGTATGCTGCCATTTGTAGTCTGCTATCAATACTTAAACCACTTTCTTCAAAAGAAGCTGGAATAATGCATTTTTACTTTTTTATTGATGTTGTGAAATATCATTATAATAAAATACAAGCTTTAGTTGAACTGTAGATGGAGATATACAGTATTAGTAATATATTTTAACTGGATATATTTTAGCTGGATAGATTATAAGTAAAAATAAATCCTGCAAGAATCCTCCTATTGGAGTAGGAATATTTTACCTCTATGGTCTCAATGCTTACTTTAGTTTGAAAGCTACTCAAAAAAGGCATAATATTCAGCTGCGTTTTTATTTAGTTCTTACTGTCTAGCCTGTGGAAAATGGAGGAAGGAAAAGTAAACTTTAGTGGATCTTTTCCCATAATTTTTCTGTGATACACTGTGTTGATAACCTGCATGCCATTTGATATTAAAAGTAAGAATATATTTATGAAAACTGATCGGGATTTACTATGCTTCACTACAAAAGTAAATCAAACACAAGATTAGTCAAAGGAATGAGCTACTGCATCCTGACACAGAACCAGCATCAACAGAAAGGTTTCTGAATATAAAAAGGATGTGTATAGATATGTTATGCATATAAACATATGCATAGTACTGCGTACAGTTTATGGGCCCCCAACATAAGGAGGGTAATGAGCTGTTGCAGGGGGTCCAGATGAGGGCCACAGAGATGATCAGAGGGCTGGAGCACCTCTCCTACAGGGACAGGCTGAGAGAGTTGGGGTTGTACAGCCTGGAGAAGAGAAGGCTCTGGGGGGACCTGATAGTGGCCTTCCAGTACCTGAAGGGGGCCTGCAGGAGAGCTGGGGAGGGACTATTTAGAAGGGCATGGAGCAACAGGACGAGGGGTAATGGCCACAAATTGGAAGAGGGGAGATTTAGATTAGATGTTAGGAAGAAATTCTTGACTGTGAGGGTGTTGAGACAGTGGAACAGGTTGCCCAGAGAGGCTGTGGATGCCCCCACCCTGGCAGTGTTCAAGGCCAGGCTGGATGGGCTGTGAGCAACCTGGTCTAGTGGGAGGTGTTCCTGCCCATGGCAGGGGTGTTGGAACTAGATGATCTTTAAGGTTCCTTCCAACCCAAACCGTTCTATGATTCTAAATGGAATCTGTAAGATGGAATGTATGCATAAATCTCAATATCCTATTACAAAGACATACAGGAATCTTCATGCCACCAGTACAGAAGAAACCACTGAGCAACTTTCATCTCCCCTGAATGAACACCAGTAGGCTTGCTGGTGATGAAGTGAATTTCCTGCAGAAGAATGGTGTGCAAGGCCACGTGTCTGCAAAATCCCAAGGAGAAACGCCTGTCTTCCTTTTCAGTTGTAACTCACAGGTCACAGTACATAAATGGCTTGCAGTTTTGCTTTCTTGTGTGAACATCAATGCATTATCAGAAGTTTTTAATCATGTGCTATGTGTTTGAAAAGTTGCAAAGCCCAGTGACAGTAGTACATTTTGCCTCTGAATCAGGAGTTAGCAGGCAGAGCACCAATACAGCTGAAAACGGGTGGCTTGCTGAAGAGAACCCAGAGCCAATATGGGGGTATAATTTTCCCCTGCTTGTGATTTTTTTTCCTGCTGATTCCAGCTCCAGGCACTGAGATGGACTGATGAATGCATGTTTTTGCTGGATAAGCAGGTAGCGAAGTCACAGACAAAAAATTCCACAGAATTTTTATCTTTTCCATGCTTAAGTTGTTGCTAAGGAGTAGGTTTTCTTCCATGCAAAGTAAAATGAAATTGAATAGATTTAAATTCTCCAGCTTAAACTGCATGTTATTAACACTGGCTAAGAAAAGCTCTAATTTTCTGGCACCTTCAAGCAATATGCCTTCAAAAGGAAAATTTAATAACTTGCATCTTACCACAAGAATGGACTGTAAGTGCCTATTGCCAATCAACAGCTTTAAGCCCCGTGGTTGTTTGGATGTGAATGGCCTACAGGAATCTTTCTGGATTCACCAGCATTGTGAGAACCTTCCACTTACACTTGGCTTGGGAAGTGTGAATTCTTATTTTGCAAAGAGCCTGGGGATGTTGCCAAAGCTAATATTCTGGGGTCCATATGTGTTAAGTGACCGGCAGTTCTGGAGTACAGCATCAGGGAGTCAAATGGGTGAAGCCTCTCAGAGACACTTCAGCCAAGTAAAGGAATTTGGATTTTGCCAAGAATAAAGTTAAAGCAGAGAAATGGCCAAGAACAGATCATTTTAATTTTGGAAAAAATTAAGAAAAGTTAAATTTTGTCCAGGCTATGTGCATCGCAAAGCATCTTGTTGGTTTTACTTGTTTGTTTGTTTGTTTTACAATTGTCTATGTTTTTTATGTTTTTCTAAGTGATCTGCACTTGTTTACAATTGACTGTTGACTGTAAGTCACTGTTCTCAGGATTGTGACCACTGAGGCCACAAGAAGACCTGATCGCAACTAAACCTTTTCTACATCCATTGGAATGACTATGTGCCAGCTAGTGAAAAAATCCCACTAAACATTTAGAGGTGGTAGGTGCCCATTTATTGTATATCAAGGATATAAATCATCACTGTGTACTTACTAATATTTTCCCAGAAAATATAATCTTTGAGACATGAATATTATAGAATGACCAAAATTAGGATCATTGAATCCAGCCTGTAGCATGCAAATAGCAGCTCTAATGAATATCTTCAAAACAGAATTTAAATGATTCCAGCTTTTTTACATAGCAGTTATTTTCCTCACATGTAATACTATGTGGATTATTTTCAAGGGAACTTGATGATAATACCCACTGTAGAGATCACTGCTTCCTGGCTTCCAGTAAAGATGAACTGTTGTTAGAAAAACATTAATAAATATTAACACTATGCCTGAGATTGTTCCATAATGTTGATAAAAGCTGGGCAGTGCAAAGGAAGAATACATTCAAAGGCAAATATTGGCAATCAGGTAAGAAGAACCATTACTTATAAGAACATTGTACAAACATGTTTAAAATTAAGAGCTGCTTGGATCTGAAAGAAATGTTCATGAATCCTATTTTACTGTATCAACAAATTCTGCTTATCTAAGTGCTTCCAGGTTATGAATAAAAAAGCTCATGACCACTTCAAATCATAAATCCAGAAACTGTTGAATAATATTAATGAATATATATTAGGCATGAGTTGCCACAATCTAACTGCAGTTCTGACCATGTTAAGTAAACAGGAACAAAGGAAATCAGAATTTCAAGAACACTTCTGTGTAAGTACTAGTTCTAAATATAAATCAGCTGTTCTCTGGCACTAGAACATGGCACCGTACAAAAATAGGATATACATGTGCAGTTTGTTAAAATACTATTAAATGTAAATAAAAAAGGAGATCATTTTTTTTCCAGAAACTTTTTTCATTAACTGAAAACAATCAGAAAAAAAAAATGTTTTGATTTTGTTCACATGTAATGCCTACCACTTACCCTTGTAAAAGGTAATCAGAAAAGTAATCACAAAACTTAGGAGCATTTAGACCATTCAAACACTGCCATGTGAAATATTAGGTAACCTGGTTAAGCGTCAGTCCAACATCCTTATGCTGAGTATTTTACTCCTTAGATTCTCTTAGTTGAATGAGTCGGGCTGCTTTTATTGTGCGATTCTACTTAATGTCAGTAAGTAAAGTATTTATAATAAAGTCAAACAAGTCCTAGTGAATGGTGGTCTGATTAGTCTGATTTATAACTGGGTTCTCAAATAAAAAGGCAAATTAGCTTTTAATAAAATTACACTGGAGTATGCCAGTTATTCACCTATCTCTTTGGCCTTTATTCTCTGTTTTGATACTAACTTACACTCTTTTACCAGAAGACTGTCTGTTCTTCAAGGACCAATGCTAAAAATGGATGCCATTTGTCATCATTTGCTATCCTATTATATTGCTGTCTTATTAAAAGCATCTTGAATTTATATTATACGATGAGGTTGAAGTTTTATTCTTAAAGGACGGGACTTAAATGAAAGCTTTTCTATCTTGAATTGTCTTATGTGCTGGAAACTGTGCTTTATCTTTGAAATACATGGAGTAAGCACATGAAAGTTGCCTTCACCTTTGCTAAATTCCATATGGCTTAAAACATCCAAGAATATAAAGTAAGGGAATATTAATCAAGAAGAAGAATGATCAAGTGTAAGAATTGTTCACCCTGCATTTATGAAACCAAAGTTCAATGCCCAGTGCGGGACTCCTATCGCATGTCTAATCCAGCTGGAGTTTAGTTTGCTAAGTACTTCTCAGGATACAAAGCCTAGCCTAGATTCTTCCCCTTTAATGTGGCACCTATGCTGGCTTGCTAACTGCTCCAGGCTCCCTCTCCAGCTGATTATCAGAAATAGACATCTTGGGTTGCCTCAACCTGCTAAAAACTGAATGACTGAGGAAGGGAGACCTAGGAAGGGACTGAGGCCAGCAAAATGACATAGAAGGAGGCCAACATTCTGCACCCCATTTCTATACTTAAAAGAGATACAAATAACTTCTGTACTTTGTAAGAAACTTGTAAAAATAAACACCATAAATTCTGCAAAACCCTGAGATGCTGCTATACTGCATTTAGTAGAAATATTTAGAAATTGAACCCATGGTAACTGTTTCCTACTTGTAAGAGATTCTCCTTTTTGGAAGAACATTTCACATGCTGTAGGAACCACGGCAATGTGGTTAAATACACTACCTCTATTGCAGCACTCAGATCAGAACACTTACATTCTATAATTGTATCCAGAAGGAACTTGTTTGCCCAAAGCAATAGGTTGTAGTTTTTTCTTTGTCATTTTCTATTTATTTCTTGAAATAAACTACCATCTCGTAGTTCACGAATGAATGATTGTAATTTTTTTTCAGACTCTAGGCCATCTAAAGACAAATATAGGTAAAAACAAATCTAGAAGGTCCTTGTGATCTTATCAACCATTTGTGCTTCCATATCTCATACTTTTCTTTCTACATTTCAGCCCTCATTTTACCTTCCTTAGAATGTATCATGTTCTTTCACAGTGACTCACAGAACAAACTAACACACTAGGATGCAGCAGTACATGATGTGCCAAACTGTGGAGCAAAACAAATTACAAAAGTGGGATAGGAATATGGCAGAACAAACAAACAAACAAACAAACAAACACCACTTTTTTTCCAAGCAAATGTTCCTCCTCCTTCGTCTGGTCTATCTGAACATATGAAATAAGAGTTTTAAGAAGTCTGTCTGAAAAATGTGTTATAATGGATCACTAAGTATTTGCAAAGTAGTAAAATGAAAGATATGTTTCTAGAACAAAATGGGGCTTACAGAGTTGTATCTCACAGTCCAAAAATGGCAAACCAGGTAACAACTTACAGGTACTACTGACAGGATAAATTTGAACCAGCGATCCGATGAGAAAGGTTCTGCAGGCAATTGCTGCTCATCTCCTGAATCATGCAGCCTCCCTTGAAATTGGCTGCTTGTTTGCCCTGGGTAAGTCAAAGTTTTACAAAATCTAGACAAATCTTAATGATTACTCATGATTATGCACATGCTGCTAAGCTCTTTGAAACACGTATTTCCACTAATGTACAGGAAATACCTACTTGTCTTTAAATGGTGTTAGAAAATAAGTACAAAGGACATGTGAATTTTGGTCCCTGTCTCCCATCCCCTTTCGCTCTTCACCAGTTTCCCTACTGCTTGTTCCCTAGTGTTTCCTGGTCTCACAGTTTCCTCACTCTTTTTTTTGTTTGTTTGTTTTAGTCCTCTTTTTAGCTTATACATAACTTTTTGCTATTTGTTTTCCCTTTCTCATAAATTTAGATCCTGGTTGCTTTTCTGTATTCTCATTTGCATCTTTGGAAATTCCTCCCTCACTGTTTCCTCGCTGTTCTGGCCTCAGTCCTGCCTCTGATCTCTGCACACAATTTCTGTCTCCTACCTTCCTCTTGATTACTTAGCAACACCTTCAGTTAAGCTGGCTCACGCCCTAGCTTCTCTTTATGAGCATCTGGGAAACGGCTGAGGAGCTAATGACAGATAACCAGAGAGTTTCAGCATAACAGTCATTGGGACTTCTTCTGTGTATGTCCTATGTAAAAAGTAGTTTGCTCATATGCCATACTTGAGTTCTCTTCAGTGTTAAGTAGTGCCTGAGTTTGAGTAGATTGATATGAAAAGCATAAATGTATTATAGTTATTTTTCAGTCTGCTCCAAAACATGGCTACCTGTTTGTTCTTAGACTGGTTTTCTCAGTAAAAAGGGATTTAGAAAACACCAGACCTGGTGAACATTACTGTTAATTAATTAACTAATCTGGCATGTTTCACAATGTACATATGGCCCATAGAATGCATTAAATGAACATAACCTCATTTCCTAAGAAAAACCACTCGCCATGTCAAAGTTAACAGCTCATGAAACTAATGACTCAAGTAGCTGGACAAATGCTGAAAGAAAATTCATTGCAAATGTGAGATTAAATTAATAAATTCAAGACTGCAAGAATGCACTGGGAACACTTTGTTATTGATTGCTGACAATAGGATTTCATCCATCTTTAAGTGTTACATGCTTGCACAGCATGATAATATTTAAACATCTTCAGTGTTATGAACAGTGATGACAATGTGTCTAGAGGGTTTGAAGGACAGTCTGGGTCGCATCTCTTCCAAAACTAAAAAATAGTGTCTGTGAGTTTCTGTTGATCAGTTATGGCTTGAATGATTTGTTTGTTCCAATGGACATTTTAATTATTCTTATTTTACTATTTTTTGAGTATCATGACTCACTCCTGCCTGTAGCTGAAAGATATCTGTAATTAAAAAGGATTTGGAACACTCCTGAAAGACAGCGAAATTGTAGATAAGCCACATTTGCTCTGCACAATCCTTCCTTTGCTTGACTCTTTGACAGTGAAATTTCTTTCTCTCTTTGTTATAGTTCTCAACTGTGTCATAGAATCAGAGAATCATAGAATCATGGAATCATGGAATGGCCTGGGTTGGAAGGGACCTCAGAGATCATCTAGTTCCAACCCCCCTGCTGTGGACAGGGCTGCCAGCCATTAGCTCACTGGATCAAACTGCCCAGGAACCCATCCAGCCTGGCCTTGAACACAGCCAGGGATGGGGCAGCCACATCTTCTCTGGGCAGCCTGTGCCAGTGCCTACCGCTCTCTCAGCGAAGAATTTCTTCCTGATGTCCAACCTAAACCTCCCCTCTTTCACTTTTAGCCCATTCCCTCTTGTCCTACCATTACCCACCTGTGTAAAATGTTGGTCCTCCTCCCGCTTGTAACCTCCTTTTAAGTATTGGAAGGCCGCAATGAGGTCTCCCCAGAGTCTTCTCTTTTCCAAGCTAAACGGTCCCAAGTCCCTCAACATTTCTTCTTTATGTCTTTAACAATTAACCATAGATGGACAAAATCAAACATCCAGGAACAGTCCCTGGCAGAAGAGGGAACCAGAAAATAATTCTTGGTATTAAACATTGAACATTGTACATGTGGAGTATCTAAAAGCACCCAGTCAGAGAGGAATGGAATTTGACACTGTTTCAATATATGCTTGATATTGCAGTTCTAGCAAAAAACAATTAGCATTCAAGTTTTGGCTTGCTTGATCTGTGGTGAGTGTTTAGAGTGAAAAGTAAACATTCCAGTGTTTCCTCATAACTGCAGGTTTCATAACAACTGATGTCATCTACGTAGCACACAATGGCTTAGAAAGGTTTGATGTATACCACTCCATCACAAATGTATGGCTTCATCAAACAAAATCATGTCTCTTTACTTAGTTAACTCCCTCTCCAGAAGTTAAGAATGCTTCTACAAAGGAAATAGCGGGTGGTTTGTCAGAGAAGTTGATGTAAACATGATAACAAGAGGAATGGCCAGCAAGCAGATGGTCTTCTGATTTCTCAATTTAGAGCTACTGTAGCAGGTGTTTAAAAAGCTTTCCATCTTCCTGATGCAAAAAGTGGGGGGAAAACAGCCCTTTAGGAAAACCACAGAAAAGAGTAATGACTGCTTATTCTGTCATCTATCAGTGGGAAACATCCAAAAAATGCAATTCCTTTCATGGAACTGATTAATATTTCAAACAAATGTGTACTAGTCAAAGGAGATGTGGCTATTCACGGTGGCTATAAATTACTGCAGATTGCTCAGGAGAAAGGTCTGGGAAATGAATGCTTTTCATAAGGGCCAGGATGTTGGCAAGAAAATAGTTTGTATTTACATTCTAGCATTTACATGACATCAGACCAACCCATTTCAGAGTAAGTGTTCTTCTAATTTCACTGGACTGCAGCCTTTTGTTTTCCTTGGAGGCCTCCCTGCGACTCCCAACAATACAAGTGTATGTACAGAAACACACACACAGAACTAGGGAAATAAAAAAGCAACTGCATCCAATTGTTAGAGGAATTTAGAATTATCTGCCATGAAATAGCGACAAATATTTAAATGAAAAAAAAAAAAAAAGTTAATTATTTCTTCCTTCTGTTTTTATTTTTACTTGAAAAAGGAGGAACACAAAGAGGCTGAGAGAAGAGGGAACATGTTCAGAGCTATCATTCAGATTTCCCCCTTACTGATTTTTTTTCAAGTCTAAAAGCCAGCTGAGATTCTAAATCTCTCCTGTCTTCCTTTTGCAAAACACTACTTTATAGTCACAACCCCCTCTTCTGAGATCTCACACACACTCATGAGGTCAGCTGGCTGGAAAGAAGACACAGTTCCTTCATTTTATTGACTCCATAAATAGTCAAATAAGAATAATTGTGCTCAAGTTTCAGAGAACATCTAGTTCACACCAGTCTGGCTCAGTGCATTACCATTATAAATCACATCCTTTACTATTCTTCATCGCATTATTTCTGTGGTTAATCTTGTAATTTCTGGATCTATCTGTACCAGAAATTAATGTCTGAATAGGAAGAATGCTGTTCATCTAGCAGTCTAAATGACTAATGCATCAATTTCGTTAGGATATTATATTGATTACAAAAAAAAAAAAAAAAGCTATACTATATTTATTTTGATTACTAGGATTCACTCACTTCTGCTCATCAAATTTTCAGAAATAAACTCAGATTTTGAAAGGGTCTGGTTTTGCATATCCAATTTGAAAAACTCATGTTCTGTTTGTGGAGAAGTTGATTTATCTTGTGCTTTTGATGTACAGCTGACTGAGGCCTCATTTAAAAGCTCTACTTTTTATTATTATTAAATGGATTATATTAATTTAATTTAAATTAAATGAATCTAAATTAAATACATCAAAACACAGTAGTCATGTCAAAAATCTTTTCAAATTGAACACCATACTCTTCACTGCTTACTTTACTTTTCTTCACATAGAAGAGTATAGCCCACAAATCAGACTCAAAATAGTGACTCACTGAAACTGTCTTTCCTTAGTCATGAGTATATTATGTGAAAAGACAGGAATTATGGAAACAGATACATTAAGGGAAAAAAATGCCGTAGAATCATAGAATCGCAGAATCACAGAATGGCTTGAGTTGGAAGGGACCTTAAAGATCATCTAGTTCCAAACCCCCTGCTGTAGGCAGGGTTGCCAACCACTGGATCAGGCTTCCCAGGGCCCCACCCAACCTGGCCTTGAATGCCCCAAGGTATGAGGCGTTCAACAACTTCTCCGGGCAACCTGTGCCAGTGTCTCACCACTCTCTGTGAGTAAAAAGGCCATATAAGTCCAAACGAGTAACAAAATATATACCCTTCTGCACATAGAAACTTCAAGTACTAAGAGTCTGTGAGGAGGAAGAGGATAAGTTTCCACTAGATTTATCTTTTGGTTATATTCATAGACTAATTTAGGCTGGAAAGAACCTTGGGAAATCTCTAATGCAAAACCCTGCTCAAAACAGGGTCAACTTAGATCAGGCTGCTCAGGGCCTTTTCTAGTCAAGTCTTGAGTATCTCCAATAGTGGAGATTCCACAGACTCTGGACAACCTGCTCTAGTGTTTGACCACCCTGGAAAACTGTTTCCCAGTATGTAGTTGGAATTTCCTGTGATTTTTGCCTCAGAACTCATCATTACCTGAGGACAGTCGGGCTCTGCCTTCTCTATACTATCCCAGCAGGCAGAAGAAAGACCTTGGTGCCCCTTTACCGGACTTGTTCCAGTATGTCTGGATGGACTAGGCAATCTCGGAAGGTCCTTTCCCACTGAACTATTTTATGTCCTTTTCTTTCTTGTACCGCATGCGGTATTCTGGATGCGGTGTTACAAATGCCAGATAGAAGGGAATAATCACTAAGTTTCAAGATATTCTGCCTTTTCAAATGATCAGAAATTGAATTCTAGGAAAGCATTGTCAATTAAATTCAGGTGAAGAATGAACATGATAGTAGGGTAAAAAATATTTGAAGTATATAAACAATGAATGAGAAGTACTCACTTAGCAAGTTAGCAGTGTGGGATGTATTTGAAAAAGTTATTTAAGATTACAATCTGCAAAACAGATTGTTGTGATTAGATGGTTTAAAAGTCTCCAATCTACTAAGAGGGAAGGTCCATCCCTTAGCACAGCAAAATGAAGGGGACAAAAAGGACTAGACCCGGTGCTTTTTTGAAGACAGTGGAAAAATACATTAGAAATAAGTGTCAGAAGGAAGAAACATTCTTGGTCCTGAGGTCAACTGGCATATCACATCCCAATATTTACCCTTTCAGATAAATATTCAAACCCCACCCACAGCTGGTGGCCTCATCATACTTCCAGTTGTGAATGTCTCCTGCCCTGTGACAACCCCAAACTGTACCCAGGCACGGTCTGGGGGCTGCTGTCTGGCCCAGGACTGTGTGAACCACTTAGCAATATGAATCCTTGCAAGTCAGTGCTTGAGCTGATGTCCTCCATGTGTTTTGTCTGATAATGTAGCCAAAGAATCCAGTGGAGCATCTTAAGAATCTCTTTCCCTACTTCCTCCAGGTGTTTAAATCCAGAAACATTTAGTAACAGAGTTCAATGAGTGTAAGTCACAAAGACCTCAAAGTAAATATCAAAATCTATGTCCTACAAATAAGCAACTTCTGTCCGTCTGCCAGGAAAAGTAAATAAATAAATCAATAAGTAAACCAGACAGAATGTTACAAAGACCTACAAATCAGTATTTATTGGATGAAGCAGAAAAACGTGTTTCAGTGAGGCAAAGAGTGTATTAGTAACAGGCCTTATCTTTCATCAGAGAACAACTAGTTGGAGCACCCCTGAAGGAAAGAGAGACATCTATGTAGCAGCCAAAATCCAAAATATCTTCAGCTTTACAGGGGCAAAAATGAGAGCATCTTTAACTCCAGTCTGGACCTAACCAGTAATCTGTGAAGCTGCATCATCTACTTCCTGTGTAATGCACCACTTACCATAAGAACAGCTGTACTGGGTCACATCAAAGGTCCATCTAGTCCAAAATCTTTTCTCTGACAGTGGCCAGTAGCAAAAATGTTAATAAAGAGGAAAGGATCAAAATCAAAACAGGGATCAGAACAGCCATGAAATTTGAAATCCAAATTCTCAGTCAAGTCCTAAATTATTCCAAGAACTTCTGTCCCTAAAATAGGTCCAGTCAATCCCTTCCCACCATCACAAACCCCCTCTCCTGTCTGACGGCTCTAAATCCAGTGTGTGTCAATGTGGGTGAGCAGAAAGATGCAGGAAGCATAGAGATGAATTCCACAGCTTGGACTCCATGCTTTGTAATAAACACCGCTTTTAAAACATCATGGAATTGGCTCCAGAGAGTTGAACGTTCTGCTGCTTGCTTCAATAATCTATTAAAGATATGTACATATTTGCATACTCTCTCATTCTCCGTTTTTTCGTTTTCCAACCAGCTGAATAAATGTTGATAACATGGTAAATACTCCTGTTTTTAAAATAGCTCCATACCTCAAGGATGTGCATTTATAGGATTATTGGACTTCTTCATGACATAATATAAAATCTTCTGCCAAAGGATGGACTTTATATGAAGGCCAAATTTTAACTGGAAACACCCTTGTTTTCTAGCAGTGGAATGCCACACACAGTGTGTGGGAAGACTCTCGTCCAAGTCAGCCTTGCAGGGATTACTGAAATCTGAATGTTGTTCATAAAGAACTGCACCTGAAAATACTCTGATCACTTGTATGGTCGTGGATTAGTTTGATTAAAAATACACACAGGCATTCATCCTCTGAATATCTGGGGTACGTACCAGAAACAGGAAGCAGGTACGTAGATTGTTCCAAACTGGTGTTTCTGGTGCTTTTATTTACATTATAACCATCATTGTAGAGTTTCACTTTCAAAGTTCACACCCATAAACTGAATCCAAGTGTGTTCAATCTGCTAACCTCTGCCAACAATGAATTTCAATCTTAAGTCCAAGTATGAATTGTCTTCTCAGAATAAACCAACAAAGCACAAATTTAGCACTTCTGCAAGCAAGAAGAAAGCTTGAGCCCACTTGTGCAGAGGTGAAAAGCTGATCTTCACACTTCCCCCATCATGTTGTATAATTCAGTTTATTTTGTTCTTACAATAAGAAAAGATCTCTCTTGACAACATCTAGAAGAATTATATGCATGTAAATGGAAACATTGTTTGGCCAGATATCTTCCTTTGCAGTTTCAAAGATAACATGGACCGTATAATCTTTCCTTGAAAAGGAAAGAAGAATTCTTCTATTTCAGACTCAGTTATGATCACAATGTCTTGCAAATGCAGCAAAGAACCTAAGAAAGCAATTTTTACCTGAGAAAGCAGCTCCTACTGCAGCAAAAGGAGGGAAGATCTGTTCACATAAGTGTGTGAGGAGTAGACAGGCATGAGCAGGTCTGATTCTCCCTACCACAAAAGGTCCAAACATGTTGGACAGAGGATCAAAGAGAGCATATAAAAGAGCCATTTTTCACAGGAGGAGCTAACATTGCTTCCTTCTGAGCAGAAATAAACTTCCATTCCCTTAATTGTCGCATACACGTACATTGGCGTGTGTCTGTGTGCACGTCTGTATTTGTTCTTCGTGCAGAGAAGATGCCTTAGTAATGAATTTCAACTCTGCTCATCACAGACACCTGCCAACAGCTTCCCCTCTCACTCTTTCCATTCTCCTGCAGCTTTCAAGCCTAGCAGATGGGCAGACAGGCATCAGAAAGAATTTAGACAAAATGTTTACTATTGCAAAAAACCTAGCAGGAAGCAGTGCGTTTTTATGTAATGTCCATGAACTCAAATCAATGAAAAATTCAGTTCCTCTATAAACATTTCAGCCAGCTCTGAGCAATACACAGCTGACACTTCCTTTACTCCGGGAAGGACTGACCAGCAACAAAGGTTTTAGTCCAAACCGCGGGGTTAGCAGAACAAAAACAGAGTGTTGTGCCATCCAGCTGGCTTCTAAGGCTCCCGGGCACACCTGGCAGGGTAGTTTTAACTGGTGCTGACCATGTTCCACAGGCAGAAATCTCAGGAGTCACCAGTGGTAAAATCTGGAGGCAGCAGGCAAAGGAAAAGGACTTCTGCTCTAGAGGTCTAGGCAAAGCCCTGATGGTTCTGTTCAAGCTTCTAAAAGTTTATTTTTTTCCCACATTTTGGAATTTTCAGTAGAAGTTAAAGTTTTTCAGCCCTGTCCTTAACCACTCCATAAAAACAGTGGGGGATCAACTCAGCTTAACTTACATGAAGGGAACAGGGCTTGTTTTCCAACCTGGCAGTGTTTCTCCTTCACTTGCTGAAGCCAAGCACACTGCCAGCAAGCCCCAGGTGTTCGCCACATGAGCAGGTGAAGAAAATAAAATATGTTTATGTGCATTGCAATGACAGTTCTGAGTCCATATAAAGCATAATACATGACAAGAAGTGTGGCTATCCCAAGATACCAACATTCCTCATGTGCACAAACAGGCAAAAATCCAGAGGCACTATGCCTTCATCTTCTTGGAAAATTCATTGGACTGTTGCTCTTTTGCATGGATTTTTTTATTTTGTTTTCTCTGATAACTTTTTATACTTTTTTTTTTTTTTTTTTTTCCCCCGAAATAAGTAACAAGTAACTGCTTTACAAGCAGGCAGGATCTTATTCTACTTTTACACAACTGCATCAATTTAAGTGAGATCAGAATCAAGCACAGACAGGTTCTTTCAAAACAACTAATTAAACCACCCTTTGAAACCAACGTTTAAATTGGAACTGTCCCTGTGAAAAAACCCTCTGTGCTTACACAGCTACAACAAGAAAGATCAAATGCACAGCCTCCTTTGAAAGAGCATCCGACACTCCACCGACTGGTAGGAAGTGTCCCAAGCTAACAGCCAGCTGATAAAAAGCTTACTTAAAACCAAAGCTGAATGAATTTTATTATAATTGAGAAACCTTCCAGTTGTGCTTCCATGATGGGAGACAAGAGTTTTTTCTTTAGAAACCAGTTTGGACATTATCTATGGTGTATCTTAAACAAAGATTGTAATAGTGGGAATTTATATCATATGAACACCATGCTGTACCAGCATCTATCTGCTAATGCACATTCTAGCAAATTAAAAAGAGTGACTTTAAAAATATATTGTAGCAAACCTTACCCTTCCAGAGTCTCTTCAGTGCTGACATGACACTATGAACAGAGAAAAAAAAANATAAAAAGAAAAAAAAAAAAAAAAAAAAAAAAAAGAGATAAAGGTGCTTTACATGTGGACAAGGAGATGTGGTGTCTTACACATTAAACCTGAAGATATATTGATATACTAAACTACTTCAGTATAGTACATGCTGAAACTTTCTGTAAAGAGTAATGTAAGGAAATCGCAAATATATTATCCAGCTCATTCAGATTCTAGAATTAGTTTTTAGAGCTAAAGATAATGTTTGTTGTTAGGTAAAAAACTTTTCTTCTTTCATCTAAAGGATACTGTTTGACTATATAATATAGTCATGTATAGTCATACAATGCTTGTTGACTTGGGGGTGTGTGCGTGTGCGTGAAAGAAAACAAGAGAGAGTGAGAAAGAGCATGTGCATGTATATGCTTTTCTCCTATCTAACCAGGGCATAAACTCTAACCACAAGAATGGGATCATTCTAGGTTTAAGCTGAACAACAGAGAGCAAAACTGGCCTCCTGAGATTTTATGACCATTTTCACTTTAAAAAAAAAAAAAAAAAAGGAANCCAAAGGAGTTACCAGCTACATTCTGTTTCCTGAACTACATTGGCTGCTCTGCTCAGTGGATTGTTACCAGCTTCAGCATTTTTTAAATATTTCCCATTAGCCTTTATTTGATATTTTATGCTTCCCCTCATAAAACCTTTAAACAGATTAATTGTGCCTGTGATGTTTGTTTGTAAGTACAGCTGCTCTTCCTTCCAGTTTGTTTTACAATTGTGATGTCTCAAAGATATCCTCATAAAACTGACGGGTGGATCTGCAAACAACCAGAGTTTTATCAGAGAGGAAATCCAGATTAAAGTTATTGGAGAAAACATTTGAGTAATGCTCTATGTTACCAAAAAAGAAAAAAAAAAAAAAAAAGGAAAAAAAAAACNAAAAAAAAAAAAAAAAAAAGGAAAAAAAAACACCAAAAAAATTGTAAAATAACCATGATGCTGGCTACGTATTTATTATATATCCATAAATACTGTTAATCCTGTAGTTTATTTGGTTCAGAATATGCATATATACAGTTCTAGTAAAGTAGGATGTCTGACAACAAATAATAAATCCAGCCTCAAGAGTCTATGAGTAATACAGATTGGTTTAGGGGCTGTCATGCTGTACCTCCAACAAGTGCTATATTTCAGGATTCTTTTGGTTATTAGTTGGAAAGGATGGGTGAGGTTTCAGACCAAAGCAATTGCTAACTATAAAACCAGATCAAATAAAGGCTTCAGTTTGAAAGAGCACCTTTAAAGTCCATTTGTGAGATACACTGTTCAGCTGTTAAATGTCTCGTAAGTTTTCCAAGAACTTTGGTGAGCTTTCTTCATAAAATCTATATTATTTTCATTGAAGATTAATGATAGGCTTATTAAAAAATCAAAAACTTGGAGAGGCTTTCTGTGATTATGAGCAAGGGTCATCACACTACATTACTTTGGAATGTTTTTATAAGCTCTGTCAGTAGAACTACACTTAAAAAAAAATCCAACGTTTTTCAAGTCTGTTTTTCAATTTTAAAGGATATAATATATTTTTTCTCTTTCATTTACAAGTGCAAGCACAAAAGCAAAATATCCTCCATATTTCTAGTCACTCAATACCATTGGGTCTAACTTCATTACCTTTTCTAACGGAGCAGCCGTGGTCAAATCAACATTGCTACACAGGAGTAAAACAGGGAGGATTGCTCCTCTGGACTAGTGCAGGACTGCATACTGCAAATGAAAGCAGAGCTTTTACAGAGTGGAAACAGACCCTGATCTTCCATTTTTGGGGGACTGAAACTAGTCAATCTCTAAGGTCCCTCTCCAACCCAAGTCATTCTATGATGCTATAATTCGGTGGCACAGAGCTGGGCTATTGCCTTGTATCGGTCTGGCACAATGCAGAAAGAAGTGTGCAAAATCCCATAAGGCTGCTATGGTGGATTTGTGCCTCAGGATGGAAAATTTTCAGAAAACAAACAAACAAAAATAACCACTTGGGGCTGCTACAGGTAACAAAGAAGGCCATAGAAAACAACCAGCATGAATCAGGCAATGAACAGCTCTGCCTGTCACATGGCAGACAGGACACAGAGATTTAGCACTGGCTGCTGTAGTTTGCTTTCCTTCCCTGCAGATTAAAAAGTAGTTTTGACTACTGCCATGTGGTAGAGCCAAGCAACAACACAAACAAATAGAGATGTCCAGGACAGCGGTCTGGTGAGTGACCTGACCTCTCCTTGTTCTCTGTCTCCATGATGGAGGAGAGGATTACGCTGTCTTTTGCAGGGCAGCCATCTATAACTGTTGTCTCTATCTGTTTAAAGGGATTCGCATTTCAGAAAGTGTTATGAGTAAAAGTGTAAGCCGAATTTTCCATAGTGGCCAATGCCCAATTTGAGATCTTCTAAAATAAGCTGAAAGCCAAGAAAGTCAGCCTCCTCCAGGACATCAAAAATAAGCACTCAAAATGTAATTAGCAATCTAAAAGTCTTTGTCACAATGATCTGGATTCATGCCACACTGAGGCAGCAGGAGATTTTGCCTTTGCCCATCAGTCAGTGTGGAGGCAGTTCTCTCCAAAAAGCAATTCATCTCTTGCAGAGCAATCCATGTGCTGAAGCAGGCTGAACTACTGCTGGTGGCGCCTATTTCTAAGGTAGTTAGAACGGGAATATAATGTAGCCACAAACCTAACCCAGCCACCTCAGTTAGGTTACCTGCATCCAGGCCTCTGTTTAAATAACTGTATTTAACCATGAGTAACTTCAGTAACCACCTGTAATAAATGATATGCATGTTTTTAAATAACTTCCTAAAGTGCACAGTCATCAGTCTTTGATAGAAAGTACAAAATCCAGCTGAGAGAAAGAATATAATTTAAAACAAAGACTTCTCTCACTTTTACCAAAAAGGCAGAAGCACAGTAGATCATTGTGGACAATTCCTACAAGCAATGTTGTCAGGATACTGCCTTCTATTGCTAAGTGGTTGAGTTTGAAATCAGGGAAGAAAGATAAACATCTTAAAAAAAGTTTCTCTACAAAAAAAAATTCCAGCAGTGCTGAAATCTGCTTGCTACCTGAGAAAGCCTTTGCTCATCAAGATGCCTCTGCGAAGAGCCATTCCTGGTTTGCCAAAATGAAGGAGAGGAAGTCTTGAAGATAGTTGAAAGAGGGAAAATGCAGATGTGTATTGTGGTTATGTAAAACTTGTGTTGTTATTTTATAGGATACAAAAATTTTGTTACCTTAATTATTAATAAAAACTTTATCTCTTTAGGTTAAAATTCTCAAATATACCCACACTGTTATGCCTGCACTTATTCAGGGATATGTCTCCTCCTATCTGAGGAACTGTGTGTGCTTTTCATCCTTCACCTGTTCCTTCCCATCTCTTCCTTTCCTCATGCCTGAGTTTCCCCTCTTTCCTAGGTCACCCTGTTTGTGTCTGTGCTCACTCTTTGTGCCCATGCTCCCTGGTTCCTCTTCTCCTCCAAACCAGGCATGGTGATGCCCATCTCCATCTGATCCAGGGGTCTGCATGCCCCTTTTCTGGCCAATGGTAAATGCATAGTGGAAACTGGAAATAACATCATCTTCATTGCACAACCGGTTCTTCAGTCTCTTTTTTCTGTTCCATGTTAGGCACTTCTCAGCAAAAACAGCAAGGAATAATTTTTAAAATACCCAATTCTTGCCTTTTTTTTTTTTTAACCTGAAAAAAGTAACATTTTCTTTATTCTTACCAGCAATTTCCCTGAAATTTTGGTTTGCCCTAGGCACAGCTTTTAAACTTTAGCCCAAGAGATGGAAGCAGAAAAATGACATCAACTAGAGGAATAACAGGTTATGAATGTTAAGTCTCAATTTACATACAATTACTAATCTGGTAGGCCTAGAGATGCTGCTCAAAATTAATGCCTTTTATGAAACATAACTCAGACAATAGACAAAACACTAAATAGATGAGAAATAAAAAGACAGCTATTTCCACTCCAGAGATATTTAAAACTGGAACAACAAGACTTCTCAGCTAAGGTCCCACAGCTTTCCTTGCACTACCAAAGCGGGACATTTCGGGGATACCTGGGGATGTGTCCGGCACCAGGACTTGCCTGTCTGCACTGTCACACTATCAGATGGTTGCTGGCAGGGTCTAGGTTTGGGTAAAATGATACTTACTCAAAACTGTTCCCAAGCACACCTTGGCAATGGATCAGGGACTATTGCCTGTATGTAGTTGCCCTGTTTTGGACAGCAACAGAGATAAGGAATGTGGATGTGAGCTCCTGTCAGCTGGTCTCAGTGACAGGAAAAGGACACCAGCCCTGCTTAGTTTCCCAGCAACATAGTCACAGAGTCAGTGATAGGCAAATGAGTGGAATGATTCCAGTCCCTCTATACATCTGAAATATGCAATTGTTTCCATTTTCCAGGCTAAAGCTGGAAAAGCTCTGACCAAAACCTCAACGTTCTGTTGCTTCCCAAACTTGAAATATGAAATAAACCTGATAAAAGCTCTCATGTTATTGCTGGTCATCTCGTTGTCTGTTAATAATTACCCCACACAGTTCTGCGTCAGTATGGCTATTTCAATGGCAATTCATAATGACATGCCTGTTCCCTAATACTTCCAGGCTGAGATTCAGTGATGTTCAGTCTACAGAAGTTTTTCCTGTCTCCATCATTGATGCAGTAGGAACAAACCCCTGACAGGTTCCTGGAGGCTGCAAAATTAAAGAATTATATAGTTTTGTGCAAGAGGTGCTGGGGTCCCAGAGCTTTGCAGCCACCTTCATGGTCTTTCCCTTGGTGGCACTAATTCCTGCAAAAGTGACATCAGTCTCTGATCATCATAGTTGGTATGGTGGTGGACTCTGAAATCTAGAAAGCAGCAACCTATTATTAACCCTAGCCACATAGTCCAGCAATCATTTTGAGTTACTACCAACCTAAGCCAGGTTTGAACTGCTGACCAAGAAGTGAAAGGCTTTGTATCCTATTACCAATATCCTAAATCATCCAGCCTCCCCTACAACTATATTTTTTGGATTATTATGTAGGAACAATAATAGAATACCCCATAAACAGGTTCTTTAGATATTCAAACATGTCAGGTTGTACTTTCTACATTTTCAGATAATTGTGGAGTAAATATTTGTTAAATGAAGTATTTTACATCTGTCTTGGACCAAAGCGATCTTTCTGTCAGTAATACCACTGAACACTTGTAAAAGTATGCCGGCCATTACAGAGTTATGCACTCTTGGCAAATACAGTCTTTGAACTCATGTTACTGTGCTGCCAATAAAAAATATGTTCTTTTTTATCAACTGGATGTCTTTCAATTATACAATCATTGTCTGACAGAAAAGCAGTTGAAATAGATTTTAAAATATCCTTTTTTTTTAATTTCACACCAGTTGGCAAAAGGTTGACATTTGTTTGCCTAACTCTCAAAGAGACATTTGGTGTAGTTCAACAGTACAGAGAAAATACTGTACAAAGATCAAAAGGAAAAAAAAAGCATGTACACTTTCCTATGAAAGACAACACATGGTCCTTGCAGTAGGAAATGCTTCATTTCTTTCCCATACATCAGAGCTAGTCCTTCACCTCATCATTACGTTCATTTGCAGTCAAAACGAATGGTGCTGGAGCTGGAGGCCTGGGCCGACCAATGTTTTCATAACCCATTTTAATCCTATCAGAACACGAAAAGCAAATATCTATAAAGCAACTGTGCTTATAACCCCAGTCTGTTAGAATAAAACAGCTGAATTAATCTAAGCTGCCATCAACACAGCCTAACTCAGACTATACTTAAACTTGCTACAGTATCTTTCCTATTGTTGCAATCACTGAAACTCAATGAAATTATTTTTTTAATGAGGCAACAGCACTCAAAACACCCCAATACTCCCTATTCAGAACCATACCCAACAGCACGTATGCACTTTATGATCCATGCCACACTTTATTCATCCCAACACAAATCTCCAGGTACTCAACATCATAGACTTTCTGGGCTGCAAGCATACATTGCTCACATTGAGTTTTCCATCAACCAACAACCTCTAGTCCTTCTCCTTGACTTCTCTCAATATATTCTCTACCTGGCCTGTAATATCTGCACAAACACATTTTGTTTCATCCTTGGATTTATAACTGACAAAATATACTTCCAACACTGAAGAGGTGCAGTGTCCCCTTTTCTGAAATATATGCAGCCCCATAATTTTTTACAAGCAATGCTAATTTTTTATGTTTGCACTCATTTTCTGAAAGTTACTCTCAGCTATGTTCTCTTGTATGAAGAAAACATGCACTTTGATTTTCATCCATGGAATCACCCTCCCCATCTACGCTTCTTTCTGCATGTAATTATGCCAGTTATCGCCTAACTGATGAGTGATTGCACTCATGCTGAATACACTTGACCACCCTTTATTGTAAGTTTGTTTTAATGAGGGAATTCTCCTCTTCTTTATGAGTTATTCCTCTTTGTTCTGCCCAGGAGCACTATAGACCCCATATTTTCTGTTGTCCTACTTACCTGCACTGTATCACTTGAAATATTTCCCTTTCTGCTTGCAAGACCCCACCTCATTTTGTCTCCCAAGCCTATACCACTTAGTTAATACTTTTTCACCAGCCACCTGCCTCAGTGCTGCTCAGGCTCATCTTTTCTCTTTGCATCCTCCTCTGTACAGCTATACTACAATTATCTTTGCAATGATCCCAGTAGCAGGAAGGTCTTGCTGCAAACTTTTGCTAGACAGATTTGTTAGCCAAATCAGTTATTTTTCCCTTTCTTTCAGACTTGATCTCAAACACAGCATGTGCGTTGACAGCTTTCCTGCGTGGTGTCTATATTTCACTTTATTGTTGAGCTTCTATGAGCTGCTCCTTTCTCAGTGTACACAGACTGTTAACACGGCTGCAGTTGGCCACCAGCATGGGAAATAACTGATTTCAAATACCAACCAGCTCTCACTTTTTAATCCTTGTGAAGAGGAAGGGAGAAAGCTTTACTGATGGGCTGCTCTATCCACAGATTTACCTCTCACAGCAAGAATTACTACAGGCTGATGCAGTCTTCTGTCTCCTTCAATTCAAAGGTAGTGAAGGTAGGGAGAAAGAGTAAGGAAGATTTCCAGAAGCCCAAGACAACCACCTGTCTTCCTGCCTCTGCTGTGATGCATGGGAAAATTATACTTTGTTTTCCAACCCCCCGTCTTTTGCTTATGGTGACTATCCCTAGAGAAAGGAATGGCAACTTGATCCACCCAGGGGTGTGCGTGCTAGAGCTGGAGCAGAGGGAAGTCTGGAGGAAAATGGGTAGATGAAGTAGAATGAATACATTTGGGATTGCCAGGGGACATACATGTAAAGGAGATTATATGATCAAAACTGTTTCACTCAAAGCTATGGATTCACTGAGGACTGAAGTGTATGTCTGAACAACTCTGCTATCAATGATTCTAATCTTGACTATTTTTGTGCTTCTGACTCAACGTTTATCAACCTCTAAACCCACGTACTTGTTTGTATGAGAGAGACAGATTAGAAGGTGCTGTGAGAATTCGTAAGGTGTAGCACATGACACCTCCCAGGTAGCAGCAGACTGCAGACTCAGAGACCTGCTCAAACCCTCCTAAGCCCCAAGTCCTCCTTGGAACGTCTCTGTGGTAGCATAGGCATATATGAGCTTCTGCATATCGCAGAAACTGTAGGACAACTGAAAGCTGCAGGGCAGCTTTTGGCAACTAAGTTTCCTACATCAAATGCTTAAAAATAGACAAGAGGAAGCTGGACCATGGGTGAAGTCATCCATGAAGGACAACACCCCATCACCTCTGGCCCTGTTGTTTCACTGAATTGTACAGAAAAAGAATATAGATGACTATATTGTATTTGAAATATTCATTGTAAATAGTTTTATTGACAAGAAAGAGAAATAGACTCTTTTGGAAAATGGTTCATTTAACTTAGAGGTCTGTTTTGGTAATTGCATCATGAAAAGTCTCCATTCCTCTCCGCTAATGACTGTACTAGAAGTTTTGACGATTTGCTCAGACCTGCCTGCATTATAGACACCTACGTTTGGCTATATGAATGCTGTCCCAGTATCTACCTCCTTTGACAGGAGGCTTATGGAGTTTAAAAAGCCAGAAGCACATCACTCGATCCTCCTCAAATAACATACTGCAGTTCTACCAATAAATCTACAGCCATAAAGGGCCCAGATCCAAACTTTTCCCCATTCATTTAACTTCTCCATAACTAAAAAACTTTTCCATCCTGGTAATTTACTTGTGTCATGAATCACTGGAGAGCCTACCTTTATTGTATTTTTATGGCACTTGCTGAGAGGCAGGCTCCTTTCTGCACAGCTCAGTGGTCTCAGTGAACCAAGTGGTCACTGAAATCACTAGACCAAACAACTAATTATTAATTAGGCATGTTTCTTCCACAATAACTCAGCACAAAAGCTCAAATACACTGTGGACAGTAGGAAAAGCATCAAATGTTTTCTGATCAGTTATGTCTCCTACCGGCCCTTGTCATACATTACTCATTATGTATGAGATGCTCTGTTGATAGAAAATAAAGGAAAGATATAAACCCTAATCTTGCCAGGTGCTGAGAGGTTTTGAGCACCCAGTGAGATTTGTGGCTAAGAAAACAGTGTATACTAGGCATCCATTGAAACTAAGTTCTGATAGCAGCCTTTCAGTACCTAAAGTGGGGCAATAAGAAAGAAGGGGACAGACTTTAGCAGGGTCTGTTGTGATAGGACAAGGGGAAACCATTTCAAATTGAAAGGGAGGAGGTTTAGATTAGATACAAGGAAAAACTTCTTTACAATAAGGGTGTTGAAGCACTGGCACAGGTTGCCCAGAGAGGTGGTGGAAGCCCTGTCCCTGGAGACCTAGATCAGGCTGGACAGGGCTCTGGGCAACCTGACCCAGCTGTAGGTGTCCCTGTTCACTGCAGGGGAGTTGGACTAGATGGCCTTTAAAGGTCTCTTCCAACTCAAATGATTCTGTGATTCTATGATTCTATGATAAGTTCAAATGAAATGTGCTATATCTATATAACTTCTGAGGACATCAGGTTCCAGGGCAACAGAATACCCCTAATAAATTATCTTTCTGGAAAATGCACACTAGAGGTGCTACTTGAAGTCTTTCAGTTCCATCATTTTGAATAGTGAATTGACCTGAAGGAATTCAGTCCTAATGAGATACACAATATGTGGAATGGGGTTTCTTTTCCCTTTCATTATTATTTTATTTCTTTCATTTATCTTTCAAAAAAGTTTTATTGTACTCTGACTTGCAATGTCAAGCCTGAAATAAAGGCAAAATGCGCTATTTTTTTTAATGAAATATATTAGACACATTATGAGCAACAATTCAGGTGGATTTTTTCATGTATTTTACCATTGAAAACAAACAAGAGCAAAAGTCAAGTAAATGGACATTTTTTAACATTGATATATTTCTGTCTGTTTGCCAACTTTAATAATCTAACCTCTGTTTAAATTAAAACATCGTGTCAGCTTTTAATACAAACCCTACATGAGTTGCAAATTCACGATATGTGCTAAGTCTAAAAAAATCATCATCTATCATTGCACTATTTCAGCAGTGGCAGCTGGGTGTTTTTAAAAGGTTCCTATGAACACAGATCTTAGTTTAAATGTAATATTATGTTATATTACTCACACTTGAACTGACCTTCATAAATATCAAATCCTTACAATTATAAGTCCTGACATTTAATACTTTCCTGCAGACTAAGCGGGACCATGTTACATTATAAGGTCACTTGTCATCTGCAGCTTTTAGAGAAACTTATCATTTTAATGAAGACACTAACTCAGACACATACAGTAATGAAATTGTGGACAAATGTACTTCAGACTGGCTCAAGGGTAAGTATTCTCACTGCACCATACAGCACGGAAAGACTTTAAAAATGCCTTGCTACTTCATTGCCCATCTGTATTAACCGGCAGCATATGCTTTGCATTGTTACCATAGGAAATGACTTCTTAAGTGGTCCTAGTGAACACTGAAGGGTTAACCCTTCCTGCTCTCCTGGGATGAAACTAATAGGCAACCCCAAAGGTCTGCTCTTCCTCAAGCAGTAAGTAAGGAAGCTGATCTTGCCCACTTAAGCATTCAGCAAAGCAACTGGGCTAAATGTCAGATTGATCCAAAAAATGTTGTACTCATAAGCCTAAATTATATCACTTAACTTTAAGCACTTCCCTGAGCCATCTACACCCTATTCTCCCTCTAGAGTCAAAGGCAAGTTGGAGGCATCTCTGGGTATCAATTCAGCAAGTGAACACCTCAGAGAACTCTTCAGAGAAAGGACTAACAATTTTAGTAAAACCAAGGGCAAAACATGGTTAGTTTCAATGGATCCATATGTCATTTTATCACCACAAACCTGTTAGAATGCCTATAATATTAATGCCCAGATATTAATAGAAAAACAATGCAAGAAAGAGAGAAGATTTTCATTCTCATGTGCTCCACAGCAAAGTCAAGGTCCTGCAGGTCCTCCTTCTACAATCTGATCCTATATTTGCATTTCCTTATATATTTGTGGGAGAAAATAAGGAAATACCCACAACAAGCAAGTACAAGTAATGTTATAGGTGATACAGTAGAACCACGAATCATAGAATCACAGAAACATAGAATCATTGCTGTTGGAAAAGACCGCTAAGATTATCAAGTCCAACTGTCAACCTGTCACCACCAAGCCTGCTAAAGCATATCCCTAAGTGCCACATCTTCACAAATCCCAACACACTAGAACTAGAAATGCCTTTCCAGATTGCCACTGGCTATAGTGTGCCCTTCCAAAACAGAGATTATAAACTCTCTGAAACTTTGTACTCTCTACTTGCTTTTTTATAGATCAACTTTCAAACAATATTAACCTTCACAGGAAAAAAGTAAAAAATAAAAAAAAAAAAAACAGAACACAGCTGCTAAATATACGTTTGGTATGAGCAAAGAGACCTGAAAGAGAGGAATAAGAGATCACTGTTTTTCAAACCTTTTGCTTTGCTTGCCAGACTTTCATCTATCACCAATAATGAGAGTGGAATGGATAACAAAACAGAACATAAAGATGTCAGAGATGTGTCCACCACATGAAAGTGATATCATTCTTTTCACATTAACATGGCCTGTACTAATAGGACTTCCAGATGTTTTTAGACTAGTGATAGAGAAGCTTGCATCGGTCCAGAAATGGAGCTACATCAGTGTGCAGACATGATAATTCTTTCATATGGTGATCAAAGTGATGATCATTTGCATTTGAATAACATAATGCACCCAGTACAACAGTTTTGGAAACAGCTTGGACGCGTGTATATGCTATTGATTTTATGCACCTGAATGAGTTCCTAAGTAAGGATATCAGTCATCCAAGGATCATTCTGAAGTCAATAAAGAGAAAGAAGGGCCTCTAGGCCACTTCTGTGTGTGGAGCAGGGCATGAACACAGGCACTACAGCCCCACCGTGCAAATTGTCACATTACTAGTCCATGAAGTATTCTGACCCAAATCAATATGTACTCACCCAAACAATTCCCAGGCGTAATTTGAGAATTGCCACAGGCAAAGGATCTTTTACCATGGGCACTTTGGCCAAGAACATCCTGTTTTTGAGAATATTTATTAGTATTGATATTATCAAAGAGTGCCAGCTGGCCTAAAGGCTAAAGGGATTGTTTACTTTGCTAGTACATATAGCCCTAGAGGGCAGTTCAGCTGGGATGCTTGCTGAACTGTTCCCTGAGATTGCCTAATCCTTGATCAGAGAGGCCAATACTCATCACTGTTAAAATTTAAGGGATTAGGATAAGTAATATAAGATTGCCACTGCTAAACAAAGCAAATTCTAGTCTAGACAATTCTAGTCTAGAATTAGGCCTAATATACCCGGCAGCTTCCACCTTCTATAACTGGAACTGATAACCAGGAGGGATTTCAGGCACAGAATCTGTTTCACAACATTATCTAACTGCAGCCCTGAAAATTTCAAGAGACAGTCTCAGGGAAGAACCTTTTTCCAGTGTTTTTTATCTTCCCACTTACAGAGCTGCCTTTCGTGAATCTCACTCTGAGCTGCCTACCATTCACCTTTACATATCTGAGCAACTTTGGCACACACACCAGTATTTTGAGTATCAGTCCTGTATATAACTTTGCAATACTGCACCAGTGGGTACTATAATGACTCCATCCCTCACTGTATCTGGTCTTGTGTTTTTAACAACAAGAAATCATGTAAAGACAATTTTATCACCTGCGGACACTGCTTGACCAGAAGACTAGCAGGGACAATTGACTGACTCCTTTCTCATGACCATCTTTTACCATGAATATGAGCTAAATGAATCCATCAGATTGAAAGCCAAAGCCCAGACAGAATTAAGTCTAGCCAGGGACATAAAGGGGAATAAGAAGAATTTCTATAGGTACATCGATGATAAAAGGAAGGCTAGGAAATATGTGGGTCCTCTGCAGAAGGAAACTGGAGACCTGGTCATGAGCAGAAAGCAGAGATGCTCAATGACTTCTTTGCCTCAGTCTTCACAGGCAAGGGCTCTAACCACACCAACCAAGCTGCAGAAAGCAAAGGTGAGAGCTGGGAGAAGGAAGATCTGCTCACTGTAAGTGAAGATCGGGTTCAAGACCATCTAAAGAACCTGAAGGTGCACTAGTCCACAGGATCTGATGTGATCCATCCACGGGTCCTGAGAGAATGGGCAGAAGAAGTTGCGAAGATACTGTCCATCATATTTGAAAAGTCATGGCAGTCTGGTGAAGTCCCCACCGACTGGAGAAGGGGAAACATCACTCCCATTTTCAAAAAGGGAGAAAAGGAATATCTGGCAAACTACAGGCCAGTCAGTCTCACCTCTGTGCCTGGCAAGGTCATGGAGCAGATCCTCCTGAAGGCTCTACTAAGGCACATGGAAAATGAAGATGAGGTGATTGGTAGCAACCAGCATGGTTTCACCAAGGGCAAATCGTGTCTGACCAGTTTGCGGCCTTTTATGATGGAGTAACAGCATCAGTGGATAAAGGAAGAACAACTGACATCATCTACCTGGAATTGCGCAGAGCCTTTGACACTGTCCCACATGACATCCTGGTCGCTAAATTGGAAAAGCACGGGTTTGGTGGACGGACCACTCTCTGGATAAGGAACTGGCTGGATGGTCACACCCAGAGATTCGTGGTCAATGGCTCAATGTTGAAATGGAAACTGGTGATGTGTGCATCCCTTAGGGATCAGTACTGGGACCAGTGCTGTTTAACATCTTTGTTGGCGGCATGGACAGTGGGGTCGAGTGCACCCTCAGCAAGTTTGTGGATGACACCAAGCTGTGTGGTGCAGCTGACATGCCAGAGGGAAGGGATGCCATCCAGTGGGACATGGATAGGCTGGAGAGGTGGGCCCATCACAACCTCATGAAGTTCAACAAGGCCAAGTGTAAGGTCCTGCACCTGGGTCGGGGCATACCCAAGCACAAATACAGGCTGGGCAGAGAATGGCTGGAGAGCAGCTCTAAGGGGAAGTATCTGGGGGTGTCGGTTGATGGAAAACTCAATATGAGCTGACCACATCCTGGGTTGCATCAAGAGAAGCGTGACCAGCAAGGCTAGGGATGTGACCCTGCCCCTCTACTCTGCTCTCATGAGACCCCACCTGGAGTACTGCGTCCAATTCTGGGGCCCCCAACACAAGAAGGATATCAAGCTGTTGGAGGGGGTCCAGAGGTCCAGAGGAGGGCCACAAAAATGATCAGAGGGCTGGAGAACCTCCCCTACGGGGACAGGCTGAGAGAGTTGGGGTTGTTCAGTCTGGAGAAGAGAAGGCTCCAGGGGGACCTGACAGCGGCCTTCCATTACCAGAAGGGGGCCTACAGGAGAGCTGGGGAGGGACTCTTTAGAAGGGCATGGAGTGACAGGACAAGGGGTAATGGCCACAAAGTGGAAGAGGGGAGATTTAGGCTAGGTATTAGGAAGAAATTCTTTCCTGTCAGGGTGGTGAGACAGTGGAACAGGTTGCCCACAGAGGCTGTGAATGCCCCCTCCCTGAAAGTGTTCAAGGCCAGGCTGGATGGGGCTCTAGTGAGAGGTCTGGTCTAGTGGGAGGTGTCCCTGCCCATGGCAAGGGGGTTGGAACAGGATGATCTTTAAGGCTCCTCCCAACCCAAACATTCTATGATTCTATGAAAGCAGGCATAGGTTGCAGTGCTCATCTAAACCTCCGATGGGAACTACTCAGGGAAGGAAAAGGTGGATATGGCCTTTTCTTCAAGGATGGCAGAGCACTGAAGACAGGGTGCACTGACTAGGAAAGCCCTAGGAGTTTGTGGTTACAGGGCTGTCCCTCAACACTTCATTTTTAACAATGTACAAGGTATGATCTAGCCCTTAGCATGTGATGTATTTCAATAATGAGGAGAGATTGTGTGTTGCATTTCCCATAGGTGATTGACACCTGTGTAATACTATACCATGGCCAATAAAGCCAGCAAATCCTGTGTCCGAAACACCTTTCAGATGAATGTGTATGTGGCTACTTAGTTAGAAAACCATACCCAGAAAGGCTGGATATGTATTAAATTTTGAATGCATTATATATTGTACACAAAAAAA
>VXAV01003017.1:166387-180781 GCA_013399715.1 Alectura lathami
AAAAAAAAAAAAAAAATTATTCCAGATAAAAAAATGGTCCGATCATCAAGTAATCATCAGGTTCTAAATGGAGGTAACCTGTACCATTTATATGAAAAATAACAGTGTTTTGAAACAGAAGAAAGACAGGTAAGTTGATGTTGCAGTGTTTACTGCAGTATTTGTTACATAAACCCAAGGGTAATATTCTCCTGTCAGAGTTATACCTCTCATAAATTTTAAAAGTCCCCCTAAAATCCTAGCTCAGTGTAAAAACAATCAATAGTCAGAGGAACTGAAATGAGATGCCTTAGATTTCAAAAATTCTACATGGTACCTTCTGTCGCAGACCTCCTGATAATTCTTTAGTTAATTCAATCTATCAGTCATGCAATATTATTCATACCTGAAGATGTGAGCTTTGTGCTGATAAGGTAATTCAGTGTTTACACAAAGTCAGCCATGCTTTACCATCAGCATTTATGAGTATTTATGCATTGTGTCAGACATGAAATTTGAATTGTACTCACAAAAGACACTGTTTTCTCTATACTAAAATGTGACTAAAGTATGTTACTTCAGTGGAGACGCACAGGAAGGCTGAAGAAGAACTGAGACCTCTGGGAAGAAGTGACAGATTCTTCCAAAAAAACACTGCACAGAGAAACCAGAGACTGAGGAAGACGAAGCAGAGTGGTTGTGATAAATCATATAACGATGTCCATACAGTGGGTATGAACTTCAGCAGTAATCCTAGCAATTCTTTTTTTTTTTCTTTTTTTTTCTTTTTTCTTTTTTTTTTTTTTTAACCTTTTGACAAGAGCAACAATGAGTACTTAAGTAAAACTTCAAATTCCTTCAGCTTTTACATGGCAAACTCTCTAAGTCTGCTGCGGCAGACTTATCATGACACATCATCTAACACTTCAGATGAACAAAATTTCATATTTTGGCTTCAATCCAAAACCAAATATGTGTCTAACGTAGTGATATCCTAATGTTAGCCTTACTTGCAGTGAGGCTGGTCAATCAAAAAAGGGTTTCAAACGTCTTACTCCTTCAAAATGTCTTAAAACTATTATCATCAATAAAAGTCTTTGCCTGGTAGTCATAACCCTGAGTTACCCAAAACATCATCTGCATGATAACAAAATGATGTGTGTGCCTAAGAGTAACTGTTTTTCTGGATGAGGGTGTTAAAATATACAAAATGGACTTTAAGAGTGCTTAACCCTGTGTAACCTATCCTCTCTTCTTTTCTTTTCCCTGCTAAGTGGTGATGCTGTGAGATGATGTGAGATTCTGCATTTCCATTCACAGCAGAGAACTCTGTGTTGTTCCCTGACTTGTGACCCCTATCCTTGCCACACATCCTTGCTTAGGATCATGATTCCTCTGGACAGCCTGCTGTGCCCCACAGCACAGGGGTTTACAGTAGCACAGATAAATATTATCCATTTAAAATTATGCCTAGAGATCTCAAGCAAGCAAAGCTGGAGACATTTCCTTCTGAGTTCCAAATAACAGAATAAACTAAAAGGAATTTCATATATATATACATATACTCTATTGTCGATCCTGCTTTATGGTCTACACTGGTGGCAGTGTTTTCTGCTTCTAATCACCATGGCCTTTATGATACTGTACTTAATGAATTATGCTCCTCGGGAGGAGGTCAGTGAAAGAATTAAGCTAAAAACCCCTAACAGTGTCGTTGGCCAGGAGCCAGCTCTTTCCAGGCTGTGTTTCTGCATGAGGTCTGCCACAGCTGGAGCGAAACGACTTGCAGGTGGCTCAGTGGGCAACAGATCACACAGCATTGCTCTGTCCGCCCCTCGACAGCATGGAGGGAGTCACCTATGCCTGCCGTTGGTGGCTGAAAATGAGCAGGAAATGTCTGACAATCTTGATTAAGAACTCCCAAGCATTGAACTTTCCATAAGGAAAAGGCACACTCAGATCTCTCAGCTTTGACCATGTAACTTCCAATTTAAATACTGCTTGGGGTGCAGGAGAAAATGCTGACACTTATCCTTATGATGTTAGGCTGTGGATGCCTTAATGAATATGATATGCACAGCCCAGTCAGCACACCAAAGCCTGGGTAATGAAGTAGGTATGCCTGGGTTTTCTCCCCAAGTTTAAATCGAGGAGAATTTATAGGTTTTATTTTAAAAGCAGTTGAAACATACTAAGTAATTTTCTGGAGTGTTCTTGAACTATTAGTTTCTAAATTGCATGAACAGATGCATATGCATCTGCAGTGGAAAATAGCATCAAATGGCTTGGGGGAATGGAGGAGCTCAAAGACTGGGCCAAGTAAGTTAGGTTCTACCGAAAGCCTGCTTGGACAACTCCTTTCATCTCCCTGGGAATCCCACCATTTGCCTGTTCATTTTTATTTTCTTGCAGATAAATCATCTGTGCATTTAAAAAATACATAAATCCTAAATATCTACAGAAAATGAGGAAGAGAAGGCTGTTCCACACGTCAGTGGACAAAACCTACTATTCATTTACTGTGGGACTCATTTGAGGTTCCTTAGGAAAACAGGCCCAAACCCTGAAATTTTTGCACCCAAGGATGAAGGGCTGGAGGGACAATTCCATAAGCGGGCTAGGAGCCTTTCATCACTGGGAAAAGAGTAAGATAGATTCCTGCTTTATGTTTCCTGAGAGGGGTAACAACCACAGGACCACAAAATGCCTGAGGTCAGAAGCCACCTCTGGGTCCATCTGCTCCAACACCTGCTCAGTCAGGGATACCCAGAGCAGAGTGCCCAAGCCTGTGATAATAATGTGCTCACCTGCAGGCATCCTTAGCACCTTCCCACTTGTTTTTTGTTTGTTTGTTTTGTTTTGTTTTGTTTTGTTTTTTGACCTTGGTAAAGCCTCCAAACACAGGTTACATCAATACTGACTGCACGACTTCAGTATTACTATGTGAAGGTAGGCAGGATAGTGCCTCAAATTCACATGTGCTCATCAACTCAGCTGCTGCTTTCAGAGATGCAGCTGTTTCTCAGCTACCACCAAGGACAATTTCACGCAGTTCTAGAAGTATTGTGGCTTACAAATCCCATGACCAAAAGACAGGTAGGTGTTTTTCTCCAGAGAAGACTAAGTCAATCCCATGCTAGAGATGCAAATGCAGTGTGGGGAGTAAGCACGCTGTCTTTGTTGATGTCAGCCCTTGGTTTTGGTGGGAGAACCTTTAAATTTGGGATCAAAGACTACTGGCAAAATATTCTGCGAAGAATATTCAGTCCTCCAGTCCAGTTACAGTGACTCAGATCAGTGCTGATATCATGACTCAGAAGAGGAAAGGCCTTGATTTCTATAATATTTTTCTAATTCTTAATGTAGCTGCTACTCCTCCTGGAAAAGTAAAAAAAAAAAAAAAAATTTTTTTTTGGCTTGTGGCCTCTTCCTTATCAGGCTTCCTTACTAATTACTTTTACCAAATCAGGAATGAGAAAAAAATAACGTGACTAAGGTGACCACAGTGTGGTTAAAAAAGATAAATGTACATGGGAAATGAATAGAGATGACAGGTAAGTGGTAAGTGTATGAGTTGATATTTCTTCACTAGATGACTACAGCTACCAAAGAAATGCACAGATAACTAAATCTGTGTGTAAAGAATGGGCTAAAAATCTACTGAAAATTAGGTACTTGGCAACGCTTTATTGAGCACCCTGTTCTGTCTCCCAAGTGTCACAGCTTCTACAGCATAGTCTCTTCCCAAATCAACCCGAAGTCCCACCATCTAGGGTGATGTAGGTGTGCCCACATGATCTAGAGAGCAAGTCCAAAGAAGCTAACAATAATAGGAGTATCTTTAATTATCTTCACGCTGATCTCATACTGCAGTACGTGTAGTGCTTATGGACAGGACAGGCTCTGGGTTTAATGACTAGAAGGAGTCAATGGCACAGTGTGTACAGCGAGTCCTCAGCTCTTCCCATCTGGTCTCTAATCCTCATTCCTGCACCCTTGATCATTAAGTCTTAATTTATTGCAGTAGAAACAAACAAACAAAAAAAAATTATAATGAGTAACATACAAGCTCATGTTCCTGGTAGCTCTCATTCCTTATAAATTCCCACTACACCTAGGAAACTGTGGTTTGATTTTCTGTGTTGCTAATTGGTGAGCGCAGCCAAAGAAATTGCTAGCAGGTTTTCATCTCTTGAATTTATTTACCACCATGGAAGGGGAAGGGGGCCATTCCTCTGGGAAGGGGAGAGAAAATGGAAGGATTACATTATTTTGACCTTACAATTGAGCTGACATCTAGCACGGCACTAAATCAATGCCTTGGCTCAGGAGACGGGATTAGCGCGGGTGGGTTGCAGGCAGTTTGCAGGGCTGCAGCTGCCCTGGAGCTACCAGTGGATGTCAGTAGAGGCTCCACTTGCAAAAGAGCCAAATGGAAAGAGACAAAGGAAAGAAAACCCTCCAGCTTCTCTCAGTATAGGCAGTGCACAATATGCAAGTGCTCCAAAATGGCTAGTCTCTCCCATCTAATGATTTAGGACTACTAGCAAGCAGTAGTGCGTTAAATGACAGAGCAAAGCTGATCCGGCTGCTCGTAATTCTTTATGCTTTCACCTTTCAAAAGCAATATTTTTTCAGTTAATTTAAAAACAATGAACAAAGTCAGGAGGCCCACTGTTGGAATAGTAGTGATGCTGGACAACAGATTAAAAAGAAGCAAAACATATATCACCTGCTCCCTCTCCTCTGGCTGAGCAGCCACTGCTCCAGGAACACTTAAATGCAACAAGCAAAAGCAAAGCTCACTAACTATTTTGCAGGGGTTGGACTGCAACCTTTTAGTAAAGCAAACAATCTGGACAAGCTAAGAGCATATTTTAGCTAAACTCTTAACAATTTTATCTAGGAAAAAAAAAAAAAAAAAAAAAACAGGAGANAAACAAACAAAAAAAAAAAAAAAAAAAAAAAAACAACAAACAGCACACAAATGGAAATGATTTCCTTTGCTAAATTATAGCTCATCACCTTGTGGGACCCACAGGAGCTTTTCTGGCAGTGGGTTGACTGCCATGAGTGACTGAGCTCTCCATTTAAGGACAAATTTTAATGCCATTACTCCTGCTGAAAAAAGCGAAGAATTTATGGGGAACGAGGTGCCACTGCACAAGGGAACAGGTATCTGAGTGTAGAGATTTCACCCAAGAAAAGTGCTGAAAATATCATCACTGTAAGACTTTTCCTCAAAGTAAATATGGACTTTTCAGGCTTTTCTCTCCTGAAGTAATACAGAATAAGTTTTTTTATCGGGTAGGATCCTGGAGCTATAAAATTTTGTTTGTAGATGAAAGCTTTCCAAGTTCCTAGCTGGTAGAAAGCACTTTCCTGTGACATAAGGATTGATAATTCCTCTTAGTTATTCCAGCTTGGGTGGATGCTGTTTGGTTTAACATTTTCTGCTTTTCTAGTCTGCCTGGACTGTAAATATAAATTATAGCTAGTGTGGTCACTAGAGCTGGTCAAGTGTTTAAAAAATATTTTTTTTTAATCAGAAAAATGCCAATCCTAAAAGCTGAAAAGTTTCATGGGAACATACAAATTTAACAAACTTCCACTGGGAAAAGATTTTAGGTCCATAATGGAATTTTTAGTCAAAACCACAAAGTGAGAGAGAGACAAAGACCTGCCTCATACCAACAAACACCATAGTGATCATCTTTTCTCATAAATCAATTATTTGAGGCATCTAAATATTTTTCAGCCCAGTTTCATGCACAAACAAAAGTTACATGGTTGCAGAATTTTTTATCTTACAGCCTTCCATTAAAACATTTGAGTGCATCACAAATTCTGTATTTTCTATGGTTACTCTGCACTGTTTGTGAGTTTTGGAGAAATCGGGCTGAGCAGAGGAGAAGGATGTGACCAGTCTGCCCACTGTGGGAAAGTCCTCAGCAGTGAAGGCAAACTTGATGTGTCCTTGATAGCTTGGGAAAGAGTCAGGCAGATGTGAGGCAGGGAGCGGGAGATGCTCCAAAGATATTGAGGGGGGAGGTCATCACAAAAATGAAGGAAGAAACTGGGAAAATTGCAGCGGATGGATGTGGATGATGAGAAGAGGCATATGATGCGTCCATAGGAAACTGGAATGCTCCACTGTTTTTTACCAGAACAATTTGCATTATATTTTTCCTGATTGTCAATATTTTATTGACAATGCTGTTTTCAGAACTGAGTAGCATGGAGGAGAAGACACAAAGCTACACAAAGGAGATCCACTACTTTTTCGTTTTCTGAGTCCCAAACTAATTTTCTATATCATTCAGTACTGTTTCTTGAGAGAAAGCTGAATATGAGCCAGCAGTGTGCCCAGCTGGCCAAGAAGGCCAACAACATCCTGGCTTGCATTAGGAATAGTGTGGCCAGCAGGAACAGGGGGGTGATCGTCCCCCTGTACTCAGCACTGGTGAGGCCGCACCTCGAGTGCTGTGTTCAGTTTTGGGCCCCTCACTACAAGGACATGGAAGCCCTGGAGCATGTTCAGAGAAGGGCAACAAAGTTGGTGAAGGGCCTGGAGCACAAGGCTTATGGGGAGAAGCTAAGGGAATTGGGACTGTTTAGTCTGGGGGAGGCTCAGGGGAGATCTCACTGTTCTCTATAACCACCTGGAAGGAGGTTGTAGTGAGGTAGAGGATGCCCTCTTCTCCCAGGTAACAGTGATAGGACGAGAGGTAATGGCCTCAAGCTGCACCAGGGGAGGTTCAGGTTGGATGTCAGGAAAAACTTCTTATCCGAGCGAGTGGTCAGGCACTGGAACAGGCTGCCTAGGGAGGTGGTCGAGTCTCCTTCCCTGGAGGTGTTCAAGAAATGTGTAGATATGAAGCTTAGGGACACAGCTTACTGGGCATTGTGGTGATGGGTTGACGGTTGGACTTGATCATCTTAGAGGTCTTTTCCAAACTTTCTGATTCTATGATTCAGTTATTTTTCTTTTCCTCTCTGCAACTGAAGGAATGCACACACTGCAGGCTGAGGCATGGAGACCAACTAGCCAGGGCCAGGGCAGTGGTTTAGAGAGATGAAGAAGTAGCCTGAGAGACCAGGTGAGCCTCACTGGAGTTGAAAAGCAACAAGCTTTTCCCTTAGCATGAATAAGGAAGTTTCTGTGGAAAAATACTGGGGAAATTTAGAAGAGTGGGTGTACTGCTGTGACTCAAACTGTTCTGGTACCAGTATAGCTGCAGAAGAGGGAGGTCAGCTTGAATTAACCCTCCACAGAATCACAGAATCACAGAATTGTAGGGGTTGGAAGGCCCCTCAGGAGATCATCTAGTCCAACCCCCCTGCAAAAGCCGGTTTCCTACAGCACGTTGCACAGGAAGGTGTTCAGGTAGGCCACGGGGTCCAAGCATTTACAGGCAAGGAACAAATCGTGTTCACCAGGTTGAGCTTCACAAAGACTCAAGGTACAGTCTCGTCAGAGCCTGAGCTAGCTTATTTAAAACTGTGATTGACATGTTTTGACATCTTCAGAGAAAGCCAGATAAATGTAAAATAGGGCTAGAGCCTACACCCTGGTTCATCTGAAAATATTTTATGATTGGAACAGGCTTTTTCTTGTAGCCCTCAGCACTAGAGTGGGTGCATTGTCTCTCTTAACTAAACTACATTTATCAAAGGGATGTACAAATCCAAAATAACAAGAAAAGAAAACCAGCATAGTTCATAATGAGTTATTTTATAGGGTGTTTCCCATCTTTATCTTCACTGCTCTGGTAATTTAACACATGGAATAATAGCAGTTAGCAACTTTGGCTTTGAATGTTGTTATTTTATGTCTTATGAGAAGGTAATTGCATTTTAGACACATTCAAAAAAAAAAAAAAAATCCCTGTGATATGGGGCAGAGTTCTTTATATTGCTGCTTTTTATTCATTGAGCACCAATCCATGCTAGACCAAGCAGAACTGAAAATGAGATGAAAAAAAGTGGACACAGCAGGTGTAACAGAGAGCTCAGAACACAAAAGGGTGCTATCATTTTATAACATGAGCTAGCCTTCCATAGCGACCTGCAAAGAATGTGGCCTTTGAAATAGCTTCACTAGAATTAGTAGCCTTTCAGGAAATATTACCATTGTTCTGAATTCCACTTGAAAATTTAATTTGCCCCCTGTTATTTTCAGGCAAATTCCAGCAGAGCTTTATTCTATGAAACCTGTGTAGGTGCATAAGGAACATCGTCTTGACTCAGGAAATTCTTACGCCTTTGTACGCAGAATGGTCTATTAGTGTTTATCTATCTGCTCATGAAGAGCTTTTGCAGATATAATTCACTTTTAGGTGTGTGTGTTACTTATTGAGATCATATGCACTCTATAACTCCATTATACTATGAAATGCCTAATTACCTAGGAAGTATTTAAATGTTAGCTAGTAAGTATTGAAATGTGAAACTTCAAAGTTAAAACCTGCGTAATACCAAACTGCAGTATAGAAAAGCACATGGCATGATGCAGCTTTCACACAGACAATATGCCAGAAAAGCAATTGCCTGCTGACTAGAAGTCAGACTTAAATTTTGGCCACTCTTGCTTTGAGGAACATAAATCAGGTAGCTCTGAGCTGAATTCTCAGCTCAGAGAATTGTGGCTAAGACAAAGCCAGATGTGATTAGGGATGGCTCAGTCCCTCCCACATTGTGCTTGAAAGGAGGTAAATCCAGCTGGGTATGTGGCTTTGGCAATCAAGAGTGGTGTTTTAAGCTGAAGTGTCCAGAGCCCCTTGTCCTCCCTTGGTGGGTCGCCACCCACTCAAGTATGTCCCTGGGAGCTGGAATCACACCTCCAAACTGCAGCCAGGGCTTCAAAGCCAGGCGCTGTAACTGATCTGAAAGAAAGATGTGCACATGGAGTTGCACATTGCTAAATGTGCAGTGGCTCCAGCTGCAGATGGCATGTCCCTTTACTTTACTGAGATCTTCCCTATGTTCACAGGGAGAAAAATACAACTAGATTTGTGACCCAGTAACATCTGTTAAAACCTAGTTTATGAAGCTAACTTCCTTTTTAGTAATATGAAAAATATAAGATCTAGGATACAATTTGGGAGACAGACATTTTTCTGCACTGAAAGATGCAAATGTTCAGTTAAATATGACAACAAGAATGACAGTCTATCTATTTGGATAGTTTATGCAATTCTGAAACTTACAACTCTACAAACATAACATTGATTTTGCAGTGGATTCTGATGAGATCAGCTGAGCAGTTAAATTTCTCACTCCAGCTAAACATAAAGGTGAAAAGATCGTTCTTTTATCATTTTGATATAGTACATACTCTACATTTCTTTAGAGAAATATTCATTAAATATCACTGTTCAAATTTATTCTGTAATAAGATTACTGGATTTTTATTTTTGTGTCATGTTAACTTTAATTTTTGCTCTCTGAAGTGATCTTCCAATGGAATTGTGAAAGTCCGTTCCTCCCAGCTGCACAACTTTTCGAGTTCTGATTGGCTACCAGCAGTCCCACTGTGTTATTTCACACTGCTGTGTCTGACAAGGTGTAACAAAATATGACAGAGCACGAGATACAGCACAAACACAGGAGCTGAAACACACGTTTCTGAAAATAAGTAAATAAACAAAATCTTACTAAGCAGCAAATGCGCAACCAAGTAGTTAATGGCTAATTTGGAAAGGGACGTGTACCGCTTCCTTCCCTCTCTACATAGTGGGTGAGAGGGATCTGTCAGCAGCGGAAGAAAAATGTGAAACTAAGGGCCAGAAAGTCCACAAGAGCTGCTTACATGGCCTTCACTTAGTTTGTTTTTCTTTTTTTCTTTTTTTCTTTTTTTTTTTTCCTCTGGCAGATAAATTAATAGATTATGGCATTTTTCCTTTTTTTTTTGTGGAAAACACAGATCCAGACAGACTCAAATTTTATGACTTCTAATCAATTCCAACAAATTGTTCATTAACAAAGAAAAAAAAAAAAGGAAAATAACCTCAAAGTTGAAAGATTTCTGGTTTCCTATTTAATGTGACTTTGAAATGTATTTCAAATGCATTTTTTCAAATGTCAAATGGTAAAATGTCTGAGAAATTCAAACAATTCATTTCAAGTGCGACAAAGCATTTCTGACAGAATATTTTCCATTTTTTTCTGTCTGAATAAAATCAAATTAATTTAAACTGCCTTGACTCATAATTTTTTCCATTTTCTGAACTGCCATACTAAACCAAATTCCATTATTTTCACTTTAATGCCTTAAAATGCATCTTTCTAGCCTTGTTATTGGATATCTGCCAGGAAATGCAGGTGGAAATTCAAAATGAGTCTGTAAACAAGGTAGAAGTTAACCAGTAGTCTGTGATAGATATGTATCTGAATTTTGGGAAGCACAGCTTGGAAAACAGCTTTTTCATAAAACAGCTTGTTAGAATTTTTGATAGCAATGATATAAAAAAAGCAGAGGACTTGTGAACTTTCTCGGATTTGACCAGAATTAAAACAAAATGACAATATGATGAAAAGCACCATACATACATATTTGTATTTTGATTATATCTCATGTTTAAATTTTGCAGTGAATTTTTGCTCTAGCTCAAGCAAAAAGCAAATTTCCAGCCACCTGGGGAGCCATGCTTAGCCCTGCTCCCTTTCTCTTGTAATGAGGTCACTACTCACTCGTCACTACAATAATACTGCTCTAACTGCAATAAAGCTTGTAATAATCAAGGTAGTTAAAAAAACAAAAGGTAATTCTTAATAAGTGAAATTGTCCTTCACTTTCTCCATTGGATAAAGAAGATATTCACAGTGTAGCAATAGTTCAATCTCCTGCCTAAAGTTGCTGGCTGAAGCTTGGGAGAACTTTTCATAGTGGACCTACCTCTTTCCAACTTCTGACATTTGTGTGTATCTCATTCTGAGATACGTGGCAGAACACATCGGCCCTAGTCATAGTGACTTCAATAGCACAAGGTTCATGTACCAGCTAAGTTTGTAGATTTGCTTTGAGATCCATGCTAATCTTGGTACATGTCTTCCTTGTGCAGTAGACTGCAAAAAACAAATCTCCTAGACATCGTCAGACCCAGAATAAACAGCAGTGCAGCAGGGTTGGGACACAGCACAGTACAAGATGAGCCCAGCTTCTCAGCGGCAGAAACATGCACAGCCCTAATGCAGCTCCCCTGCTTTTAGAACTGACCTCCTACTTCTCATGGGGCCAGGCTGTAGGATGCACATATCTCAGATTATGTAGGTCCTAGCTTAGGTGTCTCTGGACATTGCTCTTGTGCCTTTTTTTGCACGTCCTGTGTGAGACGCACCTCCAGTCCCTGTGTCTGAGCTCCCTCTTCCTCTAGGCTTTGCTCCTGATCTCATCTTTGCTGGTACACAACCAAGTCTCAGCCCTCAGAAATGTCCCTTGATGCTGATTAATGTATTAGTGTGGGCATAGCCATACAAGTCTACTTGCTGCCACTTTGCAGCACTTACACAGCTGTCTAACACATCTAATCCATCAGGAAAATGTGAAGTCAATTTGTACATCTGCAGTGGCCCTTTGCTCAGGATATCTGAGCACAGGGTGGCTTCGCTGAAGTTAATGCAGTTTCCCCAACAATTCCAATTGCCTGGAATTCCTGGACTAGTGGCCAAAAAAGCAGCAGGATGGTAGATGATGTATAAAGGTCCGCTGCCAAATATGGCGGAGTTGGCACCCGTGACTTTGGCTCAGTGCTACAGTTCCCACTGTGAAGATCAGTGCTTATTACTTTAATAAGCAGTTCTTAAGTGAGGCACCTGATATCTGTTGTTGCAAGAGCTGGAGTGCCAAAGGAACAAAAGATAGGGAAGTTAGAAAAAAATTAATCCTTGAGGCTCGCCATTTAGCTTACCTTGGGTTTTATTATTCTTGAGGGAAAAAAAAAAAATCTTTAAATTACTTCACCAAAAAACAGTACACACAAAGATTTCTCAGTGGGTTGCATATTGGGTGAAATTTTACAAGTTGCCAAGAATGCCCAGATTTCTGAGTCTCATTTTGCAAGAATCAAAACTGCAGAAAGTCTCCAAAACTTGATGCTAACCTGTTCACATCCAGAGAAAGACCCCAACATGGGGTAGCTCATAACTCACTGATGCCACCAGGCCAACAAAAAAATTCTTATTCAAAAACTTCCAAAAAAGCCTCTGACTTTTTTAGCATCAGAATTGGACAGACATTTATGCAAACACATTAGAGGTAGGACAATTCTTTTGACAATGTGCATGGTTCCTTAAAAGTTTTATTTAATGTTAAAGGAAGAAGGCAAGGGAAGGCAATGTGATGTTCAGCATCAGGACACTTGTTTCATAATAAGAACATTGACTGTACAGTCTGAGACTCAGCAGAAAATAGTCCATGTGTAACCCAAGAATTTTTGTCCTTGAATCTGTGTCCTGTGCTTTCAAACACAAACGTACATTGGTGAACTTTTTATAGATGACCCATAATCTAGTAATTGGTCACATATTCTTTGGTAAATACATATATGCAACTAGAACATCAAGTTTGGAGAATTGGGTAAAAGTCAGTGTTCTAAAAATCCAGTCCTTAATACCAGAAGTTGTATCTCCTAAGATTATCCCAAAGAATGTCTGTTTCTGAAACAAACAAGGTCACATTCAGTAGTAAAGTAAAATTTCAGAATGTTGTGACTTGTGCCATATGTAACTAATATTCCCTAGTCCTGTGCAAAGGTCTCCAGAGAATGTTGCCATTACTAAACGGTGAACAGAAGCTCACAGAGGTAGGTTTGTCTCAGGCTTACCAGCAGATGGTGTTGGAAACAGGGTCTTGACATGCATGATCATTACCTTGCAATAAGGTTCTTTTCTGGAATAGCAGCACATAGCAGGCATACTAGTGGCACCTCAATTTATAATAGAATATGCAAGGTATAAGTAGGGAAAGGTTTTTATTCAAATGCAAGTGGGAAANNTCACAAGCAACTGACTGGTTCATGGAAGTGATGTATAAGGCTTTACTTCCAGAGAAAGTAAGATTATAACAAAAAAAAAAAGCACTGTGCCAAGGAATACATTCTCACAAATCCTCTTTATATACAGTTCATTATTATAGTGAGATTCTCTTTGACTTACCTACATTAATAAATTCAATGACAAAGATGTTACTTGGAAATTTTTGAACTGAAAACTATAAGAATCCATTTAATGAAATCAAGAAGTTAAGATTTGAAAAAAAAACTTACATTTTCTCTTCTTTCATCTTAGTTCATGATGCTTCAGCTGTAGGTATAAATGCTTCTCACCTAAAAATATAACGGAACAAAGAGGCTAAACATAGGAAACAAGACTCACACTCTGACAATTGTATTTTGGTATGAGGACATTCCATGCATCTTTACATTGGAAGAAGATGTTCTGTTTGCAGACCACAAACCTCTTGTTAAAATTCTTGGAGCAGAAACTGATTATCTGGCTGATACATTACAGAAGTGGACATTAAGGCAAACTCCTTATCATTATGATATCATGGCTAAGATATCTGAAAAACAAAGTAAAGCTGTACTTTTCCTGTTGACTATTGGAGATTAAAAGCTTGCCCCAAAGAATCCTTTCCACATACTCCTCTCACCTCCCTCCCCTTCTGGGGAATTGAGACCATCTACCTTTGAATGAGTCACAGCAGAAATGGAAAAAATCTACCAGCACGATTTCCTGCTGCCCTGCAGCTTGTGCAGGCTTTAAAACCTGGGCAAAGTAGGTGAGAAGTGTTGCCATCTGGACTGGCATTTTTTACACTCACTTTGTACATGTGCAAATGGTTGCAAGGTGCTGGGCAGTGAAGGAGCAAGAGCATCCTCTTCACTAAGACTGGAGAATTTGTGTACAAACCTGTCAAGTCATCCTGCTCACTGGCAGCCCCTAGATGAACTCAGCCAAGTCACTGCTGCACTGTCTCCCTCCACGTGTTCTGATAAACACACGGAAGAGCGGCGGACAACCCAGGTGCCAGTGTCCCACCTGGGTATATATTTCGATGTCAGGGTGTCTGGAACTACTGCTATGAAGATGAGAGAGGCTTTCTTTTGAACACTGAAAGGCTTAACTGCATCTGTATGGAAACCTGTGTGGTCAGCTAATACTTCTCCTTACTGTCCTTTTCGCAGACGCTTTAATTGCCCACAAGGAACACATCTAAGAGTATGCCACTACTAGGCAGAAGAGTGAACTCTGGTTAAGTGGAATGTGGCAAAATCCAGTGGAAAGACAAGTCAGCTTGTCATTTGCTTGGAAGTTATCCAGTTGTCTTTGAGACTAGGACGGAGCCAAGCCTTTAACAAGCCTGTGAAATCATTTGAAAACTACCTGCTATGCTGCATTAGATGTTTCCTGTCC
>VXAV01003017.1:184731-197156 GCA_013399715.1 Alectura lathami
AAAGGAAAATATTCAACATGAGTCAGTCGATTGATTCCTGCATCCCAATGATCAGAAAAGATTTTAGGAGGAATCCCTACCATTATAGAAATCAACGCTTACCAAGCATGATCAGGGCTTTAACAGTTAAGGTTATTACAAACACTGAAACAACAAATGCACANACCTGAAATAATACCTAGCTAAATGCTGAACAAAGTTGTGTCAGAAATATTGAGGATGTTTAATTGAATTTCACAAGCCTTTGCTTTATTTTGTGGAACATCCTTCACCGAAGGTCTCTCCGTGTTCAGTTTCAGCTTTGATAATTTTTTTTCAGATCTACAACATAGATGCAAATGTAGCAGCTATCTTATGAGAAAGCAGGAACCTCGTGCTCTCCTATATGTCCATGAAACATGGAATAATTTGGTAATTTTTCTTTGGCCTCTATCCTGACTCATAAACTGGCTGGCAAGAACCAACATAACACCTCCAGCTAAACTGGTAAAAGAATGAGTGAGGCACTCCTGGACTATTTCTTACCCAGCCCAAATCTGGGAGCAAATCCTCTGCCCTTTACTAAAGAGATTGCTTAGCCTTCTGCTATCATAATGAAACTCAAGTAGAGAAAAATTAGATTTCTAAGTGTGGGTGGCCATGCTGCTCATATGAAAAATTGGCAAGAAGAACTTTCTTTTACTTAGTAGGATGCCAGATGGCTGCAAAAGGTGTTTCATGGGATAAATTTGTAAATTTCATTAATTTTTAAGACAATAAAGTAAGAGAAGGAAATAGTAGCATGTTTATCTGTGTTCCACAGAAGTAGTAACTGCAACATTTACAAGCAGGGGAACACCATCAGTGCGTAATTCCCAGCCCAAAACACTCAGACACATTATTCCTGCACAAGAATGTAACCAACAGTCTTCAGAATCAAAAATGTGATTTTCTGGGTGTGTTTTCCTCCGTCCCTTACAGGCTGTCTTGAGAATCTGAGACATTCTCCATTTTGATTTCCAGTGGCCAGGAAGTCAATATAAACTCTGAGTAGAAAGAAAACACAAGCTAAGAAACTTGTCTACCACCAAACAGGTTTTGCATTTTTAATTTTTTTCTTATATTATGATTGATTCTTATAATTATTTATTTGTGAAAGGTAACTTAACTTACTTGTGTTCCAACATATCTTTCACCAGAATTCCAGTATTCACATACCTGTTTTCAAGAGCCATCCCAGGCCTTAGGTGAGCAATATATTACCAAAACTTCCTTTAAGAACCCCCGAATGCCGGTAATAAACACAAAGATACTGTGGAAAATAAAAAGCAATCTAAAATATAAGTAAGAGCTATTTAACATGAAAAAAACTTTTAGGACAAATAAAACAGAACAGAGACACTTATTTTACATTGAGGAAGACATCCAGCAAGTAGTAATGTTGCAAAGGCTTTGGTATTAAACGTGAATGGAAATCCAATGCAAGTTTACAAAGTTAAATGTCGATAAGAGAAGCAAATATAACTCTCAACTACAAATATACAGAAGATGCCAAAAACATGTATACACATTTTAAGAAAGGAAAAATCTGTATTAAAATTGTAATACTCGATATATATCAATAACAGAAGGTGAATACAAGTCACATCTGACTTCTGAAATTACAAGAGGTGCTCAAAGTGGTAACTATTTCAAATATCACTTTAAAATGACCTTGTGCTCCTCAAACAACAACCATGCTTCTGTCATTTCCTTTGACTGTCCTGCCTGTCCCATGGTGACACTGGCATTCATTTGATTAACACCATCTTTTGAGCAAACGTCATGCTACACATTTCTGTTGTAATTCGATTCAACTTCAAAAAGTAATACATAGATAACATGTCTTAAAATGTGTACACATTTTTTTGGCACTTCTGGTATATATGAAAACAGTAATGATCTTTTTCCTTTTATCTCCTGGAGTATGTCATGCTCCTACCCAACTTGATCATTGGAAGTTATTGATAGATTGGAAGGAATTCATGGGAAATTGTGTCAAGTGTCCGAGGTTTTATAGTAGTTAATTTATGTGTGATTATCAGATGATTAAGTGTTTATACAAGAGAGACCGTAATAATAATTTGTAAATATTTGAAAGTCCTAAACACAGTTGCAACATAATTATTCAGGATAATATGAAAAGTTTGACTGGAGGAGTACAATGACAATGGAGAAGTGAGAATTAAGGTAAAATTAACTGAGACCCATCTAACCATTGAATAGTGGAAGTAAAGGAAGCTTCAAGACTCAGAATATTTAAACAATAGGGCAACCCAATCTATTCTAAGTTATTCTTCAGAATAACTGCACCTGATTTTTGCAAAAAAAATAAAAAATAAATAAACAAGATCACTGATGTCTAGCCATTCTGGCTGGGTAAGTCACATTTTCTTTTATTTTTTTTGGATACACATACATTTTACTGTAAAAGACTTATTTCACATGTTAAATCTTTCTATGTGTACAGGTGCAGAGCTCCCAGAAAGCTGGAAAGGTGCTACATAGCTGTGAACCATATGCACTGTACATGTTACTTCCACATACCCGAATCCTGGATTCATGCTGGTCTTGGAACCTGCACGCTTACCACATGTACATTACACAACACAATTCTAATCGGAAATCTCTGGGAGCTCTGAGCTGACTGTCAGAATGGGCTACTTCTGCTCGTGACAGATGGACAGATTACTCCTGGTTGCCTTTTTCTTCCCAATGCATCTTGGGAGTATGCATGTTTTGAGGGTAATTTCAGTTACTTCCTAGCCAACATCTTTCTTCAAGAAGCACCTTATTCTCCCAGCTCTAATGATAGAAACATTGCTTTAGATCACCTGAAATATTTATATTTTTTTGTAATGTCTCTAAGATTTACACATATATCTCAGAAACCATATATTGTAATATCTGTCTGCTAATGAGGCCATTTTCTTTAATTTCCTGAATACTGACTTTTTTTATCTACTAAACAGAGAAAAGCAATTGGGAAAGAGCAGACACAGGAAAGTTAATGCAACAGTGGAGAAGAAATTTGTAACTGGTTGATATTATTTACCAATTTACCATAAAAATCTTCTAAGTAAAATATCAGCTGAAGTGTTTTCTTGGCAACAGAAAAAAATACTCCCTTAAGACAAAAGAGTAAGAGATTGTTTATAAGAACTAGTTCTCAGCAGAGGTTTTGGGAAGGAAATAAGCATTCTTCACCAGTTGCACAGTATATTGCCTTAGGCAGAGAACATTGATACTAAAACAGTTTGTCTTATTATTCATCTCTGTTCACTTCTGCAGTTGGTTTTGGTGTTGACATGAAAATAAATGAATAACAGAGTATCTAAACAAATGTTTTGTCTAATGGATAACTTATAAATGACACACCAGTTGCATAAAATGTCAGATTCTCTTCTGTCGCTATGTTTTGCATCAAAACAAAGTTTTCGATTTACGAGGAAAACAATTAAATACAACTCAAAGAGAATGGAAGGACTCTCCCTAAATTCCATGGGGCTTCAAAATGTTTTTTTTTTTTTTTTTTGAGAAGAAATAAAATTTACTGATACAAAATGTTTAACCTCAGAAGGCACACAGAAAAACTTAGAAACTTACACTATTCTGAAAAGATGTAATGGAACCTCCACAAAACACTTAAAGGGGGGATAGCAAAGTAAGAAAAATAAATAAAAAATAAAAGATAGAGTAGATGTACTTGGTCCTGAAGGAATTAGGTGATACAGTCACCAAGCCACTCTCTATGACATTTGAGAAGTCATGGCAGTCAGGTGAAGTCCCTGGAGACCGGAAGAAGAGCAATGTTACACCCATTTATAAGAAGGGTAGAAAGGATGACCCAGGGAACTATCGACCTGTCAGCCTCACCTCTGTGCTGGGGAAGATCATGGAACAGATCCTCCTGGAAGCTATGCTAAGGCACATGGAAGACAGGGAGGTGATGTGAAGAAGGGCATGTCCTGCCTGACCAACTCAGTGGTCTTCTACGATGGTGTAACTGCATCGGTGAACAAGGAAAGAGCCACTGATGTCATCTATCTGGACTTCAAGAAGGCCTTTGACACAGTCCCCCATAACATCTTTCTCTCTAAACTGGAAAGATATGGATTTGATGGGCGGAGCCTTTGATGTATGAGGAATTGGTTGCTAGATCGCATCCAGAGAGTGGTGGTCAATGGCTCCTGTCTGGGTGAACATCAGTAACAAGTGGTGTCCCTCAGGGGTCCTTTCTGGGACCGATACTCTTGAATTCCTTTATCAATGACATTGACAAGGAATAGAGTGCACCCTCAGCAAATCTGTGGATGACACCAAACTGTGTGGTGTGGTCGATATGCCTGAAGGATGGGATGCCATCCTAAAAGACCTGGACACACAGGAACAGTGGGCCCAGGCTAACCTCATGGCACCTGGGTCGTGGCAACCCCCACTATCAGTACAAGCTTGGGAATGGAAATATTGAGCAGAGCCCTGCTGAAAGGGACTTGGGGGTACTGGTGGATGACAAGCTGGACATGAGCCAGCAGTGTGCCCTTGCAGCCCAGAAAGCCAACTGCATCCTGGGCTGCATCCAAAGAAGCGTGGCCAGCAGGGCAAGGGAGGTGATCCTGCCCCTCTGCTCTGTGCTGGTGAGACCCCACCTGGAGTGCTGCGTCCAGATGGGGAGTCCTCAGTGCAGGAGGGACATGGAGCTGTTGGAGGGTGTCCAGAGAAGGGCCACAAAAATGATTCAAGGGGTGGAACACCTCTCCTGTGAGGGCAGGCTGAGAGAGTTGGGGCTGTTCAGTCTGGAGAAGAGAAGGCTCCGGGGAGACCTGATAGCAGCCTTTCAGTATCTAAAGGGGGGCTACAAGAAAGAAGGGGACAGACTCTTTAGCAGGCCCTGTTGTGATAGGACTAGGAGAAATGGTTTCAAATTGAGAGAGGGGAGATTTAGACTAGATATAAGGAAGAAGTTTTTTACAATAAGGGTGTTGAAGCACTGGCACAGGTTGCCTAGAGAGGTGGTGGATGCCTCATCCCTGGAGACTTTCATGATCAGGCCAGACAGGGTTCTAAGCAGCCTGATCCAGCTGTAGGTGTCCCTGTCCCTGCTGCGAGTTGGACTAGATGACCTTTAAAGGTCCCTTCCAACTCAGATGATTCTATGATTCTGCTTCAGTTATGTACATTAATATTTTGTACATTAACATTTTGTACATTAACACAATGTACACAAGAACACAATACCCCACAATGTACAATTATAGGTATGAAATGTTTCAAAGCAACAAGTATTTCTATCATGTAACTTACAGATTTCTCATGTTGTAAGCAGAAGGAAAGAGACTACATGAAAGAATTAAAAAGTACCTAAATTAGGTTTCTGCCTTGAATTCTTTAATGTAATCTAGAGAAGAACTTGGGGGAGCATGGGTTTGCAAAAAGTTGACCTGTGTATCTCTCCTGCTTGCAACAGCTAGGAATGAAGGCATCCATGTCTTCTCACATAGGGTCCTAAACATCTTGTGGAATGCTTTAACTTTAAACTTTCATTAGACTTGAAGTAGAATGTTACAAATTTCCTTATTATGTCTTGTTGACTACTATTCCCAGGTCTTCATTCATCACTGGTCTCCAGCTGCTTTTCCCAACACTGACTATGAGTATTACAGATACTCCCAGAATCCTACTCCACTGTGCCAGCCCATGGTGCAACTCATCTACTGATCCATAAATCACTGCTTCAGAATGTGTTTCTAATTCCTCCTCTTCCAGGGACTCAGGCTTGCCCAGACACATGACTTTACTGAACACTGTCTTACATTAAATGTCACGAAACTTGGTGCCTATCGTTAGGTGGTCTGAATTCCCACTGTGAGAACACAAAGGAAATCTTTTTGTTTGACAAAACTAGAACACCTCAAGATCCACTTGGTTTGTGTCACTCAATGCAAAGCATATATTTTATTCTTATCAGATCCCTTCAACTTTTTAAAAGGGAGAGGGCAAGCAGAGTACTGGAAAGGAAATATTGAATAACTTTGAAAAACATTATGAACCAAGTCAGTGAGGTCAAGTGTGTGGATGCTGAATACTTTCCTTGAGATGAAGCAAAGATTCAATCAATCAATACTTTTGCTGAGGTTCTTCTAAATGTCCAGTTTAAACCTCCCCTGACCTCAGCTGGGGCCACCACCCTTAACCCCTGCCCATGGGCTCAGAAGCCCTATTTCAGCTCAGGCCAGGGCCTACAGCTCCTCCATGAGCTATGCTGCAGATGCACCTGTCTCCATGTCTGACCAGGGACCCTATTGGTTTACACTTGGGCCTGTGGACCCAATTCCTCAGGTAACCTTGGACCTGCCACATTACCACGGCAATCACTGGACTGTATCTGACCCTAGTTACCATTACAAAACCTGATCCTAACTGACTCACTGATTTTCTTCCTGGCTTCACCTCAACCTGGCTTGTCACCTTGGAATTGCATGATGATCTGGACGCTTGGTGGGTCTCAGCTGCCAGCCCCAGGACTGCCTTGCTCCCTTTGAACAGGGGCAGTGGGATGGGGCTGGCAAGGCCCCTGCACTGTTGGACATGTTACCATACTTAGCTCCCAGCTACCCAGCCCTTGGGAAGCAGCTGAACCTCACAGCATCCTGACACTTGGCCTTGGAAGAGTAATCCAGTCTTCTCAGTATTAATGACTCAGTTCCACTCAATTCAGGCTCCAGTGAAGATCATAAAAAACAGACCTTCTTTGCAGAAGTGGTAGCAAGGGGCCTCTCTGCACAAGTGGAAGAAGTATTGCTCTTCTCCACACTCTGCTTACCTCACACAGAACTGCCTCCTGTATAGAAATTTTATCCCCACCTTTAACTTGAGGGAGGTTGAAGTCTCAACTGTGTTTCAAGACAACTTTCCTCAAGCAGGTTCTTCACAGTTTTCTGTGTCTGCGTTGGAGCTGAGTCAGTGTACTGTCAGGAATGCAAAATTCACAAGGCCAGAAGGGCAGAGGAGAGGATGACAAGTTGTCACCTTGGAAGGTGCATATTGGGGTCTCATACCCAATTTTAAAAAACAAACATTCCATTAGACCATCTCTAGATTTAAAAATATAGAGAGAGAAAAGCAGTCAAGACATCAAGACGTTGGAGATCACCTGCGTTGCCTGTTCTACTCGTGTTCTAACAGCTAGATGAAGATGAGGGTTGCTTTTGCCTTTTTTCCATCTTTTCCAAGTCATTTGCATTCATAACTACATAGCTATCCGGTTCAAATGCCTTCAGCCTCAAGAAGAAATCTCATTCCTAGGAGCACTCTTACTCCAGGGTGAGTTGCCTAAGCAGCACAGTATTATAGAGAAGACTGTGAGCTGGGCAGAGTTTGTGTACCTCTGTTCTATGAAAGGTTAATTTGTTTATTATAAGATAGATTCAGAGCCGAATTTAGAATTAATTTATATATAACATGTTAATTTAATAAGCTGAGCAACTGGATAAAAATGAGTGCAGGAAATGTCACACATTCTAAATGGCACTTTTTAACTTTAAATCATATTTTCATTCAAAGATGCATGACAAGAATTGCGCCACACAAGTATAAAGCAGAAGTCCCCACATACTTGCACTGTCATCTGAAACTAACTGCTTCTCAAAGATGAATAAAGGATCCTTACTTGAAGAACAGAATGAATTATAAACTAATGTATTTCTAGTTGTTTTAAAATTTCATCAAATAAAGAAAGAGTTATATCAAAATAAGCTGAGGACAAATTGCTAGCAGTTATATCTGCCAGAGAGTTAAGACAAGTCAAGCTAAAATTTAAAAAATTACAATTTAAAGCAATTTTTAATTATAAAAACGTAATATTCATCATACTCTACTGTAACCACTCAACAATACCTCAAATAAGTCTTTGTTGCTTTGCTGCTGTTGTTTGAACATGATGATTTTATTCTCAAGTGATTTCTAAGGAGATTCTTTTATTTACTAAAAGGTTTTAACTAAACTATCAATGAGCAGCTACAAAAGAACACTTAATACCAAATAACTCTGTTGTGTGTACTAATAACTAGATCTTAGAGTAAGTGTGGCTTTTTTTGTCTACAGGGAAAAAATCACGGCTATATATTCTTACAATGTAAGAACGTATATTTGAACTGTTTTAGGAGTTTAAGTATCTAATGATCAATCATGAGATTTTCCTTTAATTCAGCTGTTTATGGGATCATTCACAGTCCCATATATTCTAAGCATCTTAAAACCTGCTGGGAACCTGAATAAAAATCTAGATGGAAGCAGCTAGATTTCATGTTTCATTTTAATATCATTGTATTATTTTACAGTTCTATAAACTTAATATAAATATACCACTGAGCCCTATTGTCTTAAGTAATTTGATTTACAAAGAGATCTGATATAAACTAAAAATATCATCTTTATTTTACTTATTATTGATTTTATTCATCTTTAGAGTCTGCTTTGAATTCCTGGAGTTCCAAATTTCTTAAGTTGCAAAGTAAGTAAAAATTCATGAAATTCATCAGAAACTTGTTACGGATAATTGCTTAATTAAAATTCTTGAAGCTGTATGGGTGTTTTGTTCTGCATTTACCCTAATGTTCACCCCCTGAACATGTCCATTAACCTTTTATTTCATTTTGTATTTTCTTTTTATAAGTTATATATTACAAAACCAGTATTGCTACTGCTCATTTACATAATCTGAAGATAACATATTCCCACAATTTGTACAATTCTCTAGCTTGATGGTGTTATTAAAATGTTAGGCCAGAACATGGCATGATGATTGGCAAAGTGTTTTCTGAAAAACTCTGTACTAGTTAGAACTGAAATTGCCCTTCATTTCCAAATGTTCCACGGAATGATTGCCCACTGAAATAATATAAGTTAAGTAAAGAAAACTTCAACCAGAGTTTAATTATGAAGTTATATCGTGTGTATTTCAGAGAAATTCAATGTATTCGATATAGTGCCCTGTGTTTCAGAGTGTAATACTAGTTTCTTTATAAAGTTTTTTCTTCCTATTTTCTAACAGTACCATAAAAATATCATTGTTACAATTCATCATTCCAAACAGTCAAAGTTAGTGTTTTATAGAAGCACAAGTAATTATAAGAAAAGCGCATGTTATAGAAATAATAAAACCTCGGTATAAAGGTCAAGCTATATGAAGTAGAAAGCTATTATTAAAGAACCTGTAGTTCTGACCTAGGGACATTTGAAATCATTATGATCACCCCTACCTCTATTAAAAGTAAATGGTTGGGTCAAGAAATATCTTTTATTATCTTCAGCATAACTTTCACTGAGATTGCACTCTTGAAAGATAAAATCATAACAACATCATGGGGATATACTTAGAGAACATCAGTTGCAACTGCACCCAGTCTATCTCTCACTTCATTTTACTCTTCTTTGTACTTTTGGTAATTTACTTTTGAGAAAGCTTAAGGGTAATATTTAGTTTAGTCTCAATCTAAAATATATATGAAATAAATTCACTCTGAGTTAACCTTTTTATATACTGTTGTGAAAGCTGCTGGAAGTTACAAGTTTGTCAAACTGAATATTATAAAATCATGTAAAAACAACAGCAACTGTACCAAAGAATACCCATTCTTAGGCAGATGATGATAAATTAATGAGCCCAAGAGACAGAACATAAAGTAGCAATGAGAGGATTACGGACAGCAATTGCTCAGTGACCATAACTGATCTGCAGAACAGAATGTGAGCAGAAAACAAGGGGATACAAATGTGTATCTGAAGAGAAGAAAAATGAACACAGCTCTCTGAATACAAAGGACAACTCAATGACATCTCAGCATAATATTGTCTGTGAGATCTTCCCACCTTCCAGTGTCAACGCCTTTGTAAAATCTTAGCTTGCTTCACAGTGAAAGGCAAGAGAGAAATATTTTCAATGTTAGCTGCAAAATCTAAGACACCTGTTAGAGGAAACTGTCAATCAAATATGATACATGATGCTAAATGAGACAAGCACATGAATGCATCTATGACTATGAACTTAGTACTTTTTGCTGAGCTCTTGGAAAAGCAGTATTATTTAGGAAGTCTGCTGAACTTCACTGAAACGCATAATGGTCTGTTATGGCTGTGGAAAAATCTAAGGACAGGATTTTTTGGGTATTGCCTAAAAGGTTCAACAATTGATGAGAATAAGAATTCCATGTCTTGTTTTCAGAAGTAGACTTAAAAAGCATTACACTTTTCAACTGCAAATACTGCATTTAAATGACAGAGAATTAAAGTCTGTCCATGCTCTTGGACAGACCTCCCAGGACACCAAAGAGAACATCCTTCCATATTCTCCACTTCCCAGCATCCAGTCCATCCTTCCTCTCCATTTGTAGACAACGTTTTTCAGCATAATCGTGTTTTATTTTCTGTTTCTCCATCTTTTTTTTTTTTTCTATCATTTATTGTACTCATTACCAGGTGAGTGGTTTTAATTTTTTTTTTAATTGAAGATGCATATATAAAAAATAACATTAAAAAAATTAAAATCCTATTCAAATAAGTGAGAGCCTGCCAGAAATAACCTTGCCCATACAACATCAGCTGATTTATTCTGAGCATACATATTTTGATACACATTTTAAATGATCACAAACTTTTTTTTCCATAGCACCCCAGCCATTCTAGTGTCCAGATTGGATGGTGCTTACTTAATGAACAGCTGTTCAACATTTAGTTCATTGTTCATTACATGGTCCCATTGTTCAATGCATGGCCTCATGCCATCTTTGTTGCACACTATTCAAATCCTTCTCTAAAGACTTTTATTAACTTCCCCATGGGTTTTCTTTTATGATACTCATAAGTATAGTTTTGAAAACTTTACAAACACTAATTATGCCCACAACATCCTTGTGAGATGATGGAGTTTATGCCCATCCTAAAAATACAGACCTGAAGCAGAGAGATTATGGTTAATAATATCCATAAATTTTGACCATCGAGTTTGAAATACCTTGGCTTTGATTTAAAGCTCCCATTGACCTAACTTGCAGTTGGGAGTCTTCAGCACTTCAAATTTGTTTCCACACTCAGGCTGGGCACCAAGAAATTGAAGCACATTCTGTTAGCAGTAATCAATGTAAAATTAGTTTTAAGTAACTTTCCCAGTATCACATATCTTGGGTTGAGACGGGAAGGGAATTCAATTGTCTAGACTAACATTCATGCCTTCCTTATGAGGCTCTCCCTTTCTCTTACTGAAATCTCTTGCTTCAGCTTTATATTCCTTCCCACTTCTGCAACAAATGGGTGATGAAAACAAATTTCTGTGTGACACAAACTCTACAGAGAATCTCTACCTCTGACTGGGACAGGAATCCCAGAAACAAACAAGCAAAAAAAACCTGCAGGTCTCAAAATAGAAGTTTTGTCATGATACACAGGCAAATCTTTAACGTAAAATTTTCTGTTCTTTGATGACATGAATTTTCAGCCCAAATAATGTTTCAGTTCCCATTTTCAGTTTTCCTGATTATTCCTAGTCCTAGACTGCTTGCCCAGAATATTAACTTCCTGTCTTCAGTTTCCCATTTTCTTGTGTATCTCCCCCACACCCCCAAGTCCTCGTTTCTCTAGCTTACTTCTGCCCAGCTCTTTTCGTTCTCAAATTCAGTTTTCCTCTCTAATGCATCTGAAGATGTAGTTCCTTCATCATTTTGTGCTAGAAGAAAGGTTATAACTAAAACCAGAAAACTCTCAGAGTATAATGCTCTCATTTGAGGGGTCATATAAGCCAGAAAGCTTATCCCTGTCTGTCACTCTGAGCTCCGTCTCTTGGGAGGGGGTGATCCCTATGGAGTAAAGGAGGGTCTATGGACATCAATACCCCTGAGCATGTTTTGGAGGTTTTAATCCATAAAACGCAAGGGTTTTTATCTGCATCTTCACTGAAGTGGCAAATAAGTAAATAAATAAATAAAATCAAAACAAAAACCACCAGAGGCATACCTTTTCCTGCCTAAACAACCTCTGAACATTTTCACTATTCTTTCTCAAGGTTTTGGTGCACTGACATATTTCAAAGCAAGGATTTCAAGAACTGTAGTGACATGGGCAAAAATACATATTTTTTCCTTGCATCATTCCTAGAAGTGGCTGAACTGTTTTGGCTGGAGCTTTCCACAAAAGTACAGCCTGAGACAGCTACTTGGCATGGAAAACTTCAGTCAAAATAGTTACAGTTTGGCAGTAGTATAAGAAGATGAAATCAAGGTTTCATAATAGGAAGCGTTGGGTAATTTTAAAAATAGGCAGTTCTATCACCTATAAAACCTTTAAACATAAAAAAATATTACGTGTACAAAAAATATTAACAGAAGTCTTATTAAAAAGTGTCCCGGTGAAATGGA
>VXAV01003017.1:210493-242514 GCA_013399715.1 Alectura lathami
TCTCTTTAATATCTTCAGATCAAGACTCTTCCTGTAACTGTAGGCTAACCAACCACAAGGTATCATGCTCAGGAAGGAGTAAAAATCTGAAATTCACCATATGTATATATACTGCATAATAAAATTATATTTAATAACATAACATTACTCTGGCCATGAACTCTGTGAACTTTATAGGATGTACTTATTGCAGTTTATGATAAAATCAACTCATTTATGTTAAAATTCACATGTCATTCTGATAGAGTAAAATATATTTCAGGAAGGCAAGAACAACCTTCAAAACTTTTGGGAAAAAAAAAAATAATCCTACACAAAGAAATTGAACTTCTTGACACAGTTCAATGATCTTTTGCCAAGATGTTAAGGTAAAAAAAAAGTCCATGTAAGCAGAGGTACATGAAACATTCTCAGGAGAAAACTTGCTTCTCTGACAGTGAAAGAATTTATCAGCTCCATGTTTTAATCCTTCTATGAAAACACAAGTTCTCTAGTATTTTGCTAAACTTCCTAAGACCCATTGAATACAGACTTTTCCCCAGTGAGATTCATCTACCTGTCCGTTTTGCATCCCAAATATTTCTCTGCTCAGATTTCTTAATAATTGACTGTTCCACAGAGAAGAAGGAGTGGGAGAACTCCATTTTCCTTATGGCTTCTAGTAGTGAGCTGATGGATAGGACAGAGATGGATGACAAAGGTGGGTCTGTTTTACTGGATATTCAGATGGAAAGCAGCACTTTTACCATGCAGTATTCGTCCTTTTCCTGTTTGCAGGAATAAGCCCTGTTTGGACACAACAGGTGTGATGATAGGGAAATAGCAGCCCCCTCCTGACCTATTTGTGGAGAAGTGTGTTCCCAGTTTTCATCACATTTTAAGCTCTGCAGACTCCAGGCTACAGTAAGGCAAGAGACTTGCAATTGCTCCTCTTGGAGCTTCGGTGTCTTTCGTGAAATGGAACATTATTTTGTGGACATCAAAAAGCTGGAAGGGATGATTTGTTCACAGGAACTTGCCCTAAGATACACAAGTTGAATCTCTGCTGAGGAAGAGAGAAGGCTGGAGGCAATAAGGGCTGCATTCTTTTGTTTGTCTCAAGGGAACCACAAACAATACTTACAAAGGTCTGAAAAAATTCATCGAGCAGAGGATCCAGGGAACAAGACAATAAATGATTCTTTTACCACCTTCCTATGAGTGTAAGTATGTCCTATTGCACAGTGACAGACCTGAAACCATGCCAGAGCAGTGGTTGTGAGGTACATGCAGCAAGACTTACTCAGCCCCTTCTGCGTGAAAAGTGCGTGCGATGTGCGTGCTGTTACACTGCTTTCTCACTTCTAGCCAGATGTTACAACACCATGTTTCTCTTTTGTTCCTCTTTTGACCACTTTTATAGGGAAAATATTTAGATATTTCTGAATATGGAAGCTAGAAATCAACTTTGGACCCTGTGAGGTCAGTCTGTTAGCAAATATCCCTCCCAGGCTCTTCACATGCTCAGTGTAAATGCTGGAGCTGGAGTGGAATTCTTCAGTCCCACAGGTTCAACGCAAAACAGATTTTAATCTATAGTTTGTATTTTTGCTGGTAATGTATATTAAGATACTTGATATCTTAATGAGTTGCCATTTCCAGAGCACGGAAATAACAATAGATTTCAGATGGATGTTAGGCATTCGGTAGGCATCCAGAAAAACAATAGCTGTTCAGACTCTGTGCTTTCCCTCTCAAAGAGGCAAAGACAGAATCAGATTGTTTAGGGCCTTCTCTGAGGCAGTGCATCCCTCAGGAACTTCAGTCATGTCTCTCTGCAGACAAACTGTATGGGCACTCACATGTCTGCGCCTGCGCCCATGCCATTCCTGGTCATTTAATTAGCTGAGATTGAGCCAATGCATCTAGATCTAATTATTTAATGCTGAAGTGTTGGTAGCCATGAAAGTACTGGCCTGGGATACCTTCAGTGCCACTTCTGGGTGCCTTAAAGCCTCCAAATAGAAATACTGAAATGTTTAGGATGACAATTGTGTATTAGAATGAATGGCCAGGGCTTCCAGTAGTTCTTGTCATAACGAAACTCAGTGGAGCAGCATTGGTCAAACTAACAGACCATCCATCCAGCCTGCTGTAGAGAAAGGAGGCTCGAATGTCTTTTGTCCTGGCAGTAATTCTTCAGTAATGCAATGCAGTTGAATGGGTGCTATCCAAATACAGTCTACGCTATTCTCACAAGCCTGGAAAGCTTTTATTTATCTGTGCACAATGTTTGTTTTTTAATTGGATATTATGGAAACTATGGCAGTAATGTAAAAGATGATTAGCAATAAAACAAAATATAAACCAATGGCTTCTAAATTTAATAATAGGCTAAATGTCTACATTCAGACATGGTTAATCAAAACCAGTTTGTAAACTTCATTTTATTCAGGTCACCCAGTCAACAGTACATGTAATGCATACTATAAAACTGATTTAGGGCTTTTGGACACCCAAGCATCTACATAAACCAAGCAAGGATTAACTAGGACTGTCTACTCATAAATTACAGCACATTGTTTTTAAGTGAACAGGATAAAAAGCAACATGCCGTGAACCATCTACATCATGCTTTTTTCTCCTTTGACCAATTTCCCAGTTACTCTCTCAAATTATCACTCCAGTTCCTTCTTTGTTCATCCTTGTATTGTTTCCATATAACTGTCCAAATCTGCCTGCAAGGCAACTAATCAAAAAAGGCTGTAGCACAAGAACATTGACCACTTGATAGTTTGCCCAGCTTATTAAAAATATGAGTTTGACATCCTGCAGCATGTTTTAACAATTGGTTTGCAAATTACAGCATGGCTAAATACAATTAAGTCCATTCCATTGTACACAATAACTATTTAACATATGCTGTGAATCTTGCACACAGATCAGGATTCTGCAGTGTTTTTCTACAGCTGTTAGTCAAATCTTGTTGCCTTGTGCTATGGTCCCATCAGATCTCATAACATAAACAGGCTTGGGTTGGGTCAGAGCTTGGTTGGGATTTTAACAAAACAAAACAAAAACAAACAAACAAAACCCTCAAAAACTCATTCAGATGGTTTCTGGAAGTGGCCACAGTCTTCCATAAGCAATTTTTTTCACTTCTGCACATGCAATGAGAATCAGTGCTGGGTTCAGCCACCACTGCCTTGTAGGGGCGAACCATCTCTAACACCTGGAGCAGAGCTTTGACTCCCTGTCTGAAACACCTGAACACATGCTTAAACATGTTTACAGAGCTGTAAGAACTTATCACTTATCCCAACTGCAGACTCTGCTGAATTTTATAATAATTTTCCTCCTCTTTCAGATAGGTTGAACCTGTACAGTCCATATTTCATCCAGCACAATATATGTGACAATATTTTGGCCAACATGAACTTACATGATATAGTATCTGTCCCCCAGATATTACATGGCACTCCACATGCCCCGTATCTGAGAAGCACGTGATCCACAACTCCTAGGGGATATGAAACACATGTGGGTCTGATTCGCCACTTTGTTATTCCAACTGTACACCGCTGCAACTCTAACGAAGTTACACCAGTGTAAAACTGTTGGACTGAAGTGGAGGATTAAACCCATATGCCTTTCCATATAAGCCAAATTTATGGGACAAAGTTATTCAGATAAATACAGTAAGCATTTAGACGGCTTCAGGGCCCTATACCTGTGTAGTCTGCAGGCAGTACTGCTCCTGCTTCAGGAAAACTTTACCTTAAAGAAAACAACTGTTATTTGTTAGAAGAATGTTTGTTCCAATACGGATTATTAAAAAGAAAAGCAAAAAGATCATGAAGATTTGTGACCTACAGAGCATTTAAGCAAGACAGCATATCCTCAGACTCAGCCAAGACCCCTTTTGCCTGCTTATCTGCACGACTCTTTGTATAATTAAAAGCATTACCCACCATCATTTGTAAATTCTTGTGATTTCACTGTGCAAGTTTTCAAGTATTTTTTCTGGCTTCTCTCCAGACAGCACACCTGCATAGCATTTTAGCAGTATTCTACTGCAATTGAAAATTAACTAATTTTGTTTGATTTGGATTTGTGTAAAATTCTGAAAACTTGTAAGCTATAGGTTTATATACTAAGGTCAGATTTATTCATCCACCAGCAGATAAAAATAAATGTACAGAGCAAATACAGGACTAATTCTTGCAATGCGTCATGTAGAAATGAAGATTTGGGCTGGTGATTTGAAGGTATGTGATTTAGTCCTGTGGAAAAAAACAAAAAATTAACATTAGCTCCACATATATTTCTTCAGAACATTTCACTCTATTCAAAAAGTTAAAATTTCTTTCTGGTTGAAGAAAAATGATTCAGTCAGCACAAACAAACAGGATTCTTTTCCTTTCTTTTCTTTTCTTTTCTTTTCTTTTCTTTTCTTTTCTTTTCTTTTCTTTTCTTTTCTTTTCTTTTCTTTTCTTTTCTTTTCTTTTCTTTTCTTTTTTCTTTTCACAAAGTTTATTGCTGCTTTTAATGTCATACAAAAAAATGCACAAAAAAAATGCTGATATAAATGTAAGAATAATATTTTCTTTGTAAAAACTGTAAGTTTTATCACTTTAAAGATATTTCCACAATTCACCAAAAATGCACATTCAAGAAGTTTCAGTCAGTTAAACTCTAAATTTGTAGAAACAGATTTTCTGGGAAGAAAACAAACACTGTTCCAGTCCCACAATGTTCAAATGTTCAATTCTAATGCTACTGAACTCAGTTTGATTACTTGACGAGTAATTTTTATTTGTCATGCATGTGGTGACAGTTTTTTATATAATCTTCTGGGAAGTTTCACTACTAAAAATATTAAGTGATATTCTTTCAGCATCAACCCAAATCATTCCAATATAATATAATGAAAAACATTCCCTGTGTATTTTTATTTAAAACTATTAAAGCCCAATTCTCACAATATGTTCTAAAATATTTTTCTTCTGGAAATGTCTTTAATAAAGACATCAGTTTGTTTGTTTTGTAAACCATTTAAAAACTATGTTTTATACCTCCCTGCTTATACCTGCAATGTGATTAGGTATGGCAATCAATAAACAAATTCTCTTGTCACTTTTCTGTCATACTTATTAACAGGCTGTGCAAGAAACAGTAGTAACTTCATTGACTGAGGACCAAAAATATATCCTAGAAATAAATTTCATGAAGCTAGAACTAGAATGGAATACCTAAATACCAAATTTTCTATTATATAAATAGAATCATAGAATGGCTTGGGTTAGAAAGGACCTTAAAGCCCACTCAGTTAGTTCTAACGCCCTGTTACAGGCAGGGTTGCCACCCACTGAATCAGGCTGCCCAGGGCCCCATCCAACCTGGCCTTTAACACCTCCAGGGATGGGGCATCCACAGCTTCTCTGGGCAGCCTGTGCCAGTGCCTCACCACCCTCATAGTGAAGAATTTCTTCCTAATATCAAATCCCAATCTCTCCCATCTTAGTTTAAAGCTATTAACCCTTGTTCTGTCACTATACTCCCTGATAAAAAGAGTACCTCACCAGCTTTCTTGTAGGCCCCCTGACGTACTGGAAGGCTATAACATCTTTCTTTTTTTAAAGAATTATGTCAAAACACATTTAGGGTAGGATTCCTCTCACCTACGTTTCATACTCTGAATGCGATGGAGTTGATTCAGTCACTTAAATTTAGGTGTCCTATACTTATGTTGAGCTGCTAACACCAATGCACCCAGCAATGTTGTACCACTTGAAGTCTTCTGGGGCAGCAGCTGGAGGACACTCAGGAAAATTACATTCCCGCTGTAATCACAGAATCATAGAACAGCTTGGGTTGGAAGGCACCTCAGAGATCATCTAGTTCCAAGCCCCCTGCCGTGGACAGGGCTGCCAGCCACTAGCTCACTAGATCAATCTGCCCAGGAACCCATCCAGCCTGGCCTTGAACACATCCAGGGATGGGGCAGCCACAGCTTCTCTGGGCAGCCTGTTCCAGCACCTCACCACTCTCTCAGTGAAGAATTTCTTCCTGATGTCCAACCTAAACCTCCCCTCTTTCACTTTTAGCACATTCCCCCTTGTCCTACCATTATCCACCTGTGTAAAAAGTCGGTCCCCCTCCTGCCTGTAAGCTCCTTTCAAGTATTGGAAGGCCACAATGAGGTCTCCCTGGAGCCTTCTCTTTTCCAAGCTCAACAATCCCAACTCCCTCAACCTTTCCTCACAGGAGAGGTGCTCCAGCCCTCTGATCATTTTGGTGGCCCTCCTCTGATCCCACTCCAACAGCTCCACATCCCCTCTGTACTGGGGGCCCCAGGCCTGGACACAGCACTCCAGGTGAGGCCTTCCAAGGGCAGAGTAGAGGGGGACGATCACCTCCCTCTCCCTGCTGGCCACCCCTCTCTTGATGCAGCCCAGGATGCCATTGGCCTTCCTGGCTGCAAGAGCGCACTGCCGGCTCATGGCCAGCTTTTCGTCGATCACAACGCCCAAGTCCTTCTCCGCAGGGCTGCTCTCAAGGAGTTCTTCTCCCAGTCTGTACACACACCTGGGATTGCCCCGACCCAAGTGCAACACCTTGCACTTGGCCTTGTTGAACCTCATCAGGTTCTCGTGGGCCCACTTTTCCAGCCTGTCCAGGTCCCTCTGGATGGCATCCCTTCCTTCACAGGTATCAACTGCACCACTCAGCTTGCTGTCATCAGCAAACTTGCTGAGGGTGCACTCGATCCCACAGTCTAAGTCATTGATAAAGATGTTGAAGAGCACCGGTCCCAAGACGGACCCCTGGGGGACACTGCTCGTGACCGGCCTCCACCTGGGTGTAGAGCCATTGACCACAACCCTTTGGCTGCAACCATCCAGCCAGTTCTATATCCAACCAACAGTCCACCCATCAAATCCATATCTCTCCAGTTTAGAGATAAGGATATGGTGCGGGACTGTGTCAAAGGCCTTGCACAAGTCCAGGTAAACGACATCCGTCGCCCTCCCTTGGTCCACCAATGCCGTCACTCCATCATAGAAGGCCACCAGATTGGTCAGGCACGACCTGCCCTTGGCAAAGCCGAGGGCTCTGAATCTGAGTTTCCAGATAGTTGGTGGAGTTTTAGTACAGCCAGTGGTACTGAAGGTAACTTGAAGACAAGTATCTGCTGCTACTGGGATTTGGGAGGGTCCTCTAAGCGTACCAGGCATTCATCCCATCCTAGCATAGTTGTGTAGAGTAGGACAGGTGAAGTAACCCTTCCTCTGCGCTGAAAGCAAGACTTTCATAAAGCTGAATTAGATGTTGACACGTAAGACTCCATTCATTTGCCTACATATCATTGTCTAGTATCACTTTACGTTCCCTGCTGTATCTGATCACATGGTGATGGAAATTGTGAGATTTAGGGGAGGTGGGAAGGGCACGGGCCTTCTGTATCAGCAGCTACAGATCCCATGGAAAACTCCATCTTTTAGCAACTGAAAGCCAGACAGCATCTCACCTATGCTATCTCATGAAATCCATCCATATAGCCTATTATCATCCGCGCCTGGGATTTGATCTGAAGTCCATCAGCTGGCAGAAACATTTGGACTGTTGGTAGGAGCTCTGCAGTACAGAAGTTTTTCTTCAAATAATTGATCACTAAATTCATTTCACCTCCTCTCTAATGCTTTTACCACAGCTTTCTGGAGGATGACTGCTCACTTTAGGTGTGATGTTCCTTCCCAGAATGCCAGTCTCATTAGATGATATTTTGCAATTTTGTTTTCTCAGGGACAAGATCTTGCAATGAATGCTGCTAGAAATACAAAACTTTTGTGTAGTTTCATGTCTAAATCCTACAAACACTAAGTCCAGGATCTGGAGATTTTTTTCTTACATTCTGAGGATTCTACATTTTTATATAAGATGATTAAGCACAATCAGAAGTATTCCAAGCATAAAAGGTTACAGAAACAGGTAACCATGGGAAATCTTTGGGCTAAGCCCAGCTAGGAAAATAAAAGGAAGTATTATGATAAACTCTCACATATATCTCAATATTTATCTGACATTTGAACTGAAATTCTTTCTGTTTGAAGGAGACATGTCACAGGTACTTTAACAATTCTGCCCAAAGCATGAGACACCACAAAATACAAGTCTTCCTGATGCTTGGGAAAAGCAATGAGAATTCAAATGAGATGAAAACCAGACATCTTTTAATCCTTCTTCAAGCTTTGTCCCTTCTTTTCTTCTTGCTCGCAACATGACTCAATCTGTTGATCCTCACCTGATGAAAAACAGTCGGTCTAGTTTTATCAAAGTCAAAGAAGCTACATTTACACCAAAGGAAAATCTGGCATGGTGTATCTAAACTACAGATAAAACATTAACTGGGACTAATTGTGAATGTTGTGGATATTTCCTTCCTACGCACAGTTACGTCTTTACCTGAATATCTTCCTGCTTTTTGTTATTAGGCTTAAATAGGACATCAAAGGTTACTTTTCAAAAAAAATCTGCATGGAAAAATGGCTCTCATTTCCATACAACTCTCTAAACTTCTTCTTACTTTAATTTGCTTCTGAAGACTTCAAAACATCTTATTGTCCAAAGTAGAAGAAACATCTGTTGAAGTCATACATAGTTTATTGGCTGGAATCAGTGATAAAAGACAGCATAGAGACTCACCAAGACATTTCATTGCTATCAACTTAAAACAAAACAAAATATTACAATAAGAAAGTTTTTGGTTTCGGTTGTGTTTTTTTGTTTTGCTTTGGTTTTTTTTTGGTAATAAAAGAAACGTGGGGAACATTTTGCTAGCCAAATAGACAAAAAAAATTGTGACTTTAATTCATCAAGCCTCACATGACTGGATTTTGTATCCCAGCCAGCTAAGGCCTAACTGCACTACAAAAAATGTATTTTAATTAAATTAGTCCAGAAGGAGCAACAATTTAAGAACAATGGTACTTCTCTCCACAGGATTTCCTGTTTAGGGGAATTACTTTTCATACTAGAACTGATTTTTGCCATTTCTACCTACTGATTCCTTTTATCATTTGCCTAATGCAGCCTAATTCTAACTGCTACTCCATTTTTATTTTATTTTTATTTTATTTTATTTAGTAGAAAACAAAAAAAAAGAAAAGCCCTCAACATCACATTTCAGATCGAATTTAGTCTCCATTTCCCTTCCTTCACAGCATGTCAATAAAAAAGTATATGAAGTAAGTACATCCACTGGCATATTTTCCCCCTTTTTATTAGTCTTCCCCCCAAAGCAACTTCCCTTAGCATTAGGCACAGACAATATGAGAAAGAAAATTGACTGGCAGGCTTACTTAAACCCAAACATCTTACTGACAAGACAATACAAAGGCAAATGATTTGGATAAAACCACTACTAATGAGGAAGAATTGCACAGTGGTACTTCTGAAACTTCAGTTTCCAAGTTACACTTCACGGGTACTAGCAAGGATGACTGCATCAACAGGAAGGACTGACACCTAGCAAGTGTGGCCCCGTTCAGATATTTTGGCAATTTTGTGTGTCTGTCCCTTCAATTTGCATCTACTTATGGGCCTTTGATCATGTTCCAATCCTAGTACTTTTGCTCAATTATTCTTTTTTGTATTCAGATACTCAATTTCCTTTTCAATGGTATCATACCTATTTATTGCTCTATATATTGTTTTTTCCTTGCTTACATCCCAGAACATTAAAGCATGCCCATGTTCTCATTATTTATTTTCCTCTTTCCCTCTCTTTCTACTATTTTCCTTACCCTTATGCACAGTTCTACATCATTTTTATTTTCACCTTCCCGTTTCCTACTTTACTTCCTTTCCTGTCAGCACTATCCATTCCTTTTTCTTCATGCTCATTTTTGTCTAGTTTATTTTATTTTCCCTTTCCTTTTCTTTTTTGTTGAGGCTCTGCTTTGCATCTCCATTTTAACTCACACATTAGCGGTACATAGTGTGGAATAAAGCAACAAATGAAATGAAGCCTACCAGTCGAAGCATCTGGCTGTCTCTCATGTACTTCTTTTCCACGTTTCTCCCAAATTTGATTATCATTTTATTCCTCATTGTCATTCACACTCAGTTGTTTTTGCTTGAGGTAAGCACTGTTTATTCAACAAAACATGTTTTCTTTCTGCATATACAATTGTGAAAAAGGCACAACTATTAACTATGGATGAACAGATAGGTTCTGCCTTTTTGTGCCAGATTTCTTAATTCTAGGGTTCAGAGGTTTATGACTTGTTTCTTGCAGTTCCAGACTTGCGGTCAGGATGCCCTAGCAATCAGTCGGAAGGATCTATGGCTTCCTTAAATATTTTTGTATTTTGCCATTTCAGATAACTCTGAAGATATTTTAATAAACACACAGTAGCCATTAATATCTGCTTCACAACCTCTTTTCTGAAGCAGGCAATTATTTTGTCTCCTTCAAGGAAGGTGCAGAATATCAGAAGGGTATTAAATATATTAGGCTGAGTCAATGATTCAGAATGTTCACAAAGCATAGTCTAACATGGTAAGAAGTAACATGTTACAGAATCATAGAATTGTCCGAGTTGGAAGGGACCACTAAAGGCCATCTCGTCCAATTCCCCTGCAGTGCACAGGGACACCTACAGCTGGAGCAGGTTGCTCCGAGCCCTGTCCAGCCTGACCTTGAAGGTCTCCAGGGACGGGGCATCCACCACCTCTCGGGGCAGCCTGTGCCAGTGCTTCACCACCTTCATCATAAAAAACTTTTTCCTTATATCCAGGCTAAATCTCCCCCTCACAGACAACTGCAAAGCAAAAAGTGTACTGTTTGCTCCCACTCAGAAACTGAGCTTGGCTGCTTCCAGACTTGCTAGAAACAGCCCAGAGCTTCTCTGCTTCTACACTTGGTTTCCTAATCTCTTCCTGTAGTTGTGAAAAGGAAAAAAGCGTCTTAAGAGACTACTGACTTAAGCATAACAAAATTATGGTCCTCTGCAAAGATACACACTGTAGTTTGTGGATCTTGGGTTTTAAGATGCTTAAGGGTACTTATGGATTATTTGATGGGAAGAAGGCAAGGAGATAGACACTATCAATATTAGTGGAGTTAGAAAACAAGGCTTTAAAAATCTCATTTTTTTTCTTACGAAAAGCAGTAAATGCTTCTCATAAGCAGTATGCCATATTTTCCAGTGTAAAATCTTGTTGAATTTCCACAGATGAACTACCTACAGATGTATTAACTAAACTGAATAGACACACAATTTTGTTAATACCAAGCATATAATGAGGAACAGCAAACAGACTGTGTCAGCAACCCACCTACATGCTGCTGCAACAGAAGTGTGTCTTTTTGCTGAAGAAGACAAATCCTGAAGACACTGTATAAATGTAACAGTAATGGAAGAAGCTGTTATAAAACACCAATATATAATTAAATGTCACGTCCTTAAAGCAAAGCAAAACAAATTGAAACACAAAAACAATGTTACTTCACCAGAGCTAAGGAGGTCTGAAAATATAAACTAAGTAATTTTTGGTTGCTGGTTATCACAACTGATCAGTTTTTCTACAGCCTGCGTAAAATGGAAGGGAAGACTACATCACTTCCTTAGGATGCAGGCCATAACAATTCCTTTTGTGCTACATAATGTTTTCATAGCAACTAAAAATGTGACTTGTCTCAACCAGCTCTATGGCCCAATTCAGTTACCAATACAAAGGAGAACCATGCCATGTGAAATACCTTACGGTACCTTGTCTGGTCTCTACATGGGACATTTGAACTTTGCATGCTGCTTCAGGCAGAAAGCTCAGATTCTGCAGACATAAACATCATGCTCAGGCAATGTAATAGTTATCTATACCTTCACTAGTTGCCAGGGAAGCAATATCAACTCATGTTTAGTTTAAGCTCTGAATCTGACATATGGTTCTGAATCTAAAGCTGAATTCTAACACCCAGGTTAAGGGGGATTAATTTATCCTTCATGTTATTCCCCAGCACTGACACTGCACAGGAAGGATGCTGTTTTGCAGTGCTAGAACTTCAGCTATTCCTAGTTCAGGTACTGGTTTGCAAGCTCTTAGGGTTCAGATTTGTTACTTAAACTTACATATTTGAGATGGCCACATGGCACTGCAGATGTGACCTAAGAGCAAGAGGAGATCCATGCCCTTCTAAGGTGTCAGTCTGGGGCGATGTGGACCCCATGTCCCAACTCTACATCTTGGGGTAACTAAATGGTGCCATGAATAATTAGGTTGCTCCTGGAAGTGGCTTTTCAAGATGAGAGATAAGGCACGCTAGTAAGGTCATGCCTAATGATGTTTATGATGATTCCACTGAATAAAGAGATGACTTGAACATTTTTGTTCTTCCTTCAGTGCATTGCACGCTTTCACATTTATTCTCCCTGAGAAAACAGACAGGGAAAAAAGGCAAGCATAGTTGCAAGTCATCTCAAAACTGAATAAAATGTAGGCTATAACAAAAAAGAATATTTACATCCTCTGGGTTTGAGATGTTTTAACAAGGTCAAAATATTGAACAGAATTGTATACAAGATTGTGTTTTCATATTTTTCCCTAAATCATTGTCAGTAGTTCTGGCCCAACAGTGAAAGTATTTTCCAAGTGAGTTCAGCTAATCTTCAGTGTCTACACTTCAATGGTAGTCTCCACTAATCCATTGGTTATGTATACCTTAAATGCCAACTGCCATTAAAAGGCACATTCTTTTTATTACAGAATGATGGAATTGAACCCTTAAGGACATTTCACTAGGATATACTGTAAATAATACTAGAAAAAGTATTATAAAAACTCCAGATTTTTCGAACCATTCATCTAACAAGCTCCATACGTATGCCAAACTGTGATAAGAAGGTTAGCAGATCAAAATATGGCAAGCCACTCTGTTTTGTTTTGTTGCATTGCAAAATTCCAGTTCAAAGAATGAATAGTAAGAGTTGTGTTTGATCCAGAGCTGGTTGCCAAAAGGAAGACTTTCTTATGCTACTCTTCAAATAAAGTCTCACCATATTTAAATTATTTCTATTCATAAATCACTAACTCTACTGGGGTCAAAATTATGTTCATGAAGATTTACTATCAGTGCTTTCTTAACTACCAGTGGTTGCCTAGAACTGACTGGTCACAGATAGGGTAGTCTATTTCTGTATCTAAACACGTTAATAATTTCAGTGCCTCATATAATCCTGCGCAACAAATTACTAATATTTGGCTTTTCTGGTAACCAATGAAATCAATGAAGTCATGGGATTACAGACTTTTCCATTAATTTTAGCTTCTCAGTGGAAATTTTCTTCAAGCCTATATAGGTTACGCTAAGTAACAGAGGCTTATCCATCTGTGTGCCTTGATATTCATTAACCTCACAGATAATCACTGCAACACTCGGAGCTAAGTAAATGCAGGGCAACACACTTTACATACAATTCACTGAGTTACAGTCGCTGGTTTGGTTAGTCTCAATCAGCTTTAAAGACTACCCTGAGCTGATCGTTCATGCTATCAGGATTATCTGCTTTCTGATAATGTCAGAGCTCAGTATGTGGACTGAAACGTCATTATGGCAGGCACCCCTCCTCCTTTCCTTAAATAGCTGATTTTTCTAGCAGTGCTACCAGACTTCAAAGGCAAGATCATCTAACTCCTCTTGTAAAAAAAGTCTACCCAGAGAATGCAAAAACATGTGTAAAATTGGATACAAACTGACAAGGTCTTCAGATGTACCCTAGGTAGTGAAAGAGCTCTGAAAACATGAAATACATGACTGAGACTGGAGCCTGTAAAATTGATGTGACTTTGACAGCATAACCTTCTCCTACAGAGCTGAAAACATGCAAGGGATTTAAAGGTTATAGAACAAAGCTATGATAAAATGAACCAAGAAATTTAGGATTTTATGCACTTTACGGTGATTTATATTTTTAGGATCAATTCAACTGATAAATTTCCAAGATTATATGATAAAAGGGTTCCTGGCTAATTTGAGCACTTAATTAGCCAATTAAGGCTGGCCCTGGCTGGCAGCCAAACACTTCCTCCCTCCCCTCTCCCACGGGAAGGGGAGAAAGTAGAAGGAAGGTAAGACAACTTGTGGACTGAGATAATGACAGTTTAATAGGGAAAGCAAAAGCTGTACCACAAGCAAAGCGAAATAAGGAGTTCCCTCACTGTTTCCCACCTCCAGGTGGACGTCCAGCCACCTCATTGGAAGCAGGGCTTCAGCATGGGTAATGATTACTTGTGGAGACAAACACTGTATCTCCAAATGTCCCCACTTCCTATTTCTTTCTCCAAGATTCTACTTCTGAGCACGTCATGTGGCACGGAATATCCTTTTGGTCAGCTGGGGTCAGATGTCCCGGCTGCGTCTCCCCAGCTTACTCACTGGGATGGTGTGTATGGGGAGAAAGCGCTGAGCTGTACAAGTCCTACTCAGCAACAGCCATAGTGTCGGTGTGTTATTAATACAGTTTCAGCCACAAATCCAAAGCACAGGCTGCTACAGAGAAAGCTGACTCCAGCCCAGCCAGATCCAGTACAGCCAAACCAAAGAGAAGCTGGCATATGCCTGAGTGGCTGGATATCCATATTAGTCAATATTCTTGACTAATTCAAGGATAACTGGTGTCTGATGAATCGTGGAAGGAGGAAGGGTCTAGAAGTGTCACCAACTACCACCATGTTAGGAGTTAATTGAAGATCCCATTGTTCAGCAGGCTGTGTGCTGCAAGAGCTTCAGTGACCACAGAAGAATGGGTGGGGAGCAGCAAGTAGAGAGTTTTGAAGGTGAAGAATATCAACATCATGTAATAACACAGAACTGGCAATTATTCCCACCCTGTGGGAAAAAAGAGAAGGAGGACATAAAGCAAGAATAGTAATTAGGTCTGATAAACATTTTCTTGAGAACACTGCAATATGAATAATACATGCAAATTCCTTCTTAGGAAGAGGAATTACCAAGAAAGCAAGTCAGGCAAGTTATTTCAGTGTTCTTCCACTTTTGAGATGTTTCCATACTGCTTTTCGCACTGTTACAGGACAGAAGGAGGTGATTTTCTTTACAGTAGTACTTCCCAGAGATCCAACCACAAGTGAGTTCATGTGTGCATATGGAAGTGGGTTTTCAAGACTAGGAGCAGCATTTTATGCAAAAAAAAGTTTTGGAATCCTCCTTTGGTCTGGAGTCCATTCAAGTGTCACAGAGGACAAATATTTTGCCATTCAAAAAAAAAAACAAACCACCATCACCAACAAAAACGGGACAAAAACCATCTTCTCTTTGATGCTCTGTACCTCAAATCGTTCTCTTCAAGAACTTGGCTTACTCTGTTGTTAATGCAGATTAAGTCTGGTCACTGTTTTGGATTTCTTGCTATCCACAAGAAGTTTTCTCACTATTTTTCTGTAAACTCTTCCAAGAATTAATCTGGCAGAGTGCTGACCATTCTGGCCTGATCCAGAAAAACACTTAAGCATGTCTTTAAGCACCAGAGTAGTTCTAACCAGATTGAGCTCATAATACTATTGTTTTACAAGATGGTGAAATATCTGTTTACTCATTAAAGTCTAAATATTAAGATTCAAGATTGCTCGTTATATCCATTACAGATGTTTTCTCCTCATAAATGACAATCAAAATTTCATTTGTTTGATGTTTATATCTTTGTTCAGTTCTCTACTCTATTGGATAACTCGCAGTGAAAAATTCCAGGCTCTTCTTGAACAATTTATTGTTCTTTTCTCTTTCTTCATACTTATTAATGGGAAATTCCAAACTTTGCAGATAAGATTTATATAGTCTTTCAAATGGGTCAGAACAAGAGAATATCAGAAATGTTTAAAAAGCCTGTTTTGCAATTTATGACTTTATTAAAAAACCCAAAAGCTTCAACTGCTTAAAAAAAGCATAAAATTGCCAAAACCTCTGAGACTGATATACCATGAAAAAATCCATCCTGCAAACATTTATACACCCAATTAATTTTAAGCACATGAGCAGCACCACATTGTATACTTTCATTAACGACCTAGATAAAAGAAGACAGAATATGGTTATTATGTTTTCAGATGACACCATGAGAGGATGAGAAATAAAAATGTCATGTTGAAAAAAAAAAAAAAAAAATCCCCTGCATAATAATAGACTTATTTGAGTTTTAAAATTTTTTTTTCTTTTAGTTTTAAATTGAATGTAATTAAATTAGGGACCACAATGATCTTTCAACATACAAAACCTCAGGGTGAATATTTTCAAAGAGGTCAGCACTACATTTTAGCACAAACCTACTCATGTGAAAAATCTTGCCTAACTCTAATCTTAAATGATTATCATTTCTTGCAGGAAAGCACAGTTACCTAGTTCTTTCAGGATCAGTCTGTAGGACCTTGACTGATACTAGACATTCAAGGGATGATAGCAACAAAGTTTTTCTGCCTTTTGTAAGGCTTTTCTTACTCTTTCATTTAATTCAGGATTATTCATGATTATTCATAGCTTATCCTTTACTAATTATTTGGTATTATTACCAAATAATACTGAAGATCACTTCTTGTTCTATGCCATGAATTTAATCCACAACTTTTGAGACTTCGGGGCTAACAGAACAAGCTGTGCAACCCCGTCCAGCCACCTGTTGACACAAGTTTCATATCATAAATTAATTCCATAAATTTTTTAAAATCCATGATAGAAAGAGCAAGTTCATTTGCCCCAACTACCTGCAGCCTTGGAGGCTGCTCTATGTTCCTGACTCTTGCAAAAGCCAGGAGTCTCCTGTTACCTAACCTAAGTTTAGTCACAACTTGTTTAAATCCAGTTGTCCTTCAGTTTAGTTAGCTCCCTTCTCTCCTTGTTGGTTACTTTCATGATACAGCTAAAGGCAGCAGTTATGCTCTTCTCCAAACAGTCTTTTTAGATGCTCCTGTAACTGACCATCTTCTCATCTTTCTGTCAGATTATACTTATTTTTCTTAAACATGTCACTAGAGCTGCACAGTGTTCCAGGCAAGTTAACCATTTTCTTTCTTGTACGATATGCTGATTCTCCCTGTCCTAGTTATGCTTCCCAGTTCTGCGTCAGTAGATTCTACTGAAAGAAATTTGACTTCAGTAAAAGAAAAAACTGAAGGTGGTCACACATGGGAATAGGTTGCCCAGAAAACTTGTGGAGTCGCCATCCTCGGAGGTGTTCAGAACCCAACTGGACACAAAGCCCTGCACTGCCCTAACTGACTGCACAGGCGGCTGGACAGGCAAACCCCAGAGGTCTCTGCCAACATTAGGCATTGAGTCAGGGATTCTGTGGCATCTGCCTCTCCAGTATTGATGATTAAGTACTCAGCAAGCATGAGGAAAACTGTCAGCCCAAAGCTACAGCATTAGAATATTGAGCTTATAAATTGAAACAGCTCTAACAAGAGAGATTGATAGGAAACTCAGTACAACAAGAAAAGGGCACCCTGCTGGAATGTTAGCTGCTGACCCTAGGATTGTTTATGTTTTCCATTAGACAGACACTGGGTAACACAAAACCAGGTTCTGTATTCCTCAGCATCAAATATAGTGCAAACCACAAAGTCAAGTTTCCTCGTGCCTCTTCTCCTCACTGCCTCCATAACTTTCTCATTCACAGGTGCACAGTTTTAGCTTCACCAGCAGAGGAAAGGTATGATTTCTTCTCTCTTTAACTGCCAGAGAGCTTAGTGGTTAACACACTTTCTTATAGCAAGAGATGAATTTCCAGTCCCATCAATCTATTTCTCAGGCAAATAACTCTGAAACTTCTGTACAAAAGAAATTGCCACTTCACCGTTGGTTGATGCATGGGGCCTTAATATGTTAAAATCTACTTGAGCACTGATGTCTGAATTCAACTGTGACTGGGTGTTTAATATCATAGCTAAGTGCTCTTGGGCTTTGTTCTGGGTAATAAATGCTTATAAATCAGATAAGTTTTTTAAAGTTGTTCCTCACTAAATGTATATACTGCAGCAAAGAAACTAAAAGTTCAAGCATCAGTCATAAGTAAATGATATAGGAAATACATGTAATATACAATTATGGTTTGTGTGCTGTAAAGATAATTTTTGTTATGGAACAATGAAAACAAACAGACTCAAAACCACAAAAAATGTGAAAAACCAGGCAGAGAGGAAGAGATAACAAGAAAGATTAATGTAATCTGCAGTGTATTAGTCTGCTATCTGATACCCAACCTGAGAGTGCGCTCTGTAACACTGAACTGTGACTCAACTGATCTGATTGGAGTAAATGGGTCAAACAGTCACTCTGTGACAACCAGAAAGTGCAGCCAGGACTGGTCTTACATACTTAATTTATTTACACTGAACAGGTCTTCTTACGTGCAAAGCTTCTTGCTTCTGGTAGAAAATCTTAACATTGGATCATATTAAGACAGCTTTTAATAATAACAAAGGAATATTATTTTGATCATATTTGCATCATGTGCTTAATATCCTTCACAAACAGGGAAGTAAAATAAAAAGAGTAATAAAAATTTCCCAGTATCTATTTTGTAGGTATCACTAACATTCTAGCATAACATTTTACTGCAAATATTTATATTTTTTTAGTTGTTAACTTTTCGTTACTCAAGAATATTTGTCAAAATGTGTCTGGCTCGAGTCACAAGACCGAGGGTATCGTTTTTCGAAAGTGCTGGGCTGTACAGGCTGCCAACTTCCTCGGAAACAACTCAAGAATCTCTAATACAGCACTGTGCAGCTAAGACAAAAACCTTAACCTAAAAGTGCTATGTCACCTTTCCAAACAGGACTCAAACTTACTTGACCGGTACCACTAGAGCCTCTAGTGGATACTTCTTTATATTGCAAAACTTCAGCATAGATATCAAATTCTGAAGTTGACAGATGTTATCCTACTGGAGAAACTACTGGAAGGAAATTCCACAGCTGCCAATGTAACTGCCTCAGTCTAGCAGGTAGTCAGCATGACTTGCTCTCCTGAGGACCACAGACATTCCTGTCTGTATGCAGGACTCTTCACCGCTTACTTAGAAATAACCTTTCACACTGTGCTCAGACATTGAGGAAAGATGCATCTTTACTGCAAATACAAGGTGCTGGATTTAGTTCTGCATACATAAGCCGCTCACGTAATTTTAAGTGAAATAGGATTTACTGTCCAGCATGTAGATGCTGCTTGTGTAAGGCACATGTTTTCCCTATACCCTACAGCCTAACATAGATGTCTCATATATTCTACAACATCTCAAATAGCAATATATACAATTTGTGGGCAAATGTATGGAGCAATGGGATTCAGATTCAGACAACTTAGGTGTCACTACATAAAGTGAGCCAGATGTGTAAGCTCCTGTTACAGCCAGTGGAGATCTACTCAGAACAGTCACTGTAGCCCAGAGCAGCTCACCGACCTCAGTGGTCAGTTGCTTAAGTCTGGGCTCCACTTACAATGCTCAGAGCATTCCCCCTGGCTCCAGCCACCTTCCTAGAAAGCCGAGGAGCTCCCACAGATCGTGTCCCATCTGCAGTGACACGCAACTATCTCAAATAGGCATCTCAAGTGGCAGCAGACATTTAAGTGTGGACAAATGAATCAAGCCCCTGTATTTTCTTTACTTACCTAGGCCATATGTAGATACCTACGCTGTAGACATCTAGGCTTAGATGCCTGCATCTGAAGCTGCATCTGAATCCCATCAGGAGTGTTGACTTGGCTTTGCCAAAAGCTCATATAATATCAGGCATTAACTACTTTAACTGGAAGGAATTATTTTCCAGTCCAGCAAATTAACCAGAACTCTATTACTTACAGAGCTTAAAGGAAGTAATTGTTAAAACCACCAGATTTTTACGAGATACTAGGCAATTAGAAGCTTTGTAAAATGCAGCACTGCTTGTCCATGAGTTTGGGTCCTTCAGCATATTAAGTGATGACCTCAAAAGTCATCTAGTAACTGAGAGTCTGCAAGTGTAGGGCTCCAGAAAAACCATCTGTGTTCTGCTGATGAAATTAATTTAACAATAAAGTAAATACATTGGCCAGAGTAGATGACTCTGGTGAAATAATCTGGAATTCATATGCCGGGATACTGACATGATGACTGCACGGTACCGTTACTACACAGTGCAATTACATGCAAAAGGGGTTTTTTGTGCATCTCAGTCATGCTATTAAACTAACATATTTTCTCTTATACAGATTTCCAGTATCTTTTAACATTTGTTACTGCTTTCTTACCGCACATCTGGAAAGATCCAAATTTGTTTTGCAATATCACTTTCGCATTTTAAGAAAATATTTCCTTTTATTCAATGTGTTTTAGAATAAACAAATGCAAGGAAAAGATAATTGGGATTCTTCTTCATATGTTGGGGGCTGGCCCCATTTTAGTTTTCAAAGCAGAAGAGCTCTAACTGAGATTAAGAAAAGAGTATGCACTTAGAAATGACAAATAAAATCTTGCAGGATAACCGAGCAGGCAGCCTCCTGAGTTTTTTGGATTTTTCTTAGTAGATTTCTTTAAGAATTTTTCATTTTGGAAGTTCATCATTTAGTCATCTTTTTTTTTTTCATTATACTTTAAACAAAATCACCACTATTTTGAACAGTCTATTCATTGTGCTACACATCACAATTAGTAATATAGAAAAATTAACAGTTTCCCTAGAATACATTATCAAAGAACATGTATAACTCCTATTTACCAGAGGGATTTTTTTTCTCCCGCAAAACCAACTGATGCATATCCAAGCAACCCCTGGATAGAGCCTGCTGAAGATCTTTTGCACTTCATGTATAAGACTACTCAATTCAAATAATGTGTGCAATGCTGAACCTGAAAGGCATTAATGCCAGAAACAACAACTGCACTATATCAAGCCCAGGAAAAAGTAATGGGACTAGAAAGGGAGATTTTCCAAAAATCAGAGATTTTATTTCATCTGTAATATCGTTGATAAATTGAAACGCTACCATGCAAAATCTCAGCACTTTTTTGGCTGGAAAGGCACTCACGCTAATATAATGAGTCTGGATTACAGAGGTTTGCCAAGCTTAGATCATGTATAGATTAATAATGATGTCTTTTAATGTCTTAACGATCTCTTAATGAAATACATTTATAATGCTATGATTTGGTGAAGACTCACCAAACATTTCTCCTATCAGAACATGATGTTCAAAGCTAGGTTCTTATTAATAATTAACACATGTACTGGGCTTTTTCTCTTCAAAGTGCTCTAAGAACATTAGTAATTAGTTAAAAAATGGTGTGCTGAGTGCATGCTATCTGTTTAGGCTCTCAGAGGCCCACAACAATCAAACTGGAGCTAGCCAGGAAAGTCCAAGCAGAAAATAGTAATTTCTTCTGTGTTCTGAAGAATTTTAGATCAAGGCAGGAAAGACATGTCACAGGATAAATTAAATGCAGGTGGCGGCCACTTCACACAAACACTATTAGACAAATACTATAAACATAGACTACACTTTAAAAAATGTATCCAGAATATCAAAGCTTAATTAAGTTTTTCTAAAAAGCAGTGAAGGAAAAGGCAACCTTAGAACAGAAGACTCCCCCAAACCATTTGAAACCTATCATTTTGCTAACTTCTGTTCTCAGCATCTAAGGTGAGGATTTCAACCTAGCAATCAGAGGCTTGCAGTGTTGATTCAAAACTTGCTAATGCACAGAATCTGCAAGCTAGAACAAAGTCCTCTATAAATCATACCCACTTGCTCTCATGGCTGATATCTGGCTGTACAGAGGTTAACTGAACAAGTAAGATTGCAGTTGGCTAATTTGCTATGTCCCGTCATCTGCCAGACAGGCACAGATAAGTAAAGAGATGAGAGCTCAGCTGCAGGCAAGCAAGACTCAGCTTGTGTAGCCAGAGAGCATGGCAGGCTAGGAAGAGGCTTTCCTCTTCAGATTGGCAACAACACATTCTCCAAACCAGGAAAAACTTCATTCTGTGAAATTCCATTAACTGCCAGAATAAAAGAATTGATTCACAGTATTGTTCTGCCTTGGGTGGAAGAATTAGCTAACTTCTGACAAAGTGAGTCCCCAGACTTTGTTCTATACCTGGAAATACCATGAAGCTTTGATTTTCATAAATAATTCAAATATATCTTTGAAAACTCAGGCAAGAACCTAGCTGTATATATAAATCTGGGCTCTTCTAAGTCAGGATAGATTTTCAGGTTTTTTTAACACTTAATGCAAGCAATGTGCCTGTATTCTCTCTATGTAGAAGCAACAGCAATTCATGCATTCACAGGGATACTGTGAAAATAAACATATTAAAGATTCATCAGTATTATGTTTATGTGCTAAAAATAAATCTGAAGCTAGATTTACTCTGCTGAAGTGGCGAAAGACTTGGTGGTCTGCTCGTTGTCTCAATTTAAAAAAAAATCCAAAATGTTTTTTATTTAGTTGGGTTTGAATCTCATCTGTTGAAAAAAGAGTTAACTTTCATCACTTCTAATTTTCTTTACCATTTTTTCATCAATGTAAGATTTAAAAATACATGAGATATTGCAAGCTTAATTAATACGAAGCCCTATAAAAATTCTAAGATTAAAACCAGCATGTTTTGGCAAAACACACTTTTTTTCCCCTATTTTACTAGAGAAATGAAGTTACAGGGAGTAGAGAATTTGGTGATCAAAAGAATGGCATGAGATACTCAATAAAAGATCTTTTTGTAGCAAAGGAAATACCTATAATAGGGGGCAGAAGCTGAAAGCCTTCTGATTATTTACACATTGCACTCACTTGGACTTTTTCCAGCCACATACCAGCATTTCACTTTATCTTATGCTAATTTTTTGGCAAATGACAGTGTAATGCTTGTGAGATCTTGAGAAATACGTCCTCAGAAAAGCTGATAGCAGATTCTTATACATCCTTGTTCTACTTAAATTATACAGACAGGACAGTAAAAAGGGAAGGGAAAAGGTTGAAAAATCCAGAGTGAGACGATCAGATCTCAATCTGCTGACTTCTGAGTCTGAAGAGAGAAGCAACCATCTCCTTTCTTCTTCTTGGAAGCCACAGCAAGGCCAAGTTTCGTGGGGCGAACCTTGCCCTGCTGCAGCCACCTCCCTCCTGTCTGCCAAGGAATCAGTTCCCCCAGTGCAGCAGGCCCTTCCAACGGACCTTGGAAATCTCAGGCAGGAAATTCCTTTCAGCACAGCTTTCAGCAACGATGCAGGCTGTCAAAACATCTTCCCAGAGGATCACAGAGCTGCTGCCCTGCAATTAGCAGGGAAATTTCGGCACTTCCATTAGCGCAGGCTGAACCAGGGCTAAGGCTGCTTAACACTTTCAGATGCAGAGCAAGAATGTCACTCTTGTCATACAGGCTATTAAGAACTTCTAAAAATACATCAAATGTAAGAAAACGCTTCTTGTCTGAAGCACAATCTAGTGTGTATCCTTCCCAGCTTGTAAATGGAACTACATGTTTTCCTAATTAAACATGCACTCTTTTTTATTTCTGTTCCATGTCTTACATAATTTTATTAAGGGCCTTTCTACAGTCTTCCAAAAAAAAGAACAACTCCACACATATGCAATCCCATTCTGCGTGTGCCAGTGTCAGTGGGCAGGAGGAGGCACGTATATATGTTTTCTGCCCTCTTTTAGCCACAGTAACTTGAACATACTGGCCAATTCAGAAATATTGATTAATATTATTTAATACTGATAATTCTAGAGGTTTGTTTTTTTTTTTTTTTTTTTTTCACTTTCAATGAATAATGTGGTGCTTCCCATTGGGATCCACTTCCCACTGGCTCACCATCAGGTCGGGATTCAGCTGCACAAACATAGGTAAAAGGGCTGAGTGAGATGCCCTAGGGTGCATTGCTCCTGTCCTGAGATGCTCTGCAGGTCCTGCCTTGTCTGTGCCAGATCCCTGCTGATATCTTAGATGCACAAGAACATCTTGAATACCATGAGATGCCTATGTTTAGGCAGCTGAATCCAGTTTCCAGTGACTTCACAAACAGCACAAATGGCATAACTGCAACAACAGCAAACAGCTGGCAGCGGAATAGCTGCACTAACAGCCTAATCTCACCTCTTTGTTACTTCAGAAAATCATTGTCTTAGAAACAGGAACTATTTGACGTGCAGCCCAAAAAACAGTTTCCCCAAGACTATAAAGGAAAATTCCTTACAACATTAAAAAGAATCAAATAAAATGAATTGACTGTTTTTATTATTTCAGTATACCTTGTAACTTAACAGGAGTTTCTTTGCATTCTGATGCCAACAAGCCATTGATTATTTGCTTTTTTTTTTTTTTTTTTAATTTAAATAGGCAAGTATCCCACAGCAAGAAACAAACAAAGATCATGACCCTTGGCCTCCTTCCCTTCCTTTCCCCACATTATATAGCAAATGCACCTGCCTTAGGCCAGAGTGGTAAAACCAGTACAAATCAGAGATGTTCCTGAAGGAACGCCTTCTTTCAGAATTCCGCCAATGAAAAAGAGGAGTAATGCTACAGAAAGTAAGATGGAGAATGTCTGAAAAATCTGTAGCACAGGTAGTATTCCTGGGGGATATACCCAGGAAAAGCTTCTCCACAACTTCTAATAGACAGAAAATATAAATAATCCAGGATGGGCCTCTCTTCTTTTGTACAGAAGAAAGAGATGTTCTGTGAGGTCAGAAACACCAGGTACAAGGAAAAAAAAAAAAAAAAAAAAAGAAAGAAACAATAATTTATCTTGGAATAACAGATGAGTCATTCTAGACACTTTTATGCATACTGTAAGGAAATCTGGTGCACTATGTAATGGGAAACTGCCAGAAACCACAGCAAAATAACAGTCAAGAGCCAGAGCTAGCCAGTGGGCAAGATTCTTTCTGAAGCACGGGCTGGCAGGTTAAGGACAGCTTCATGACTTCTGCCAAAGAAAGGCTGAATGCAAGGAGCTCTCCTTCAGAAAGACTTCAGACACTGTTTCCCATAGCATCCACACAGATACACTGATGAAGTACAGCCTAGGTGAACAGACAGTGAGGTGGACTGAAAGCTGCCAGGTTCAAAGGGCTGTGACTAATGCCCCGACATCCAGCTGGAGGCGAGTCGCTACTAGTGTACCCAGGGGTCGATCCTGGGACCAATACTGTTTAACTTCTGCATTCCTGACCTGGACAGTGGGGCAGAGTGCACCCTCAACCAGTTTGCAGATGATTCGGCCCAGGGAAGAGAAAACATAGGGGGAACTTACACATGTGTAAATAGCTAATGTGGGGTAGTAAAGATGACAGGGCCAGATTCTTCCCAGTGGTGCTCAGGAACATGGTGAGAAGCAATGGGCACAAATGGAAATACAGGAAATCCTATTTAAAAAAGAAAATTATTATTATTGTTATTATTTTTACTGTGAGAGTGGTCAAACAATGGAACAGGCTGCCCAGAAAATCTGTGGAGTTTCCATTCTCAGAGATATTCAAAGCCTAACTGGACGCAAAACTCTGAGCAACCTGCACACCCTGTTTGGAGCAGCAGTTTCGTCTAAGCAGTCTTCAGAGGGCCATTTCAACACCACCCATGCTGTGAGGCTGTGAACCTGTAAGCATAGTTTCTAAGAGAAAACCATAAGATGCCACAAAACTAAAAGGCAGAGATCACCGGATTAAATTATATTTCACCAACGGAATTCTAAAACGAATATGAAGATTATTGTGTTATTATCAATGAGACAGACACAACTCACATAGCTTCTTAGGGAATTTAACCTACCTAAGCTTGTACAAAAGCTGTCGTAAAGGAGAATAATTTCATATACTTCAAATGACCAAGGCAAATAGAACCTTAAGAATAGAACTTTGCTGCATATTGATCTCAAGGGAAATGCTGATCCCAACAATCACAAGGAGGAAGGTGTTTGGAAAGTTTATCACTTTCGAGTAGCTTAGATTTCATTGTCTCACTCTGCATATGCATCTATGCTTAGGTCTAGATTCAATTTTTTACAGAATAAATTCTATACCTGAACCCTTGGAAAGATCAGAAAATATCTGATGAAGACTCTTGGCCAAAATCTGACGTGATTTATGACATGGTTTTCAAGGTTAGTTTTAAATAGCAACAAGGGAAGGGGAAGCAAAAAAAAAATTATTTGTCCAGCTTTCGTATGTATTTATAACTGGGATCTACTTTCATGAAATTCAGTGTTTTATTTCATATTACAGTTTGCAGGTATTAAATACAAGGCAGTTGCTGTGTGAGTTATTCCAGTACACACAGCTGCATTAATAGCTAAACTAGAAATACATTTTACACTACTGCGTACTTTCAAGAACCAAATGTCTCTTCAGGAGGTTTTACTAGTAACTTTTTTTCACGTATACACCAGTTCCAGCTAATATGTATGTTACTCTCCATGTATATATACTTTTTTTCTGTCTGCTGTTTGAAAACTAATTTCTACTTATCTATGAGGCAAGATTAACAAAGAGACAAACATCTGTTCCTGGACAGGCCTTGCTATCATATAACTGATGACATGTAAAGGGTATTTTATATTTTGATTGGACATTAATAGTGCTTTCTTTGGATTAAGTATATTAAACTGAGCTATGAAAACAGCCTTAAATACATAGCTCATAGCAATCATTGTGTTATTTACATTACTAAACAACTACGCAGCAGATGGCCTCCAAGGCCCTGGCCAGAAGAACCTATCTCCTGCAGATTTACGTGGTGCTTTGAGATACTACCAACCAACTTCTAAAACCCGTTTGAATTGTACCTAGGGTTTGTTGCCAGCAAAAATACTCTAGGCTTGTTTGTTTCAACACCAACATTTCTTGAGGCCTTCCCAGTATCTGGCTCCATAAAATGTTCGTGCCTGGGCCTTGTCAGAGGGGCTATGCCTCTGCAGTTGCACAAAGTATCACCAAGGACCATTAATTAGACAAGGCGCCAAATGACAGTTCCAACACATCTACACTTTCAGTAGCTGGCCCTAGTTTTTCGGGCTTGGCTGGCACCTCTATGGCCATGAGGCATCACTGCCATACTGTGTGCTTTTATGTCATCTAAGAGTGCCTGAAAAATATAAAGACTGTGTTGCAGCCCTCCGCTGTGATTTCTCCATTTCATGAAGCAGGGTTTATGCATCATGAGAGCCTGTGATGGCTGAGGGTGCAAAACCTGCTAAGTTAGCTTTGGAAGGCTGTGTGAGGTGGAGAAAGCCAAGTTTGGCGCAGCCTTGTCCATATTGTGCACTGAGAATAAATTTTGGTGGATGGTGTACCCCAAGGACCGTTTACAGAAGTGTTCACAAGCTGAAACAGTGCCAGGGCACAGGTTAAGTGTTAAATGGTCTCAACAAGCAGTGGTCCAGTGCTCAGGAGAACTCACTGGTCCCGTTTCTTTTCTCAGTAAGAACTCAACCATGGAAGTCATCCAACACACTCTGGAAGATCTGACCTTATAAAGCACCCCAGGCTTTCATGATTCAAAATCACTGTTTTCCATATCCCTGAGTGAAACTGGCCCTTAAATGCACTTATTTTATGACCTAGCAAAACATTTATGCACACAAACTGCTTTAAACTCCCTGTTTTCAAAGGGGCTGTTAGCATAAGCAGATCTATGCGCACTTGGAAACTTTGGGCCCATTGTTTCATGTAAGACCAGCCGCATGCTCGAAGTTTTGTGCTTGCTGTATGCTGACTTTACACACCGAAAATAAGAATCATATGAGAGCAATATCACATAAACTATGTAAAAAACATACAACCTCCAATTAACCTCCACTTCAAATTCTTGGTCCTAGGTTTTTTTTGACCTCATAATTTAGGAATACATCCTAAAACATTATCGCTGCCATTTGTGATGCGAACATACTCACTTCAATGCATACCACAGGCTCCTCATGTGCCCACACGTAAGGACCCAATGAGCCAGTCATTTGCCTCCACAGAGATATGGAATAGCAACTACTTCCTAGTTTCTCTTCCTTTTTCTTACATTAATCACCTGTAAAGCTTAATGTTTTATTTATTTTTACTTATTTTCAATCTTGTCTCAGCTATTTCAACTATTCTGTCACAAAAAATAACTAATTTGAAAACCACAGCAAATGTTATATGCTTCTGAGAAATTCTCTTTAGACAAAAGAACACATAAACAACAGCTTAACTGTTTTGTGTGAAATTTATATCCATGAACAATGTCAATATTTATATGATCCATGCATATTTTTAAAATCTTAATTTTAAGATCTTGTTTAAACAGAGATTTGAGATATGTAATTATGTGAGACTGAATAATTCCACTAAAAAATTATTCAGGAACCAAATGTTGAAATCTATTGTTTGTGTTCTCTGTGCAGTCAAATTTCTCCATTTATCTAGTGCTGTGTGTTGTGAACAGGAAAGNGTAGAGAAACCAATTTGCCCCCCATCGATTAAACAGGTAATTTAAAATATTACAAGCACTGTGGATATGCGGACATATGGACTTCTTCTAACAGAATTATATCAGTGCCCTCTCACAGATTTGACTATTTTTGTAACTCAATGTTTAGTAAATTGTCAAAAAAGGCTATGATTTAACAATATGAAGATTAATGTTTGAACTGTAAAGAATTACTTAATTCCTGTATCTTGACTGTATGTTAGTCTTACAGCATTACCTTTCTATCAGCTGTAATTTATTATATTCCCTTCTATGTGTGCATTACAGAGGTGCCACAGACACCAGAAATGCCTTTCCATTGCATTCAAAGCACCAGAGAACAGAAGAAATGAAGAGCTGGAGAGTGAAGTCATTTATATTTTTTGGTGAAGATTAAAAAAATACAGCTTTTCATATTTATAGGTAATCACCTGCAAATAATAAATCATCAAGTGTGTCTTACCGATATGTACATTTGCACTCATATATCCTGTCCCACTTTACTACTACAATTATAAATTATGCATGCAGAAATAGGGAACAATTTGTGACCACTTGAAAACATATTCTCCAGCTCAAACGATAATGTTTGAACATTGCAGATTCCTACACCATACACAGAAATTTGGCTTAAGAAAGATAATTTGTAAGTTGGAGAAGAGTCACTTTTAAGGAGTAAAGGAGATTTTTCTCCTTATTCACGTAAGGATATGTGATGAAAATATGTAAAGATCAATTACTGTCATGAAAGAAATGGCTGTCCAATGTGACAGATGACTAGATGACTACACAATGGCTAGGCCAGCAGTGAACCGAGATGATGGGCTGACAAAATACATGTTGCCCTCACAACTGCTGCTCCACCTGCTTTGTTTCCTTCATACACCCTGCCACTTGGTTACAGGTTCTTTAGCATAGTGTTTTGATTAACCTCTACTTCTACTATTTGTTTACTACCTATCAGAATTCCCAGATCACCTACAGGTCTGTGATCCACACAGTTAATGCATTATATGCATTTGTTAATTCACAAAGAACACCAGTCAAAACAGTACATTGCAAGTAACACATCAGAAACGAGATCACTGAATAGCTCTCCTATACCGGACTACTATGGTACTGTATGTGAGCAATGCAAATGTATCACAAATCCTGTTTGAACAAAATCCAGGTGCGAATGCTCTGAGCCAATCCTCTGTGATTCAAGCAAAGAGAAAGAGTTGTTCATGCATTCCATTCCCCCAGGGAAAACACTGAAACAGTGTGCCAAACAGCACTCTTATGGTCTCACTTAGTAAGACAAAAGTGACTCAGCACTTGCGCACTGTAAAAAACATACCCCAAGTCTCATACAAATGCATGGCTTATACTTCCGTGAGGACAACCACCAATCTTCTCAGCTATTAAAATAAATGTAAGAAAATAATCCCCCCAACAATTTACCACTTGGTCAGTGATAAATAGAATACTGTCATGATCATGCTGCCAGTGACCATTCAAACACCACCCTACTGCTTTCTGCCATCTACTCTCATCACAGCTAGCAATCAGATCACAAATTGCAGAGCAAAAGTCTAATGTTGATCCTCTTGCTCGAAGGAAGAGCCAGCAACCTTGGAATTTACACCTAACCACCGTGGCCTGGGCTGGTTTTATTAATGTTTTAAGTGAGGAACCTCAATGTCAAAACACTGAAATGATTTATTCAAAAAGATAAATTAATACGTAAAATCCAGGACAAAAGTGAGAAATCCTGATTCCTTGGAAGTCCATTCAGAACAGACCAGGGCACATGCCTCGCTCTTCTACGAAGTGAAAGAAAGTACTTCTTTGGGACTTTGCTGTAGGAACCTATCAATGCCAGCTCATATAAAACATAATAAATGCAGTTGTCATTTTAACGTTCACCTGTGAGACTACTTGCTGCTGACAATGGAGTTTTATAAACAGTTTAATAAAATGTTGTACTGAAATCAACAGCATCTCAAGCACCTGGATGGCCCTTGGATAGTTTAAACATACATTCAATAAACTGAGTTCTGAAGTAAGAAATGACCTGCAGGGCTTGACATGAATTTCAGAAACAGCAATGCTGGTTGTAAACAGGAATATGAAAACCTCATCAGATCAGGCCAAAAGTCCACTCTGTCTTTGATAGCATCCACCAGGAGCTGCCAAGGAAAGGGCACTGGGGCACCCTTCCAGCCTCCAGCAGACTGATGGCTCTGGGCTCCTCAGCTCTAAGCAGCACGTCCAAATTCAGTAGCTCCTGCTGGATTTTCCTTCAACAAATCTGACTTAACTTTTTGAAAACCCCTGTAAACTTTTGGAAACTGTGACACTTGCAATGAAGCTAAGAATATATTAAAATATTTTTGTTTTGAAACTGCCTGTTAGCTTAGTTTGCTTTAGAAGGGCATGTAGCGACAGGACAAGGAGTAATGGTCATAAACTGGCAGAGGGGAGATTTAGGCTAGATGTTAGGAAGAAACCACCTGTGAGGGTGGTGAGGCACTGGAACAGGTTGCCCAGAGAGACTGTGGATGCCCCCTCCCTGGCGGTGTTCAAGGCCAGGTTGGATGGGGCTCTGAGCAACCTGGTCTAGTGGGAGGTGTCCCTGCCCATGGCAGGGGGATTGGAACGAGATGATCTCTGAGATCCCTTCCAACCCAAACCATTCTATGATTCTATGATTTATCATCACAGTGTTCAACCAGTAAGAATTCAGAAGTCCTTCTGCAACATGACAATTATTTTTACTAAATGGAGTAATTCATCATGAACAACAAATTTTACTACCCCAATCTCCACTTCCTTTTCTGAGTATTTACATATGTTGACCAGTACTGATTTTTTTGCAGAAATTCCTGCACCTGTTAATCCATCTCATTTGAAAAAATGGAGATTTTCTCCTACCTTTGGGCTGGCTATTTATCCCTCTGGAGGCCCTAACTTCTATCCCATGACAGCTTGGCCTTTTAGGAGCCTCTGACAACAGCCCTTCTCAAAATCCCCTTTGGGTTTTCCAAGAAAAGCCAGCCCAGCTCTCCTTGTGCAGATCTGGTCATCTTCCCTGAGACCCATTCACACCTTACGGGACAGATTGTGTCAGCACGCTGGTGCTTTGAGAATGAAATTACTGCTCTTTAGGTCTTTTGCAAGTTGATCCTCCACATCTTTTATTTTTGGCCAGCTTTACTGTGATTTTACACTCTTGGCAGCCAGGTTCACGCTGTTGTCCATCCCCCCACCCCCCCCGGTCTAGATAAAAGGTTCAATACTTTGAAGGATGCATTCAGGCTTTGGCTACCCCTTTCCTCCTCTGCATTTCGGGCTTATTTTGTCCTTTTCCAACGCTTTTGTTTTTTTCCGCCTCACGACTCCCAAACCATGAAACTGAAACGACAAACGCAGACAGCAGCCCCCACGCTGTTTTCAGGCAGCCTTTCCCTGGAGGGTGACGAAGGCCGGCCCTCGCTCGGGCCTCGCACCCCTCGGCCGCCCCCGACCACGGCGGCCCCGCGCGTCACCCCGCAGCTGCCGGC
>VXAV01003017.1:247914-300856 GCA_013399715.1 Alectura lathami
CCCACCCCCCGCAGGCAGTTAGGAAAGATCATTCACAACATGATCTTGAAATGAGTCTGCTGTTTTTGTGAAGTTTGGGTCAAAAGAGACCTGGCATGGTTTCCTCCCTACAAACATTCTTTGCTGTGAAGATATTGCTCTTCAGCAGCAGCTTTTTATATTCTATCATATACAAATTCTACCTTTACTTGACTGACTTTTGGCTAAGATTGTCTAATCTCAGAACAGATATTAAAAGTATATTTATTGTAACCACCTGTTGCTCGTGCCCACCGCCTCCTGTTTATACCTCAGTGGGATTTCAGTTTTAAACTCCCAAGATATTCCTCTGGGTCCAGGAAATGTTTCATGCAGCATTTGGAGGGGAGTCTGTCTTTGAAAGTGCCTGTATTTGACCAGCAGATCTTACTTCTATGTACAAATGAACAGTTTTCTTTCGTTTGGGACTAAATCTTACAAGTACCAAAATCCCTTTTTCTCTTCTGGGGAATAACCCATGTCATGCTTTGCAAAATAAAGCATTGGTAATTTCTTGAGTGTACTTCTTTCTTTAAGCAACTGGTTTATTGATCATTTCTTTCAGGTCATGAGCATTTTTAGCTTTATCATCAGGGTTGCCTATTAACTGCAAATTGGGGGTGTATGGCTAGCCCTTGTAAACCGGGATTCTTGTCCTTAATCATACATATGAAGTTACCTCTCATTTTTAAAACTAAACAAAATTTTTAGAAAACCTTTTGAGGTCAGTTTCATGTTGGTACTTTGAACAATCCGGAAAGTTCATGATGGTAAAAGTGAAGGCTACCTATCTGGATATGATCAGATTGACAGGACATGACATGAAGGACCGCTTCTCCTGTATTCTCATAAATCGGTAAAATCCTCTTTTAGGATGTCGTAAGGTAATAACTAAGGCTCTTTTATTTCTGTGTCTTTGTGTACGTTTCTACTTAGGGGTACTGTATGCAGTCTCAGGGGTTCCTCAGCCACACCAAGGTAACTTCTCGGGATTTGCCCGTGCTTGCTGTGATTCCAGTGCAATATGTCTCTAAGTTGGTGTTGCAATGCCAAATGGGGGACTATTGGATCTATCTGATGCCAAGGGCAGGCCGCCTTTACTTAAGCTTCAGGCAAGCTTAATGGGGTTGTTAACTGTAGACTGATAGCAGCCCTGCTTGGAAGAACTTGGGAGTGTCAGTGGATGAAAAACTGAATGTGAGCCAGCAGAATGTGCTTGCAGCCCAGAAAGCAAACTGCATCCTGAGCTGCTTCAAAAGCAGTGTGACCAGCAGGGCGAGGAAGGGGATTGTTCCCTCTGTTCTGCCCTCCTGAGGCCCTGCATGCAGTACTGTGCCCAGGCATGGGGCCCCCAGCACAAGAAAGAGGTGGAGCTGCTGGAGCAAGTCCAGTGGAGACTCTGAAGAAGATCAGAGGGCTGGAGAACCTCTCCTGCAAAAGCAGGGTGAGAGAGTTGGGTGTGTTTGGCCTGGAGACGAGAAGGCTGGGGAAAACTAGCTGTGGCCTCCCTGTACCTGAAGAGACTGAGCTTTAAGGGCCCTGGCAACCCAGACCATTCTGTCATTCGAGGCCCTTGTGGAAAGTGTCAGCACAAACAAAAACTGAGGTCCTTGCCAAAGAGACCAAATGTAAAAGTCAGTGTCTTACTGCCAGAAATACAATGAAATGGTGCTTTCCTCTGGCTACTCTGTTGAGTGCTGTGGACTTAGCAGTTGATGCTTTCAGCTGTGATTGTTTCACACAGCTGCCATTGTGCCTTGTAGTCTTGTAGTCTTGGAAGTCTTTCATTTGCTGTTTCATCCTCTTGAAAATCAACACCAAGAGTGCAGTAATAGTTTTATTATGATTTATTTATGCTAATTAAATTTATGCTCCATTTGATTTTTTTTTTCTGTTGTCACTAGTATGTGCTGAACTCTTTTAAACCAAAACTCTCAGATCTAAAGAGTGGTCAGAGTTGTGGTGGGCTTTCCTAATCCATTTCTCCAAGGTTTTTGACCAGTCTTCATTAAATAATTTTGTAGCAGACCAATTTACACATGTACTATTGTAGGCTCTGACAGTGTTTTCTGATTTTTTTTTTTTTGTTGACTCCTTGCCTCTAGAAATCTCTCAAACTGTTCATACTGTTGGAAAGCATCTTTTTAGAACAAGTTTGGTGGTGAATTGTTAGGGAAGTAGTGTTTCTGTTGTGGTTGCTCTCTGCCATTACGTTGATCACTGACAGACATTTGCAGCCATAAGTCGCTAGTTCTGTTTGCAGCTCATCAAATGCATTCAGCAATCAGATCCATCTATTTGTGGTGTGAATCCACAAAATCTGAACCTTTTAAAGCTAATGCTTTGATTCTTGAGTCCTACCGTGCTTGCTAAAATGTTTCTCTCTGATTGGTATTAGTTCTTGGCTCTTACAAGGGACCACTTCTCTAGTATAAAATTGATATGCAGAAGTTCTTCCCCCTTCTTCCCTTCCCCAGGACAGCATACATTTTCTTGGTGATCACTGAAAGATTATTAGCTGTAATGAAATCCAAGTTCTGTGATAATACTGTAGCTTCAGTTCTAAATCTAGGTTTCTTCCTGCTCAGGTCTGTGCACAGTCCCCTGTGCAGTGTCTGTGTGCAAGGTTCTGAAATGAAAACCTGTAGCCTGTACCTCATTCTCGTGCATTTCATGTATTTTTGCACAGTCATCAGTGAAATTTGTCTGGCTGTTATATTGATTGACAGGGAGCTGCTGAGGGGAAACAACAACTGAACAAAACAAGTGAAGGGCTTCAGGCTGCTAGATACTGACTGATCTCTGAATACAGGGCCTCCTAATTGCTTCACTTGTTTTAGATGAACAGCTCTGAACTGATTTAGGTATAGGCATTGGGTTTTAAAGGGTTATTTCATTTGACTGCATTGCTTTGTTTGACATTTCCACAGTGCTTTGCTTGTTTCTACAAATAGCACATAACAGTTTTTATTTATTGCTTCAGCAGGAAAGGGGCTATGGTGTCCTTTCCATCATATGACCAACAGAGAAGTATGCTGCAAAATACAATGCAGAAATGTTTATCTGCTACTGACTGCTGCTGATTTGCTTATATAGAATGAGTCAAGATTTGTGACTGATGTCACATCAGTTTATAAAGTCTGTGGCCTACCCTCGTAGCTTCCTGGGCACCCTGGGAAGTATTCTATGTACTTTTGTGGAATGCAGATCTCAAGTCAGCGTCACTGTCATAGAATCATAGAATGGCTTGGGTTGGAAGGCACCTCAGAGATCATCTAGTTCCACCCCCCCTGCCGTGGACAGGGCTGCCAGCCACTAGCTCACTAGATCCACGTGCCCAGGAACCCATCCAGCCTGGCCTTGAACACAGCCAGGGATGGGGCATCCACAGCTTCTCTGGGCAGCCTGTTCCAGCGCCTCACCACTCTCTCAGTGAAGAATTTCTTCCTAACGTCCAACCTGAACCTCCCTTCTTTCCGTTTTAGCCCATTCCCCCTTGTCCTACCATTATCCACTTGTGTAAAAAGTCAGTCCCCCTCCTGCCTGTAAGCTCCTTTCAAGTATTGGAAGGCCGCAATGAGGTCTCCCTGGAGCCTTCTCTTTTCCAAGCTAAACAATCCCAACTCCCTCAACCTTTCCCCATAGGAGAGGTGCTCCAGCCCTCTGCTCATTTTGGTGGCCCTCCTCTGGACCGCTCCAACAACTCCACATCCCCTCTGTCCTGGGGGCCCCAGGCCTGGACACAGTACTCCAGGTGAGGTCGCTTTTTCCATTACTTTGGTTCCTGTGCTGTTCTGTGCAGCTTATCCTTGCCTGTGGGATTACCACTGTCTCTCTCATTTAAGCATCATTCTTTAGATCAGTACAGCAACCTGTTTGTCCTGTCTTTCAACTGGGTAATTTATAGGCCAGATTTTAAGCACCTTTTTCTGGTTACATTATGCAGTGCTCGGACAAGTTAAACTGAATTTAGATGTAAATTACAAGTGTTGTTACCAAGCAGTCTTTCAAATCCAAGTAGTTACTTGGACTCAAGTCCAAGTAATAGTGTAGAATAGAGCAGGTAATATGCTATCAGGACAGGTGCATAAATAACTAAGCACTGTGTATGCAAAGGAAGGTTATTTTTCCTGTCAGCATTTTGCTTTGGAGTCAGCTGAAACAAGGATAAATGTGAGAAGACCTGGCTGAATGGCAGAAGGAATCTAGTCCTGGTGGATGGCAGCTTCCAAATACTCTTTATCTGATACGGTGGCGGCTGGTGGAGCCCAGATCAGTAGCAAACCACCTAAACGCACATGTTTGTTTGTAAGTGCCTTTAAGTATGCCAGATGTGTCTAAGTTCTCATTATAGGCTTTGGTGACTAGAGGGTGACTTGCCTCATCCTGAGGCAGAAACCTAGCGTCTGGTCCTGTGGCTGTTCAGCAATCAGTCCATTTACTGTAGCCTAGATCTCTGTATCCTGTCATAGGAGTTTGCTTGCAAGTAGATCCCTACATTAATGGTGTGATAATCTAGGGCTAAAGACCTACTCAGGAAGCCAGAGCCTGTGTTTGTGTATTCTAGCAGGAGTTCAAGCAATGTCTATCTCACTAGGTAAGTACTGTTGACAGAAAGTGCCCTTCTTGTAATATTTTTCCATGTATGTTTAAAGGGTTCATGGGTGAGGGCTGGAGACAAGAAAATATCACGTGGCCCTGATTTCCTACATAGTTGCATCTCAGCTTTTAGTTCGGTTCCTCTTCTCCATGCTGACTCCTGAAACTCTCTGAGTTTGTGGCTCTGAGTTCTCGTTAGCTTGCCGCCAGCAGTGGCACAAGCTGTGCCTCTGCCAGCTGGCTGAGCTGGTGGGAACATCATCTCAAGACCTCTGTCCATTAAATGCATCTGGAAACTGGTAGGCTCTCTTGCAGTATTTCTAGGGAAAACACAGGCAATTCATTCCAAAAGTAGATGCCCATATTGGAAACAATGTTCTTCAAAGCTTCTTTTATGGAGAAGGAAGGAGCAAACATAGGTATTTTAAGTTATTATTTATTTTATCTTTAAACAGATCTGACTAGTGTCCCAGAAATACATCCAGTTTCTTTTCTCTGTTCTTCTCTTCCATCCATCTATATTGCTGTAGGCCATAAAATTACAAAAACAAACAAAAAAATCAGCAATAAATAATGAAGTAGAAATCTCTCAGCTCTCACATAGAGTTAGTATTAGGAAACCTTTGGGATTTTCTCATCTGTGCAGTCTTTCAGAAAACCTTTTCTTGAGTGCACAGTCTTGCTTTCAGGCACTGCAATGCCAAACACAGAAGAAATCAGAAGCTAAGATACATTAAAAAGTGGAACAGAGCTACTACGAGTGTTACCACTCCAGTCTAAAATGTGTTGCTGGCCTTCCTTTTTTCATTGTTTATGACTGTATGTTGCAGATGCTACTCATGAATGAAGAATTTTCCGTTGGGTTTCCCTTTGAAGTTGTTGACTAAAATCAATTCAGAATGAAACTTTACAACTGTTTTTTTTTTTTTTTTTAATTGATTCACAATTAAAAACGCTATATGGAACTTCTTTGGATATGGATTTCGGATAATGCTTCTTGTATTGTTAACACCTTGGAAGAGGGATGACAAGCTAAAAGTTCACTCTGGTTGTTGATGTAACTGGGTTTTTCTGTAAGAGCTCTTGATGTCTTTCAGTTTTGAGTAATGAAGAGATGAAAAGCAGGAATAACATGCTGCAAATTATTCCTTATTACAGTTTGAAAATATTCACTTCAATTACTTATGTTCCAGTCACTGTAAGCAAGAGATGGTAACAAGGCGAATAATGAAGTAGTAAAAATGTCTGCTTTGGCATTAATAGAGCTTTTTGGGGGCTGAACTATGTAGGTGGGGGAAGAAAAACTTCATTCAGAGAATAGCGCTGTAACAGGAAGTACTAAAGAACACTTCTTTCTTCCCTCCAGGAGCATTTTCTGTTTGTATTAGGCTGTTTCTTTCCAAGAGACTTTGTGTTAATTTGAAATAAAGCACAGTTTCTTGCCTGCATTGCCTGTTTTACTTAAATCTTTCAAAACTTCAGATGAAAACTGGGGGAAGGAAGGATATGTTTCTGCAGGTGCACTTTGTTTTGTGTAATTGGGCATCATTGCTTACAGTTTCATTCAGATCTGTTTCTTTGGAGCTGGGTAGCCCTGAGCATTTACCGGCGACTCGGGATGAACTGCTTTCCCACCTGCTAGGGTCCTGGAGACTTTGGCTTTAGATTTCCTTTAAGCAGCTGGTTCACAGTAAAAGCAGTACAGATAATCTGTGCTTTGAGAGTCTCAGTTGAGAGTGTGATATTTAAGTATGGTAGTCCTGTAACCATTACAACACTCTGTAGAGCTTACGCTTCAGTGTACATGCCTAAAACGTGTCAGACTGATTAGGAAAAAGAGCTTGGATCCCTGGATTCAACAATGAGTGGCTTTTTGTTTTCCCTACTAAGCAGAGCAAATTTGAAGTGCTAATGTTATCGTTAGCTAGATACTTGATGTTTATGTACACAAAGGTACAGTTTAGTTGTATTGCTTTTTTTTGCATCTTATTCATTCAATCATTCTCTCATCTTTTTTGAATTCTTTATCCTAATTCCAAGTGCTGATGGATTGCTGCCATATAAAATGTACACCAAATGGTGGCTGTTGAACTTGCGAAAGATAGTATTTAATAACAGCGAAAGTGGTTGTGCTTGTCTGTTAATTCCAAGGTGAAGCTTACTAAATTTTCTCCTGCTTCTCTTCAGTTTGGTGTTTTTTTCTTCAAATATGTTTGAGCTGAATATTTTCATTGGACAGTGTGAATAAGAAATTTAAAATTATTTTCCTGTAAGGTAGACCAGATGTTATTGTCCAGTTCCTCATTTTCTGAAAAATGCTTTCCCTCATAGCGTGGTATAATGTGTCAACTCTTAGGACTTATTCAAACCTCAAATACCAAACTGGGCAGTTGTTTGGGAGGGCAGGTTTGTGTTTTTTCCCACTTACTCTATGGAAGGTACAACTGTGAAGAGCCAGATATGTAAATATTTGCTGATTTGTTATAACAGTGTCTTATTCTGTCTAACAGTGAACATGAGGTCCGTGTCAGAAGAGCCAGTCCCATTACATGAAGAATTTATCTACTGTTGTGGAGCTGCTACCCATGTTTTAAAGTGTGGGCCCTGGAAAGACCTCTCGAAAGATGAAAATAAAAATCTACCCAGGCTCTTATTCATGATTATTCCTGGTAAGCATGTTTTTGTTTGTTTTTAGGTTGGGAAATGCGATGCATTGGAAAGGGCATGCCCAATTTGAATGCTGAAAATGTCGCTATAGAATGTCAGTGGCACAGGCACGTGTCTAAAAATCACTGGTATTGCAATGGTGAAATTTCTTGGTTATGTTTGTATTAGTACAGTTATCTGTATTCTTAACAAGTTATCTGTATTCCTCTTGAAGGTAAAACTGAGAAATAAGGGTGTCTCAGTTATTTATGCTGTGGTGGTTCTTTGCTGACAGTGTTACCTATTTGCATTGCTCTCTTTCTATTTATTTATTGTATGTTGAAGTGGTACTGCAGTGTCAGCCTTGTGCAAACTGTTGTTTGAACACGCTCTGTCGCCGTTTATGGGCCAGTGCATCGGCTGGCCTTTATTTAGTGGTGAAAGGGTGACCAGGTCCCATTTTTCAGGTTTTACAAGGGTTTGGAAGCACCATAGAATATTTTATGTTAATTTCTTCAGACACAATGACTTTATGTCCCTGCCTCCAGGAGTTTACTAGTAGCATAACTTTTAACACAATCACAGTGAAGTTTGAACTCTTTCTGCAACTGAAAAGAAGAAATAAGGCTCCTATGATTTCATTCCTACTGTTTCATGGGAACAGGTTTTTAAACCATATACTGCAGAGAGTAACTTTTTCTAAAAAACTATCTATATGAATCCAAATTGTCAAACAGTTTTTCAGAGATGCAAGTGTGATTTGATGCTTTTTGATTGGTGATTTCTAACAGCTAAGGCATTTCTGGAAGGCCTGAATGAACAGTTAAGTGTTTATTTTTCCCACATGTTCTGGAGCCTTGGTCTGTCTTCAAGTTGTGGTTCTCATCTCCTTGGGTTGGTGGTAGAGCCTGCGACTAGGGTAAACTTGTAAAGCTGTCAAACATCAGTAAAAAGATTTGTGAGGGAAATGTGCAAGCATCACAAATGTAGTGGCACCAAAGATGAGACATGTCTGCAAGGCATGTTATGTTACTTGAAATGCACCAGGACATACAGATCTTATATTCATAGAATCATAGAATGGTTTGGGTTAAAGATCATCTAGTTCCAACCCCCCTGCCATGGGCAGGGACACCTCCCACTAGACCAGGTTGCTCAGAGCCCATCCAGCCTGGCCTTGAACACTGCCAGGGAGGGGGCATCCACAACCTCTCTGGGCAACCTGTTCCAGTATCTCACCACCCTCACAGGAAAGAATTTCTTCCTAACATCTAGCCTAAATCTTCCCTCTTCCAGCTTGTGGCCATATTCTTGACCGGAAACTTGTCCACACGAAAATGGAGTGGCAATGCTGCATGGATCTTACTTCCTGTAGAATACTTCTATGGGGACTTTTCGATAAAATTTTATATCAGCCAGATAGATAATTAGAAATAAACATCCGCAAAACATTCAAGGTAATTCTCTAATGATCTGCAAGCTTTTGTGAGCAGCTAGTTAATGTTTTGCTCTTACTTCAGAATTGTGTTGGTAACACTGGAAGTTTTCTCACTGAGAGAACGATTTAAAAATGCAGCAGCAACTGTCAAGCTGTGAAGAAGCTGGATTAGAAATAATTGATGGTGAGGGTGCTTTCTGTCAGAGTAATCAGGTACAAGAGCTCCTCAGCTCTTCCCCCTCATCCCTTAACTGAAGTCATTGTGAAGTGCCAAGTGTTACGTCCTGTTAAGATCATATTTGCTAACGCAAACCAGAAGGCAGAAAAGCAAAGAACTCTTTGCAAGCAGAACCTAGAAGATGAGTGAAACCATTGTGGATGCTGTGTTTCATTTACGGTGCTTGTCTGTTCTTACAACTGTGAAATAAGGAAAAAGCAACCAAAGTGTCATTTGAACGCTTATTTTACTAGTCTTACAGTAAATAGGTATTTATTTTTCTTGAAGTGATGATTTAATATTTTTTAACTTAACCACATCAACCTGTGCATCTTAAGCTGGTACTAAGATTTTGTTTGAGTAACAAATATTGATATTCAGAAATGCAAGGACGTGTGTACATATGAGTGTTGAAAGAGAGATCCAAGAATAATCATTCAACAAATGTTAGATTTTTAAAGCCAAGTGTTTAAATGTTAAAGAATACCAAAATGAATTTAATTCCTTCTTTAATCATAATTATGTATTTTTTCAAGATGCCGCTCAACGCCTGCTACCTGTTCTTCCAAACACGTTGCGTTTTTCATAGAATCATAAAACGGCTTGGGTTGGAAGGGACCTCAAAGATCATCTAGTTCCAGCCCCCCTGCTGTGGACAGGGCTGCCAGCCACTAGCTCACTAGATCAAACTGCCCAGGAACCCATCCAGCCTGGCCTTGGACACATCCAGGGATGGGGCATCCACAACTTCTCTGGGCAGCCTGTTCCACTCTCTCAGTGAAGGATTTCTTTCTCATGTCCAACCTGAACCTCCCCTCTTTCAGTTTTAGTCCATTCCCCCTTTTCCTACCATTATCCACCTGTGTAGAAATATGTTTTCACATATTTCTGTTTTGCTCTTTATTTGTCTTGCCATACCTGCCACTTCCCTGACAGTGATTGAGAGACAGGACTCCTGATGCAGGTGAATCAGAAGACACTTTATTTGGCTTTTACATTTGCTTTTATATTCTTATCGCTAAAGCATGCATATCAAGCATCCTTTCTATTGGTTCACTCACTTTGTTCACGCGCTTCTCTTATTGTTGCTATTGGTTAACGCTCTACTAGCATAACAAAGCATTTAATTATGCTAACTTCTCCAAACTTCATTCTTATTTTTCTTTTGCGGTTTTAGGCAGACTTTCTAGTTCTATATTGTCAGACTCTCAAGGTCTGACAGAGACACTTTGTCAGCATTGGTCAACATTCTTTGTTGCTTCTGTGACTGTGACTACAATGTTGACATCTCCTATCAACATTGCTTAACTCCATATCTGCATGACCTCCACAATACATACTGTAACTTTTTCAGGTCTGTTCATTCTCCTCATGGCTTTTGTCCAACTAGGGTCAGAAAGTCCACATTGCTTTCTAACTCTAAGGCACTTTCTGCTCTATTTCCTAGCCGTCCTTCCACATTTCCCTTTCCTTCAGGGTTCCTGTTGACCTCCTCCTTTTGCTCCTGAGCACATTATATTTCATTTCTGATTAGTTTCTTGCTGTCTGGGTGTTGCCAAGGGCAATGCCCCACTGAGGAGCTAAAAGCTTCTCCTCTGAAGAAAAGAGATTTCTGCCTTTAGGAGCTGGATTTATGAAACCAGTCCAAACAAATACTGTGAGATGCATTTTAAAACTGATTTTTGGCAGCATTTCCTCACCATCTGAAATGTCTGAATCTTTCCATTTAGAACTGTGTACTTTCTTTAATGTAAGTTTTCCCTTGGAAAATACAGTAATAACCTGGAATCATCCGCCTGAAGAGCCTGTTCTTCACTGCAGTGTCCCTAACTGCCACCTGCAGTTCATTTTGGCATATGATGAGTCAGGCAAGAATTTGTTTCCCTCTCCAGAGGGTATCCTGAAGTGTCCTTTGAACTTTTTGGCCAAGATGACAGTGTTGTTTTGAAGAGTACCTCTGTTCATTAACTCAAGTGATAGTCCTGTTTATACTTCTGCTTCCTCACCTTTCCTGCTTTTTCCCTGCAGTATGTTGAAGGTACTGGTTCCATCATTTGAAAGGGTGCTTAAGGCCTTCTAGGGCAGAGGCTGTTCCGTGTGTGATTCCTCTTCCTCATCAGAGAGAACTGAAAGAAGACTAACAGCAGTACATTACAGAAAAAAATTAGGAAAACCCCTTACATTATCGCATGGTGTTGATGGGAACAGTGTTTCACTCTTCTTTTGCTTTGTTTGTTCTCTAATATGTAAATAGTAAATGCTTTGCAAAGCATCTGGTTAGGATGTTTTATTTATTTTCTTCTCACTCTTTCCATCTTTGCTGTCCTGTAAAAGAACTGCTTTATTTACTGGCTTTTTTTTTTGGGAGAAAGCCATATCCTAGCTGACATATCTCATCTATAAATATACAGTTCATCTAGTCATAATGTTATTGCTGGTTGATACTTAATTCAGAAACTGGGTCAAGAGAGATGGCAATTTTTAAGGCATAATGCCATTTTGCTTCTCATAAATCAAATGTTTTTTTTTTTTTTTTCTGCTTTGGTATATGCCTTGTTTCTGGCCTTCAAGGAAAACTGTCTGCCAACACAGGAAGCACAGCTGGAGGGGAGATCCGGACACTAAGGTCATCTAGCAACATACTGGGATAGCGAAACGGTTAGGCTTAGATAGCATTCCCCTCGTGGTTTTGTAACTGCCCAAGTATGAAATGCAGAGCCCTTTTGGAGTCCAGCAATTTTCACACTTGAAAGGCGTGTATCCCACGTTCAGATTCCTTATGGAATGAGATGACAAAGGGCGAGAGGATAGCTTGGTACAAGGCACTGAAAGGAATGCCCAGAGAAGGGCAGCTCTCACTTAGGAGGGAGGTATGTGCAGCCACGTGGTCAGTGATCCCATTGGGCATGGCTGGTCCCGCTGTATGTGGTGCCTTGTTCTGTGTGTTCAGCTGATCTGATATGTGCCTTTCCAGTTTTAATGAAATCCATGCATTTGATTTTGTTTCCATATTGTCAAAACAAGGTGTGGAGCTGAACATGTGGACGAGAAGAATGATGAAATCTCACCTTCTGCTGGAACCTTATAGTCACAAAACATTTGAAAGTAAATCCTATATACTTATTTTCTTTTTGTTAGTTGGGTTTCTTGCTGTTGGGGAGAAATTCTCTGCCCTGACTTGTTCCTTGAAAAGAGTGGGGAGAGCAGACTCCAGAACCGTCTCATACTCTGAAATCAGTGGCAAAATTCCCACTGAATTTGTATTGAATTCAACTGTGCTTGAAACAGTTTAAATGCAGAATGTTCAGTGGAGTTCAATCTCATTTACCAACAGTGCTTTTATATGTGGTGGTCTGTGTACACTTACTTGAATAAACAATGTGTGGAAATGCTTAATGTACACTTTGCTTACACAAAGAAAAAAGTTATGAAACAATGTGTTTATTGAAGTAATTACTGTGCAAAAGACCCAATTTGTCCTCTTGTCCTCAGTCCAGAATGCGTGGATTTGTTTACAGTTCTTAATTTGATTTTTTTTTTTCTATTAAAATCAATGAAATTTACTCAGGAGAGTAAAATGTATACAGTTGAAAGATCATGTTCCTGGTTTTCTGGAAATGTAGGCGTTATGGGAAAGGACAGGAATTACTTTTTTTCCTCTTGTGTCATAAAGGTCTGTTTTTTCCTTTTGCAGTGTTTGTTTAGTGTAAAATTAGCAGTGAAGTATAAAATCTACTACAGCAATATTTAACATTGCTTGGGTTCGTTGGAAGCCAGGATCCGCAAAGTGTAATGGAATCTTTTTTTTACTGTTGTAACAGTATCTGTCTATTTGTGTCTGTGTATTTATGAAACATTGAACTTTGTAAATAAATACAGTATGAATTTTAAAACCACTGTGCTGTTTAGCTCAATCTTCACAAAGTTTTTCATTGGGGGAATGCATGGCAATGCCTTAATTGCAGACATCATTTTTATGACCATCGCTGTAAACTAGGCAGCTTTGTTATTTGCAGCCTTGTACTGGGGAAGCTTAGTTCATGGTTGATAATGTATAATGTAAATAACATGTTTTGTGGTAAAGCATAAGTTCTGTTCATTAATGCACACAAACCTTCTCAGAATTTGCTTCTTTGGCATACGCACATGAGTATTCCCTTTGCTTGCCAAGTTTTTTGATCTGCCTGCTTGCAGTTGGATTGCTGCTGGGTTATTGGATCATCATATTGTTTTACCAACACATGCAGTGACTTGGTGGTGTTTAAGTCCTTAAAGGCTTTAAACAGATGCTTGCTTTAAAGTACAAGGATTTAATGTCCTGAGCTAATTTTCCAAATCAAGAGTTTCTTTGGGTTTTCTGCACAACTGACCGCTGGGACTTGTATTCCAGTCTTCTCTTTGGAGTAGCTACGTGTACTTATTTCCACAAGGCTGCTGTCACTTGAAGACCACTTAGGTTTTCTTTAATAGTGAAAATAGTACAAACAATTTTCCTGGATTATGACACGTCTTTAATGTATTCTCCCTTGAAGTGAGGCTTCCTGTTAGTTTTACCATCTTTGAAGTTCTGGTTTTTGACTATACTGTAAGGATTCTGAAAAGCATTCAGTACTTTATCTGACTTTGTACTCACCTGCTCATTTGATATTTAAAAAACATCTTTCACTNTTTTTTGCTGCCACTGAAACAAATTTTGTAAAGTTGTTAATAATAGCCTCTGCTAAGCAATCACTGCAATGGATAGTTTTTTAGAGGTCTACCAAAGGAGCTACTGTTACCACTGAGACCGGGAGGGCTTTGCTTATCAATAAAAGAACTTGTTTGATGACTCAGCCAGCCATGAAAAGCATGTTTACTCCAATTCTCTTCAATTGAATATTAGTATTTTTGTTTAGTTTAAACAAAATTCATGGAACTAAATGGGCTTGTTGGTATCTGATTTATGTGTTGTAACCATTCGTGAGCAAGAATTGCATCAGATCTAGTAAGGACTCCCAGTATTAGTGAATTAGGTTGCAAGTTACAGAGCTTCTGGCAGCCTTGGGCAGGGCGTAATCCAGAATATGGTATGTGAACTTTGGTACTTAATGTGCGATTAAGCCAGTGAAAAGAAAAAAGAGCAGAACTGTGAAGCAAAATTGGATTTTGGAGCAGAGACCACTCAGTCTTTGAAGGAAGGCACTTCCATCCTCTCAGAAGGCAAGTAGTTTTTAAGTCAGCAGTCAATATGCCCCAGGGCACAGTAGTGTTCACCATTTGTCTTTAAAATGCAACTGGAGAAAAGGGGAATGCTACTGGCAATGGAAAAAAAGGAAAAAAAAAAAAAAAGAAAAACAAAGCAGGTGGAACAGATGAAAACCTCTTGGCTGAGGGCGTTTCCAGGTTCTGGCACCTGTTCTAGGGCTGCATACATGCATACACTTTTGTGGTCACAACTACTGAACAAACTCCAGCACCAATTCTATGAACAAACTCAAGAACCTGTTTTAGGTGCATTAAGCAGTAAAAGATTTATTTGGGACGGAATAGTGCCAGAGTGTCAGCAGTGGAAGTGTCTGTCCAGCCTCACCTCACTTTTTACCCTTGCCTTTGCAGTTTTGGCACTATTGAGCTGGCTATGAGAGCAATTTGGGAGGGTTTTTGTTTTGTTTTTGAAGATTCAGGTTATGTCCATGTCGCTTGGTTCAGAAAGGGGTCTCTAAGGCCCGATTTAGTCTAGCCTAGTATTCAACACCCAGTTAAGATGATGGAACATCATGGTCTGTGGTAAGGAACATCAAATTCCTAAGAGCCTTGAGTGATCAGTGGCTAAGGATGGGCTCTGTTGGGACTGTTTCTACCTTCTGAGAGATGGGATTGCTCATGTGTTGTGGAGTCTTCAGCTATGGATATGATCAAAACCCAACTGCGCATGTTCCTGGGCAGCTGGCTTTAGCTGACCACATGTGAACAGGGGGATGGAGCAGGTGGTCTCAAGCAGTCACTGCCAACCTCAGTGGTTCTGTGAAGTTGACTGAAAGGCTGGTCATCCAGGCTTCTTCTTCCAGGGTGGATTTGGATCTTAAATTGATTTGATTTTATCAATTTTATTTTGGGGAGGGTGGATAATCTTAGATAAATAACTGATTGGTATTAGCCACTCTTCCAAGAACTGTAATTTAAGCTGCTCACTTCTTGCCTTCACAGTACTGCACAGTAAGCACCTTAATTCTGAAACAAGGTTTGTCAAGTGTGAGGTACCTGATAAAATTAAAAACTAAGGAGTGAGAAGTGGCACTTACACAGAGTATGGAAGGGATATGCCAGAAGAGGGAGCTGTTTTAAAGATTAGAAAAAAGTATAGCATTTTTTGGAAAGCTTTTAGCTGTATTAGCCAGCTATACCATAAACTAGCAGGCTTCAGACTACCATCTGAATTCATGTATACAGTGATACACTGTTTCTCCACTGTGTATCACAAGAAAAATAATAGTTTTATAAGACCATTAATGTGACAGTGATTAATTGGTTCTGTTGGTTGTTGAGGGTCATAAAAATGCCTTTAACTTGTGTTATGGGGAGCAAAACAAAGGAGGTCCAGTCAGAGCAGAGGATGTAAGGACTGGAATGCGGGAGCTTTTGTTCCCAGCCTTGCCACTGGGTTGCTTTTCAATAGATGCTTGTCATCCTTACAAATTGTGTACCAAACCACCAAACAAATCTTCATTCCCATTTGCGAAATTTATCTAATCTATCACCAGCGTCCCTAAGCTAGCATTCAGTAACAATCAGCTAACAGTGAGTAAATAAATTAACAATAAAAGCACCACTGGGTAGAGTGAGACAACAAATGCTTCCTCTCCTAGAATGTTTAACTCTGGGCAGCTTCACTCTTTCTGGTTTTGTGAAATCCTTGTGCCAGGACATGTATTTTCTGTTTCTTCATCACCAAAATACCCGAAGGACATTAAGGAAAATAACTTATCACAATTAAATACTTCAGCTCTTTATTATGTAAGAAAAGGAATCATTAATTTCACTTTGGATCTTAGTGGTTTGAATTAAGTAATGCTTTCAGATGCAGTGAGAATTTTTAAATGGAAGTCACAGTGTAACTGCACTCCTGTTAACACTGAGAAAAGCTGCACCTGATTTTTGTTTTACAGGCTTAGTTTTGATGATCTGGAGGTAAGGTTAACAAGTTGCTTTCTTCGTGCATGTATACCTTCTGTGTGGATGTATACTTTTCTGTTAACACTGTGCTTTGTGTTTATCTTCGTTACCTCCACTAGTTTCAGATACAGGGAGTTGCACTTAGCATTACCTGTACCTGTTCTCTCCGCACCTTTCCAAGCAGAGCAGTGCTGCTGTTATCAGTTCTCAGCTGAAGAAATAAAATGGAGACGAATGGGAATTTAGGTATGCAAAAATGAAGGCGATCAGCCTAAGAACTTTGTGTTGAAGTCTTGGCTGCAGTGACATGACACATGAAAAGTCAGGCACCTCAGAATGGTATCTAGCACACGAGTCATGTGTGGCTAATCAACAGGAACCAAAAATGTCTTCATTTTTCATCTAGAATTCTATCCTGAGGGTGTATGTTCATATCTAAAATGCTGAGCAGGGTTTCTTCTCTGTGTATGCACAAATACCCCCTGTATTTCTTCTTAAGAAATAGCTGAGCATCAGTGTTCATCTTTTCTCTGGTTAGAGAAGACTGTTACACCTGAGCAGGGCATGCCCTGCAGAACAGCACGCCTGCGTTTCTGATGGTGAGGTAACCAGGAGAGAACAGCAGTGAATCCACACTCCTTTCAGTGAAGACAGCAAGATATCATGAGTTCACCAGCACTTCTAGAGCACAGGAATTGCAGCAGCCATATGATGCTTTGAATGTACTGCTTGCCTGCAGAGCTGTTCCTCAGGCTGGCTCTAGGAAAGAAAGCTGGTATTCCTGAAACTCTGAAGAACATCCTTTTCTGTATCCCATCTGTTCGTGTAATGATCCTACATGATCAGTGTCACGTAAGCAGAGCCCTCCTGGAAAGTGTCACCCATCCCTTTCTTGATTAGAAGTTGGGACTTAACTGAACCTCCGTCTGGATTTGGCAGCTTGTAAGGGGACTGGGAGGCAGACCTGAGTATCCAGTGATCTCTTGCCTTAGGTCCATATAGCAGACATTGCTGAGTCTGAAGTAGCATAGAAGTTAGAAACTGTTTGTGGAGTGTACCCACCAGTCACTGGAAATCCAAGAGCTTACTGCTTGGAACACTTAAAAACTTTGCAAGGCCATAATTTCACAATCCAAAATGTTTGTCAACAATAGCAGCACGAGGTATTCTAGTTTCCACCACAGAGTGCCACTCCACCCCTAGCTTGTGCCAGAACAATAGTTTTGAGAGGTCATGCTGTGAATTAAATACATACATACATTTATTTCTGGGGTCTTTTTTGAGCTGGAGCAGTTCCATGTTTGGTTTCACAGCATGGCCCCACAAAGCTGTGCCACTGTAGGTCAAGCTGTTGAGCAGTGGTAGGGGGGTGGGAATGACAGGAAGAAGGTGGGTGGGAGTTCCTTCAGCTGGATGTGTTGCAGGATTTCCTGATGTTGAATTATGGTGTCAGTCCACAGCACATACAGCATCGATGTGGGTTCACATGCTCCATCCTGAGCCTTTTCTGGAAGGAGCTGGTACCCCACTGATCACACCAGGTGGTAGGGCTGTGTTGAGAATGCAGTGCCCCTTCCTTGTGGCTTCTGCTTTTGTTTACTCTGCAGCTCCAGATGAGGCTGCCAGCTCTTTATGTTTACCCAAAGTTCTGAGATTTTGGCATGGTGAATTTGTGTGTTACTTCGGTACCTTTTCTAGCTGCATCTCTATCAGTAGCAGGGATATTCACGGTTTAGTTATGGGTTCAATCTTGTTTTCGATTTTCCATGTGCTTTCTCAGATGACAATGCATGTCAGGTGCTGTTAACTTTCTGTAAGGCGTGCAGTTCTTAGTGGTTAGTAGTGCTTTATTTTTCAAGTGTAGATTTTGTCTGTGTCCTGCTTTTGGTTGGGGTGGTAAATTTTCTTCTTAGTAGCTAGTATGGTCTTGTACTTAAGATTTAGGATGAGAAAAATGCTGGTAACACACTGATGTTTCAGTTGTTGCTCAGCAGTGCTGCACGGAGCCTAGGGTGTTTCAGCTTCTGCCAGTGAGGGGCTGGGGGGGAACAAGGAGCTGGGAGGGGACAGAACCAGCACAGCTGACCCAAACTGGCCAAAGGGATGTCCCATATCATGTGGTGTCATGCTGAACAATAGGTGTGGGGAAGTCGGCCAGAGAGGCAGCCGCTGCCTGGGGACTGGCTGGGCATCGGTGAGCAGTTGCATTGTGCTTCACTTGGTTTGTATATTCTTTTATTATTTTTGCTTCCTTTTCTGTCCTATTAAACTACCTTTATCTCAACCCACGAGTTTTACTTCTTCCTGATTCTCTCCACCATCCCGCTGGCCATGTGGTGCTGAGCTGTCTGCCGGGTTAGACCACAAAATTCTTATTGTTGTTTTCTGACTTATGGGATTAATGAAATCTTTCCGGGTCGAATTCTTGAGGACTTGCCAATGAGATGTGCTATCTGGACTCCGACCAAAGTTCTTTGAGGGCTCTACTCTTTATTTTACTTGGCTAAATAGCCTGACTTTTTGCTCTTTGGGGATAACACTAGTTTGTATGTACCTATCTGATTTCTACCTCTAACCCCAGAAAAGCTTTGAATGCACCAGCTGATTTTTATTGCTTTTTGAGCAATAGAGGGCTATACCAAAATTATAAGACTTTGGATAGAAGACGTACGGACTGGTAGAGTACCCCCTGAAGGAAGGAAGTGTTCTGTCCCCATTAGGTATTAGCAAATTCAATTTTAGGACACTGCACTCCATTATTTTAGCTGCTTATGGTCTACTTGTTTGTGAGTAATATTTTATAATATGCTGACAGTTGTGCTTTGTTTACTGGATCAACCCACCAGCTTCCATTGTCTTCAGAAAAGGAAAAAAAAAAATTCATTAAAAATAAGAACTTCCTTATGCAAAGAGGAGTCTGTATGTCATATTTCAAGCCTAGATCTGCCACTTCTGTTGGATTTCCCAGTGCTCCAGAAGTACCTCTGACAGGGGCTTGGCACATTTAGGCTTGTTAAGTTTGAGGAGGCAGAGTAATGACAGGGTGGTTGAAGATCCAACTGTGCTTGACAGCATTTCCCTGCACTAAATCTGGGTGGCAGATGTGACTTACTGAAGTGACTTACTGAAATTTCTCAATCTGTAGTCTTCTCTCCATGTCCTCTCCCTGTTAATAAGGCTTTCAGCATGGATTCTTCCTGCCTCCCTGGCCACAAAGCATAATCAGGAGAGGAAGTAATCCCTCCCCTGCAATATGCAGAAGCTTGACTTGGCCTGAGCTATGGAAATATTGTGTTCTAGGGTGTTTTGCTTGATTCGACTGTGTAAAGAAGAATCTGTTTCTCTTCATGTGTTGTCTGAGGTAGACGGCAAGAAGAAACTACCTGCTGAAGGACCTATCTGTGATGGAAATCCAGTTTTGTCATGTGTATCGTGTACAAATAAAGCAAATAAAATGTGCATTATGTACCACTTCCTTCCTGGCAGCTACTGCTAGAAGTACCTGAGCTGATACATATTTCCACTGCTGATTAACATTTTGTTGTAGTGATCTCTGAAAACTGCAAAGAATAGGTGTCTCCTTTCAGGCTGTAGGTAACACACGGCCTTATTTTTATCCTGATAGTAACTTCTAAGGATCATTGAAGCTCTACTCAAAATACATTTCACCCGTTGTGCTCAATAGGTAGATTATGAAAACAGCAGAACCAAAAATTCAATAAGTCATTGCTCTTGGCCTGTTGTTTTCCTGTTTTAAGTGTGATGGAGGTTTTTGATTATTGTCCTAATTTCCATTTTTGAAAGGAATTCTTGGTTGTTCTTGATTCCGTAAGAATAAATAGATATGTGGTAGTATGTACTTACATAATGCCTTTCCACCTGTAAGTTTTGTATCTTTTATATCTGTTATTAAAACCTTGTCTTGTGAGACAGCAGTTCTTCACAGTAGGTCTGAAATGGCTAAAATCTGTGCTTGTAGACAGTGACTTGTGATTATGAAGAAGATTGAAGTGTTTGAGTTGAAAAAGTCTTTGTGGAATGTCTACTCAGGACTGGTACAAATATCCTTAGTACATGGTCTTTTTCCTCAGTCTTGGGTTTCCTTGGTTTATCATATGCAGAACAGGTTGTTGTTCTGTCTTAGATTTTTGAAGACTAATAAGAAATGCAAAATAACCTTAGAAGGTTCTTTCAAACGTTGCATTCTCTTGACATTCCTGAGCCACAGCAAGAAACCTTTCGACAAAAATTGCAGCAACACATTTTCAGGCTTTTTTATAACATTAACTGTCTTCATGTTGCTACAGCTATTTTTTTTATTGATTTATAAAATGTTTTGTTCTAAAATGTCTATTTTAAGAGAAAGAAAGATAAATGTTCTTAAAGCCCTCAAGTGTATACTCTTTTTTTTAGGTAACTCTGAGCATCAGTACAGCATAGACAAATCTTTGATACGAATTTGAAAGCGTAATTTCTGCTGTCTTCTGATTTTTTTTTTTTTTTTTACTTCCTCCTTGTATATTACTCAAAATCGATAGAATCTGCAGAGCTATTTGTCTGAACAAAACCAACAATTTGTTGTGTGGTGATCTTGTATTTGGATTGTTTATTTTTGTCTTTGTCTTTTTCCTGCTGCTGTTGTCTCATCAGGGTTTTGTTGTTATGCAGATGTTTCATTGACACTGTTGTGAACCCATTTGACACCAAGTCTCATGTTCCTCTTCTGCCCGCTTCCTGTGTTGTCCTTTGTTTCTTTCAGAAGATCAGTTTTCTGTTGGTCCAAGTCTGCTTCAGTCCCTGAAGTCAGCTGAGCAATTCCCACTGGGAATTCGAGACCCAAGGTAGAGCTGCCTGCAGGAAGGGACTGCAGTACAGATTGGGTCAAACAGACCAGCCGCATCTGTGGGTTTCAAAGTAGTAAAATCTGCCTTTATCTGCATAAGCAAATGCACAAGAGACTGTGTACGTGCAGGTGTGTACCAGAAGACCTCATTAAAACTGATAATTTTTAATATGCAGAAAGTGCAAGAAAAATTAGTTAATTGTGAGCTCTAGGAAATCCTGGTTGTTGCTTTTAAAATGGTAGGGAAGAGTTCACTACTCCATTGTGAACTCCATTTTTTCAGTTTTGTCTGTCAACCTTAACTCTCTTCCAAGAACCATGTTTTTACACATGTATGAAAAGAATCATGTATATACATATTTTTGTATTTCTTTATGTGCCTTACCTGGTTGAGACATTAAAGGTAAACATTTAAATATGTCTGTGGACTTTATGACTGCAGACAATCACAGATAAAGTCCAGTAGATTTCCATCATCAAAAACAAGACTTCAGACTTGATGCTTTGTCTGTCTGGATAGATGCTTTTAATCATTAATATGAAAAAACGGGCATGTGGCTGTCTCAACATAGTTGCTAGCTGGGAATTTTTATTCACAGGCTTGAGACACAAACAAGATGATTAGTTTAATTGAGTCGAGTTTATTATGATGTCCACGAGATCTCTTCAGAATTAAATGAACCCACATTTGTCCTAAAGATGGGTTGGTGTTAGAGAACAGCAGGCAAGTGTATTTGCTCTGTGAAATGCATATAAAGAATGTGTATTATAGAATCTCATATGCAAGTTTTTATAGCTGTATCAGGCAAAAAAAAAAAAAAAAAAAGTAAGTGTTTTCACCTATTATTTAGGGGAAAAATGTAAAATGCTCTTGAAAAAACTCTGTAATAAGCAGTTTCTGGCACTAGGCTGAATCCTTCTGGGATTCCCTGTTTTCACACCTCTGGCCAGTATATTAAGGTGTTTTCCAGCCAAACTCATGATTCGAGAGCTAGAGAGGATCAAACAGAGCTTTCACATGTGTTTCTGCATAACGTCCCCATAACTGTTTGCTCTTTGGCTGATGTTGCTCCCCTAGCGCACAGGCTCTAAGCAGAATACAGAGCTAAGAATCTCAGTCCCCTAGATCTGCAAACAGGTGGAAGTTTAATTGACAAGAGTTTGCAGTGATCCTTCAAATGTTATCTGACAGGTTTTTGTTGAAATTCCTTGACCTTGCACAGCATAGAAACCAGTGTGTTTCCTTTTAAGGCCTGATCATCAGCCATGGTGTCAGTTTCTGCAGTTTTTTCCCAAGTCTTTTCTGCAGTTTTTTCCCAAGTCTGAGAATATCATTGTATTTTTTACATGCTCCATTTAAATCCTCCTGACATCTGCGTGGGCTGCTTTCCATTCATTAACATAGGGGAGTTGCATCTTCTTCCATAGTGGCGAGTTGGACGCCAAAGGCAGATTAAGTTTCCTTGAGCAAGGAACTTGTCGTGTCGATCGTTCGCTTGGGAGCCTTGGCAGCTCTGCAAGGAGGCACTCGGAGCCATTGCCACAAAAATGGTTTTTGTGCAGCCCTGCTGTGCGCCCCTGGATTTCAAATTTTGATTTATGGCTGCTCATTTAAATAAAACAAACAAAAAAAATCTGCATTTGGTTTTGTTGCAAGAGATTATACTGTCATGTACATACTTAATTTGGAAACTGTGGATTATTTCTAAAATTAAACTCACCATAATTGCTGGGATGTTTTCCAGTTCCTCAAAGTTCTCTGTAAACCCACTGCTGGCTGTGTATTTCCCTTCTTCTATTCATGTAGCTGCTTCTATTCTTTATAGTCCTGCTGAGGTCCCGGAGGAAACAGAAAGCAACTGCTAGAGGAGCGCACGGAGCTCTGCAGCCCAGTGCCAGCTACTGCTTCTGCGTATGGTCAGGCTCTTGGAGGCACGGCTGAGCACGCCGAGGAACATCGCGCAGGACAGCACAGAGCCCAAAAGCTCAGTTCAGAGCAAGGTGCAAGAAACCCCATAGCGCTTTAGGATGATTTAGCTGCACATAAATTTCCTTCTCCTTCGCTCCCCATCCCTGTTGGCATTTCTATAGACTGCTGAAATAAATCCTTTTTAGCTTAAATATCCCTTCCAGAGCTGCTGAGAGTTGCTTTCACTTTGTCTTTCAGTCTGTTTCATTTTAGTGAGCTCTGTACATTTTTGAGCTACTCCTTTCAGGACAGAAGCCTTTTCCTGTATAATTTGGTGTGTATCTTTATAACCTGAACTGTTTCACAGTTGTGGAATTTGATGCACGTTCCTCAGCAAGTCTGGGAATTATTTGTGCATAGGGTTGTCTAGTACTAGTGCTTACAATTAAAGTTTACTTTTTACGTTTATATTTCACTGTTGCATAACAATTCAAAATTCTTCACAATTTGTAAGGCACAAAAACTGTCATTGCTTGTGGGGATTAGTTATGGTTGTGACTTTTAAAACAAACTTTTTTTTTTTTTTTTTTCTTTCAGAATTAAGTGGATAGTTTGAATTGTGTTGATGGCATATGTAACTAGATTTAAACTTCCTGAACCTGGGCACCTTCTTTCTTGGCAGTGCAGCTTCTCAAGTACTAGTGTGTATGTCCTTTAAAGACAGGCCAAGCTTGTCTTTATGATGCTTTTTAGGGAAAATAACATGAAAACAGGGTAAAAGTTGTCATTAGTCACATACTGGGGCAGATACAGAGTATATGCAAGTTGTTGTCTCTCTACTGCCTTTATAAGTAAGGAGCTGCTCTTTAAAATCTTAATTTTTAATGGAAAAAGCACTAACAAGAGAAAGGGGAAGGCTGGCAAATGTATGTTTGTAAGTAATTTTCATGTGCTTAACTGTTTGGGTAGTTGAAGAGTAACTGTCAGTGTCCTTACAACCTTGCATCTACAGTATGTGCAGGTTGAGAGGGAACATTTACCTCGTCCTGTAGCCCAGAGTTGCACTTCTGCAAATTCTTTGATTCCGTGCAGTTCTGCTGTAGTGGTGTGTGGAGCATATTGGAAAAGCAAGGGAATTTTGTCTTCAAATTAAAAATGGAAATACTTTGAGTTGTTTGTAGAGCTGCTGGGTGAACTGACTTGTATCACGGAGAAGAACAGCAAAGGTGGCAGTCCGTAGTTATTGGCTTTGTGAATACACCAAATAAAGTGGCTCCACAATATTCTGATTCACTGTGCAAATTGTCCATGTTACACATTCTTCCCATGAAATGCTTAGGAATCTTTTGTAAGTTAGGCTAATCTCCAGTATCTTACAGTTTTTTGTCGTTTTCTGTTACAGTCACCACTTAGAACTATTATTTAATTTTTATTTTTATTTTCTGAAACAACATTAAACATGGTTTAAAATTAAGCACAGTTGAGAGTAACTGCTTAAGATGTGCTTCTTGGTTCAAATGACTGCAACTTGAGATTTGCCGGCATACATGAATGATTCAGGTGCCCTGAGGTGTCTGAGGATTGATGTGGTATTCACATAACTGGAGTAACCTTCAAATCACGGAGGTTAACACTGCATTTACTCACGGTTTCCATTTTTTTGACACTTAATGGCTGAATGAAAGAACATAGGTAGCTTTGTTTTCATGCACTAGGAAATCCTTAAAATGCGTAAGTGCTGCACTGCCTCTGTGCCTGTGTGATGAACCTGGTTGTTCCTTTTATTTAAAACAAAAGTATTTAGTTGAACGATACTTTGACTGCTGTAGACAAGCTCAAAATATTGTATGCTGTGTGTACCAAGTCCAAGTTATTTCTATTAGCTGTTACTGTATCTCTTGTATGGGGGAAAAAAAAATAATCTTTTATCTATTGTTTTTTTGTTTGTTCCACTTAATGTCTTTTGACAGATACCAGCTAAAGTAGAACTATATAAAATGGCTGAATTACCAGAGAGGCAAGTTTGGTCTATACTAGGAGGTTAACATTCTCCATTTACTAATTCTTTAGATGCAGGCTTTCAAGAGCAGGGACTGTTGCATTTACTTAAGTCTGTTAAAATCTGGAATAACTCCACTGAAATTGAAAGTTCAATGAAGAACGAATTTACAGCTGCTTTACACATGGTGGTTTTTCTATAGAAATCTTTGCTGCTAAAATCTTTGTTGTTGATTTTCCTTTCCATTTGTGCCAGTGGTTCTCATTCATACCCCTTCAAGGCAGTTTAAAGTATCGGTAGCAGATCCAACAGCTGACCCCACAGAATATCTTTTACCAGGAGCAGATGTGTATGGAAGTGGGGGAAGGGGGGTTTCTTTTGCATTTATGGATCTTCCCTTTTACCTGTCTAAAGTATACATTGTTTTTATGACAGGATAAAAATCCCCCTTTACCCGAAAAAGTATTACTGAGCTTTGACATTTGTGTAATGTTTAATCCAAAGCCTCACTCTCTGGGTTATGAGAACTTCTTACATCCCTGTGCTTCAGCTGATGACTCAGTCATGAGAATCCTTACATCCTAACAGTTTAGGTTCACCTGCCTAAGGTGGGAAAGAGCACTGAAATTTAAAAGACAGCTGTTGCTGTTCTCCTACCTTTCCTCATTGTGCGTTATAAATGGAGAGAAAAATTTTAATTGAAATGGAAAGAAAAAAGGCTGATTTTAAGATTAACGCAACCCCTTGATCACAAACAACTTAATTTCATTATATTCCAGGACTGAATATGGTGCCAGAACTTCATGGCGATTTGTTCTATAAAATATATGCTTTATTTTGGATTGTTGCTACCTTCATTTTCAACCTTGCTGAGCAGCAGGTTTCCTCTGTGTAACTTCAGTCCAAGGACTTTGCTAAATGATGTCCAGATTTGATCTTACTGTCTCTGGGGCCCCGTAATTGATGTATTTTTGAAGTATAGAAATTAAAGGAAAAAAAAAGAAAATGAGGTGAACTTCTTTATAGGTTAATAAAATTGAGGATGTAGGAAGGATTAAAATGTTTGACCTTGTGTATGTGACCTGTGGGAATTTTAAATTGTTTTTCTGGAAATCAGCTTGCAAAAACTTGGTTGTACATTCTTGAGTTTACATATACTGCAGCTTTTTAAATTCTCCTTTAACTTCAGGCTTACAAAGAGATGATTACAAACACAAAATAGTGGACACATTTTTTTTCTTTCCAAATCCATGTACTTCGGTAAAAATTATACTGTTTTAAGATCGGATGTTTTTCCAAGGTAAGAAACCATCAGAGATCAGAGTCTATTACAGGTAACGGAGGGGTGATGCATGCATAATGTATTACCTAGAGTGGAAGACTTTTCTGTTCTGCCCACGTGTCATCACTGGTGTGAGGTTCTAAGCACATGTCTGTTCTGAGGGAGGCTTTGGGTACAGCTGAACAGCTTCTCCATCATCAGTAAATGCTGTTTTAGAAACCCTGCAATGAGGGAATGCCTCTTTAGAGAGCAATGAACTTTGTGTTATCTAAAGAACAAAAGAAGGAAAAGAAGCTGAAACGTCCACTGTATAAAGGGAAGAAGTGGAATAAACCCAGTTTTCACCTCAGTTCACCATTTCTGCAAGTAGTTTTGGTGACAGCTCTGCCTGCTCTTCTCTGTCCCTGTCAGTACTTATACTGGCTCAGCCTCTGTTATTACAATCAGACTTTTAGAAAGGAATTTACACATTTTTAATGTGTTTTTTTTCCTCTCATTTATTACTCTTTTTTTTTTTTTCCCATCATTTATTACTCTTGCAGTAATAAATTTTTGTTATTTTGGGATGCCTTTTCTTAAAAACTGAGTGTCTTTTTAGACAATACTGCCCTTGCCTCCTCCTGTCGATGATATCCAAACTCAGAATTTCCTGGTATGCAAGTGAAGGACATGCAGCTGTCCTGTCTACGATGGTGGGCTTCCCTGGTGCTTGAATGATAATAAGAAACCAGTGGGACTACCCTGGAGAAGTAATAAATAAATATAGAGAAATGATATGTTTTTATATATGTGTGGAATTTTTATGCATCCTAGGGGAATCAGGAAGCCAAGTTTGCTTCATCTTCATATGGATTTACTCTCAACTTAAGTTCCTTGACACTTTGTCATTACTGATATCCAAAAGAAGGGAGAGGGTGGAAACAAGGAATAAAAACTAAAGTTTTGCTTAGGTATCTTGAAATCCTTACCAAATATTGTATTGTCTGTGCACAGCATACCTGACTGTAGGTGTTCATCGCAGGGGGGTTGGACTAGATGACCTTTAAATGTCCCTTCCTACTCAAATGATTCTATAATTTTCAAGTAGTAACAGATACTTGATGTTCTGGGTCATAGATACCGGGGTTAATTGATACACACAAAGTCTCTGTGATATTTTTGTAAGATGAGTAGATTTCATTGTATTTCCCAGTTTTCATGTGTCTGTAACTTGATGGGATAAATACGCAAGCTACTTGAACTTTAATGGAAAAGGAAATTTTCTCTTGTGTTGGGTTTCAGTTTTAGTTTCATTTTCTATAACGTGCTTCTCATGGGTGCCACAATAACAAATTAAAACAGTTCAATAGCCTTGCGCCTGTTATCGGGAGAATAAAAATTGGAAATGTACTGGAGAAAAGAAATTAATAAATGCATGTCTAATACTGTTTAGTTTGCTTTGAAGTACCTTGCTTGCTGTTGGAAGGTTAATATTGACTGTGTTTGTGTGTTTCTTCTGGCAGGTAACCCTGGGCTGGCAGGTTATTACAGGACCTTCATAAAGGCGCTGTATTGCGGACTAAATCAGCAGTACCCCGTCTGGGTTGTGAGCCATGCCGGACACTGTAAGCCTCCTAGTGGCATGGAGATGATAGAAGGTACTAAACTGTAAATTGGACACCCAAATGTTTGTAACCTCCTTCATGTTTTTTTCTGAGTTTTTTAAATTTCTCTATTTTCACAGAGCAGTCTTATGAAAAGAGAAGTTACTAAGGAAAATAGTTATTTTTAGGTAAATTATTTTCATCTGTCAAATAAAGACTGTAAAGAGCATAGGAGAGTTTGCTGATTGCAGACCAGAGAAGGTCTGGAAAGTATTTATGTTGAGAAGAGTAGATTAGAAGATTTTTTTTTTCACAAAATCTCCAGTTCAGAGACTGAATACTTGAGGAGAGATTTAATTATTTCTGAATTTAAAGTACTAAGTTAGTGAATTACTAGGAAGCAAGTACAGATTTATGAGGATGGGCTGTTGGATTTCTGCACGGGAGAGATTGCTTGTTTGCTAAAAGTCTTTGGACATGCCAATGACCAGTAAGACCTGATAGCCAGTTCTTAGTGGATGTTGTGAATGTACAGCATTGTAAGATGGAGGGAGCCAATAGTGAAACCTATCCTGGAAGCTGTTTAATGTCAGGAGACCTCTGGACTTGGTCAAGCTGCAGTGATGCTGCAGTAAATCAGAATGATTCCTTAGGAGCAAGAGGTTCAGCAATGTGAAGCAACATGAAATTTTTGAGGAATAAACTGTTTTTATCTGTTTAGTGTAATTCCCTTGCTAACCTTTCCACCTGAGCTTTTCAACTTTTTATTTGGTTTATTTGATCTCAAGTTTGAAATGAAACATGAATTAAAGAAAAAGGCAGAGAAGCTACTAGGAGAGAAGAATACAAACTGATTCATTTAGAACAGTGGTCTACAAACTTTTCTGAGCATGCACCTCTGTCTATAAAAAGAAAATTTTTGAGCATGCGCCCCTATGTATGTACTACCGAAGTTCTCATATTTTCTTGCTGCATCCCAATGTGTGCACACTCCACTTTGTAGACCACTGATTTAGAGTGTGCAGACATGTAAATTGTACACTTAACATGTAGATATCACTTCTTGTAAAGTAATAAAGGGTTTTAAATGAAAGAAACTGCATTAGAATAATATACCTGGTTATATTTAGACCCAGTATAGTAAGTCTGAGAAAGACTAAAGCAAGTTTCCCAGCAACAACCATCAGTCACAGACACCTCTCCTAGTTTACTGGAGGCATGTCATATACAGATTTGAAAACTGAACAAAACTAAACTCTTCATTTTGACTTCCATATGATGTCCTTATACTCAGAGAGTTCTTGCAAACGATGCTCTACAGAGACATACAACATTAATGGAGCATTTTGTTGTCGTAATTCTAGCAATCCACTAAGCAGAATAATCTGAAAATTATTTTTACTCAATGAATGCAATAAAAATGTTATGTCTCAGTTTAAACTTCCTTATCCTTTCCAGCTTTTAAAAAAGTGATGACTTTGAACAGTGCTGTGCGAGAGGCATTGATTTATAGTCCATCAAAAGACTGTTTCCATTGATTTCTCTTTAGCAGAGAGATCAGGATCTTTGCAGATGATTTTGAAATTGGGTTACATCCTTAAGAAGCAATACAGGGAGAAGCATAAAGGTGGTGGAGGGTTAGTAAATCTGTGAAGGCATTCTTTATGTGATCCCAAAATGTTAATGTGCCATCAGTGTGAAGTGAAATGGAAAGCCTGGAAGTCGTGTGCAGCATAATTTATATGATATATTGCTTCTCAGCTGTGTTCTTTGCTCTTGCTACTCATCTGAGTTTGCTTTTCCAGCCCTCTGACTTCTAACGGATCTGCAAAATTGACTGAGTGAGATTCTGCATCTATCTAAAGTGATACAAAACTACAGAAAACATTAATGAAATGATTTGGATAACACTGAATTTACAATGAAGGAAGTTAATCATCTCGTTGTTTGTTAGGTAGTTGTCCACCAAGTGACAAACAGTGTGGGCATGGTTACCAGATATGAGCCGTAAATTGCTGCCATCGTATGAAATGATGTACTGGTAGGGCAAAAATCTAAAACAGTAGCCTGAGCAAGACAAGAAGTATGGTGTGCTACAATAAGAGGGCTGTGTGTTATTTAGGACAGTGATTCCCAAGCTGTGGTCTGTGGCCACTAGTGGTTCCCAGGACACTTGCTTGTGGTCCAGGAAGAGCTGGCTGATGAGATGGCCTTGGCTCTCTGACAGGTTTCCACTTCCTAAGCTGAAGTAATGGTAGCTAAGAATACTTCTCCGGTAATACTTCTTGTGTGTAAGCCTTTGCAGCGATGGTCTTTGGGAAGTTACACCACCATGGATGTGTGGAGGTGGGGAGAAACGGGACTGTGGTCTGTGCTGCTGGAAACAGGAGAAGAGGAGATGATGAAAGATGTTCTGAGAGTTGGGCTCTCAGGCAGAAGTGCGGGGAGTCCTGCATGGTTGAACAAGGAGCTCCTGGACAAACTCAGCCAAGGAAGGCTGCAGAGTGGCAAGGACAGGTAGCCTGGGAGGAGTACAGAGACATTGTCAGAGCATCCAGGGATGGAGTTAGGAAAGCTAAAGCACAGATGGAGTTGAATCTGGCCATGATGTGAAGGGCAACAAGAAGGGTTTCTACTTCAGTGATAAAAGGAAGACTAGGGTAGTTGTGTTTAAAAGATGCATGCATCTTGTAGTGCACAAGCAAAGGGAGGAAAGCAGAAGGAAGACAGATGACAGCTGACATCTTACATATGTATTTTAAGTTCATACAGTGATTTCATGTAAAGTTATATACCAACAATATTCTCTGCTTCCTAGACATATAAATTAAAACATCTGAGAATTACTGACAGATGAATTATCTTTAATATAATTCCTGTCCAGGTTTGCTCTGTTATGTTTAAGAATTATAGACCTGACTTTATAGACTTTATAACTATGTTCCAAAACACATAGCACCACTGTGCAGAACTAATAGAACTGCATGGCAAGAAGTTCCTAGCACAATGACAAGCACGCACTGAGAGGAACCACATTGTAACCATGCTACCCAGGTAGAATTAAGCTAGTTTGGTGCTTGAGTGTGATTTTTTTAATGCATAGAGAGGAGAAGCTTCCTGTTTACATAGCTGCTCTCATTGCTGATTAGTCACATTGAGGTCCTCATGTGGCACTTGTCACCCCGCAGCAGAGCGTGCACTGAGGGAGCGGTGGTTTCCACAGGATGGGACAGGAACTGTCGGCCCAGCACAGTGTCACCTGGCTGCCCCTCCTGATGCAGCAGGTGCCACTGCCCTGTGACCATATTCCTTCCCTGTCTTTGGGAAGGGTACCTTAAGGAAGGAAGTGTGTGTGCATATTTGGAAGTTATTATGAGGCATTTAAAGGTTGAGGTTTTTTGTCTTTGCCTGGTAAGATCTGTATTTTGCTGTATGGGTTTAGTACTAGGTGTCTATTTTAAGGAAATAAAAGGACAGTTCATGGCAGGAACCCACTGGGATGTTTGAAATCAGAATGTGTGAGAAGCGAGCAGCCCTAAAGGTGCTGCAGTGCTCTGTTTACTGTAACGCTTCTTTCCCGTGAGCCACATTCAGTTAAGTATTCATACAGGTCCCGTAATCATGCCTATAATTATGCAAATAGATCCTTTGAGTGAAATGTGGGCATTTGGGATGGACTGTATCAGTTCTCCTTAATTTTAAGCATGTCTTTAAAACTTGTTCAATTCAAAATCAAAACTAAAAAGAAATAAAATTTTGCCATATGTGCAGTATTTCGAAGTTGTTTTATTATTTTCTTTTCTGGCCAACCAAAACGTTATCGATTTTAACTGCTCATAACATCATACTTTAACAGCCATGTATTTATTTATAATGATCACTTGAACACTATTAAGCTGATTCTGGTACCACTTAATGCGTAGCTCTGTATTCCATTGACTTTGATGGAGTAGTGACCAGTTTTTGCTGGTGTTACTGAGAAGAGAGCTTCGTCTTTACTTTTGTTACAGCTATATGAAAAATAGATTCCCTATATTCTCTGTTTCTTTTGAGGTTTTTCTCTGCATCTGTCAACATAGTATCTGTATATATATTAATAAAAAAAAAAATCTGTGAATAGCTTTCCAGTCCATTCTGGCACTTTATTCAACTGATTCCCGTGACATTTTTTTCATCCATATCTACAAATAAGATTAATACAGTTCTAATTTAAAGGTGTTTTTTAAAGTAACAATTTTTGAAACCTGATACACTCTTCTGGATCCTTATCCAGAAAGCAAGACATTAAAAATAAAATTAAAAAAAAAAAAAAGGGCATTCATCTATTGGAAAGTGTAATATGTTCAGTGCATTCCAGGAAACTTTGGATGTTGGTTTTGAGACTGTTTATGGATCATTTTCTGCCTTTCACCCCATGACATAGGTATGTTCTCCAGCTGATACCATCACTTCTAATTAGATGCAGATGGCTGTTAGTGAAGGGAAAAAAACTGTTCAAGAATTTGAACCCTATGAAAAGGTAACATTTATATCTTTTGGTGTCTTGACTTTAGAAGGCATGTCACAGTTCACTGAGATGAGCAGTGCTGTGATGTTTCGGTATAATGTATTTAAATGTTTGCCATATTATTGTAGGGAAAGTGATAAAGTGAAATAATGTAATAAACAAAATATTGAAATGATTCAGATAATTTTCCCCAGAGAGAAGGCTTAAGAATCTTTTAATACAAGTCAGACTGAAAAATACATCTACATCTTCTAAAGGATTGAAAATGGATGGTCCCCACGGCAGAGAATAATCCCTGTTCTCTGAAGGTGTAACAGGTCTGGGTTTGTTTTGATAGTTGAGTTGAAATTTTATTCACTACATAAGTTAGCTCTGGGAGAAAAAACTGGTCTTTTATTTATTTATTAATTACAATTTGTATTTTATGGTCCTCATGCCTTGAATTTAATTTTGATCCCACAAAGCTTGTAAAAAATGGGGTAGATCCTGGTGCAATCTATTCTGTGTTTCATGGTAGTTTCATTTTTAATTCACTGTGATCTACAGTCATAAGGCTGAGGAACTATCAGCAATGCACAGCAGTATTCCAGATTCTAAAAATAAGTGGGTTTGTAACATTGAGCCTCTGTTTGCTGTAGCTGTAAGACTTTCCCATTCTCCAAGGCACCACATAGGTGTTCCAGGGAAACATAGGAGAGCTTAAGGCAGGACATGCAGGTGGTCTCTCTTTTAGGTGGTCAGCTTCATTAATGAATTACTCATACCTATAGTGCATCTTCTTACATCTCACACCAAGATCCAGGTAAGGGCTGCTTGCTTTGAGAAATGAGCAAGGACGAAATGGAAACAGTGTAGTGGACCCAGGCTGAGTGAGGGCTGCCATTGCTGCTTGTTGGATGAAGGACTTTCTGTTTTTTCCTCCTTCTGATGCAGCATGGGTATATTGTTTTGCTTTAAGCTAGATGTACTCTTATCTTTCTAAAACTTAAATTCTATGTTTTGTGCATTAATACATCTATTAAAATCTAATTTACTACAGCTATCAAATTACTGGTGAGGTCAGGTGTCTGCATATTTGCCAGGTTAATCCGTGTTGGATTAAACTGTAGAACAGACTCTACTGAAGTTCTCTTGGGTTGCTGTTGTAGTGCTTTTGTTGTTGTTTTGTTGTTGTTGAGAATAAAACTGTTTTCAGACATATTACCATTGAGCCTTTGCTGCCTGGGACTCCATTGACTTCTGTGGTAGTGTTTGTGTGGTTGAGAGAAACTTATTCCTGCAATTAATCATGAAGAGACTAATTACTGTATTTCTGAATGCATGTCAGTTTATATTAAAGAGATCCAAATATGATCATTTAGAGTTTACATGTAGAGTATGGGTTAAATTCAGTTGCTCTCTTTCTATGTAAGTTGTATTATAAAGCTGCGAGGACTTTCAAAGAGACTGCAGCGAGCTGTGGCTTCAGTGTTTGCTGACACAATGGAGTGAGAAGACTGGCTGCTGCCTGACTGAGCCTGGCACTGTTTGTAGGTCACAGGTGGCTTGGTTTGCTTTCTGTGCAGCACATCTCACCTGTGTAAAACAAAGAGCAAAAAAAGTCCCTTATTCATCTATAATGACAGATCAGCTGTGTAACAGTAGCACTTCAGTCTCTATTTCAGCTCTAATGTAAAACTCCAAGAAAAACAAAGCCATCAGAGTATCTCTGGCATGTTGCCATGCCTGCTCTGTAGTTCAGCTGGGTGACTATGAATGAAACCTTCAGTGTTTTCATCAGGAAGGTTAGAAAGGAAACCACTGTCTTGATTATAGGGAATAAATCTGTCAATTTTTAAATAATTTAACAGAAGAAAATATGTAAGTCATAATTTAAAGTGGTTAATTTGACAGAAATATGTTTCTTTCCCAAAGACAGACAATTTGCCGTCTGCGTTACGTGCATGTTGTTACTTAAAGCATCAGCAAGTGGTAAAGAAATCTGCTGTATTTCAAGAAAGTACAACGTGAAATTAGATTTTCCCTCCTCAGCTTTGCCATTGTTTTTAATAAATTCAGGTTTTTACATATGGTGTTTTGCCCAATTCTCTTTTTTATCATGTGGGAAGTAATGAAAGATGGTGTATGTGGTGCTCCTAAACCACAGTAATGCCCCTTTCCGCTGATTCCGCACAAGGGCAGACGGTGGCAGGAAGTGTAACGCGGTGGGAGCGTCGGAGCAGAGGACTGGATCCTCCAGCCTGCTAATGTCACTTGATGTTATGTCAGCAAGCAGCAGAGCCCCTGTCACTCTGACTTCCAGCAGGGATCAGTGCCAGGGGTAAGTCACAGCTGCTTCCCTTTGCTGTCATGTTGTGCTCCTTGTGCAGAGAGGAGACCCAGCAGGGACACGCTGGGCTTTTCGAGGCAGGTTGTGGTTAGAAGCGTTGACTGGGCACTGTGACGTAGCACTGCAGTACTAAACACCTTGCAGACGTTTTGTGATGGTAGTGTGGGGTCACGTTCTCAGCTGGAATGAAGTGACACGGCTCTTCTGCAGCCAGCGGTGCGGTGCCGATTTGTAGCATGACAGGCTCTGTTGTGGGTTAACCCAGCAGGCAGCTGAGCACCATGCAGCCGCTCGCTCACTCTCCCCAGGTGCGATGGAGGAAAGAATAGGAAAAAGTAAAAGTGTGAGATAAAAGGGATTGAGATAAGGACAGTTTACTAGCAGAAAGTTGTGCACAAGCAAGCAAAGCAAAACAAGGAATTCATTCAGTGCATCCCATCGGCAGGCAGATGTTCATCCGCTCCCAGAACAGCAGGGCTCGTCATACCTCATGGGAAGATGGACGCCATCACTCCCAGCTCCTTTCCATCCTCCTTCTTGCCCCACTTTTATTGCTGAGCATGACACCACATGGTATGGGACATCCCTCTGGCAAGTGTGGGTCAGCTGTCCTGCTTCTGTCACCTCCCAGCTCATTGTTGCACCCCTACCCCCTCACTGGCACAAGAAGCTGAAATGCCCTTGGCTGTTACTATTTATTCACTATAAAATAGTTTTATTTTAGCATTAGCCGAAAGACTCATCCTTATTTGAACATTTCAGTCTTTGTCTATATCAATTTTAAATATAATTTTGGAGTGAATTTTCAAGAGAAATCTGGACTGATCTAACAAATCAAAAGTGTTAGCTTAATTTTAGCAGAAGTGTCGAGCACTCTAGAAGATGTCACCCATTGACCTGTCCTGTGACACCTTCCTGTACATTGCTGTAAGGTACAAATTCTGTGTTGTTACTTGTGTTACTGCGTGGCTGCCCATCCAGATACCTTTTTAGTTGTTTGCTTGTTCTGCTTTCCCCCTCCTAATACCGTGCTGTTCTCCTTGCCATTTTCTCCCACTTTTAAAATAATACTTTTTGCTCCCTGTCTGTGGAATAACATGGATTGTCTTCCTTGGCCAGCTGTCTGTCTTTGCTCCAAGCTTCAGTTCTCCTTTATTTGCTTTCAGTCCCTATTTCTCTACTTGTATCTGTTTAAACTTTCCAAAGTTCTGAAGTGCTGTTTTCAATAGGTGTGACTGTTAGACTTGCCTACTACAGTGCAATGTTTTATTTATCACACACCTACTGAATCCATTCCTATTAAGTGATACTCAATGTTTTTAGTTCACTTCAACACTCACACAGTTGCCGCTGTCCCTTCTTTGGCTAGATACAGCATGATAATAAGAGACAGTTTTGATGATGTGCAGAATATCATTATTCATTCAGTAAGAAGGTCCTGTGCTTTAGTTTTCAAGACTGAATTTACCCCGTGTTAAACTGGAAGATGTTAGATCTGGCCGAACACAAAAAGATCTTGATACTAATGTGCTTTGCAGTAAAGAACCACCTTAAGGAACAATGCCGTGTGTGTGTGTTTTTCCTGGATGGACTCATACATCACATGCCTCAGGTTGATGGTGCCCGATAATTCAAATACCAGTAAAACACATTTGCCCACGTAAAACAGGGTGATATTATTTCAGACCATATGTGAAATGAGTATTCCTAGGGGAAACACTGAAGGTAGACATCTGGAAGAGTACCACCTGCCAGGCAAAGCAAGGAAAATAGACTTCTTGGGGCATGGAAGTGGGATTTGGAGGGCTTAGATTGATTTTTGCAACCTAGCTCAGAAAGTCAACGCGATAGTGGAAGTTGTAAGGTTTTTTTTATGTTGTTTGGACATGCACTACTGGTTCAATGATTCCATCCTGAGGTTCATGCTGAATGTGAAGCCCTTTTAAGTTTCAGTGCACACCTCATAGCACACTGTCTCTTGAAGATTGAGAGTGTCCAGAAAACAGGAAGTTCAACGTAAATAATCAGATTCCCATTGGCTCCAATCTCTTCGCTTTTGCTCCACATTAAGTTTACGATGGAAATTTAGATCTGCTCCTATACATTGATGGTTCTCCAACCCCTTCCCTGTCAAATATTTTTTGCTTTGTTTTACTTTGCTTGTTGTTGTTTTTATTATAAGAATATTGAAAGCTCTTATAAAATGCAGTTGCTGTAGTTACTCAGTTTCACAGTAAAATGCAATCATTCAGGTACAGGAAAAAATCAATTTATGTAAAAAGCCCGTATTAGATTTGGTTTATGCGTGTAAAATTGATAATGGAGGTAAAGATTGGCATAGAACCGCACAATAAAATACTGTTTAACGGTGCTTGCCTTGCCTAAATTGAAAACAACCAACAAAATTTTATCTCAAGACTTACGCTGTTGTCTCGTTATACCTCGATAATAGTTGCTCTAACCAGAGGGAAGCAAGACTGGGAATGCACAATAAAAAGAAGTCTCTCACAGACATTGTCATTTAGTCAGTTCACTGTATGTTTTTAATCAAAAATTGTGTTTTAGTATTTGTCAAGTTTATTAGTTCATTCTGTCAGACTATGCCAGTAGTAATTTAATTATAACACGGCTTCCTTTCAAAAACAGATTAGGTGTTAAATAAGTGTTCCAGCAACAGGTATGTAGATGGCAGAGGAAATCAGTAGTTTAACTTATAAACTAAGGTCTCATTATTTTTCTAAAAAAGAAAATAATGCCTATGACCACTACAGTGTCTTGAGTAAATGGCAGTTTATTTGTGGAGGATAACTTTACAAAAAGTAATTACTCCAATAAACAGTAATGAGTGCTGTGTTTATCTTAAAAGTTGCATGAACAGTTCCTGAGGGTACTAGGGCCAGATGAAGGTCTAAGGGTTAATCTAAAACACAATGCTTTAAGACCTGGTTCCTGCTGTCAGTAGGAGTTCTTCAGTATTTATTGAACATTCTTTCACGGTTTCCATCCCATTTCTTTGGCATTTTATCACTTGCTGATGCAAATTATCCAGGGTTCAATAATCAAATGAAAGATTGGGTAAAGCATTCAGGCTTTAAGCAATATATCTTCAGGGGATGTATTTTCTAAAAGATTTTCCCATATTAGACCCGCCAAGCGGAAAGCTTAGTTTTTAAGCTTACAGTTCTGTTTAAGCATTTTCAGATGGCATCATTCAGTGGTAAGGAATTACTGTGTTTGCTACAAAGACAATCACATGGGTTATTTAATGTACAGAATTAGACTTTTGACTATGCAACCCGGGTTACCGAGTAATCCTCCTAGGTAGTTTAGTTGTGGGGCAGTGGTCTGCCCATCATTATGTGAAGGCAGAGATTAAACCTTCCACATGTTGCTTCAGCTAAACACCAGTTACACAGTCCCAGTTGCTGCTTCTCCCCCCAGTGTTTGTATAGGTTTGTACTGGAAAAAGGAGGTGGTGCTGTAAGTCTAAAACACCGGCCCTGTGTGCTGAGTGCACTTACGGTCTTTGAGGAAGCAGTGCACCTAACGTCACCCTGAGCTAGCAGCCCTGAGCCATCACTTCCTGAGCTTTGGTATCATCACTGACCTGTCAGTATCTTCTCCCTCTTTGCTTTCTATCCTCTTGATACTTTCTGGTGATGTTACTGCATGTTCTTGTGTTGAACCTTGTTTTTCTCCTCACTGTTACCATTAATCAGTGTGTCACTTACCTGAAAGGAGCTGCTTAGGAGAGGAACAGGTGAGCGTTTCAAGCCCCCTGAGCTCAGTTTCCAGTTACTTTATCCTGTAGAAGGTTCAGTTCTGAAAATTCTGGACTACATCCTAGGTCCATTAGAATTTGTCCTTAGATATGGTGGTACTACCTCCTAGAGTAAATGACTAGTGAAAGGAAGATTTAGGGCAGGTGGTTTTTTTTTCCTCTCTTTCCCTCATGGCATATAATCGCAAGTCACCTTGCCACACAGATGCTGATCTGAGATTCAGTGACATTGTTCCCTCCTGGTTTGACACTGTCAGTGTCACAAGATCACAGTGTTTTCTTCCTGGAGCATTATTCTTCCTCTTGGCTGTAATGGCTTCCTTAAAGTAGGTCAATTATAGAAACTAGTCTGGGGCATATTAGCCGTGCCAGTGAGAATTCACTGAGGTTTATCTGCCTCTTAGGTAGCAAGCAAGCTGCTCAGGTGTATTCAGGACAGGCATCATCTCGTCCCTTGGGCTGCAACACCTGATGGGTCTCACTAACAGTAGAATTCTAGCATTCCGTGGTTACAGGCATCATGCTGTTTTCACTGCAGTATGTCCCCAGAAGGATGGCAAGGATTACTTACTTCAGGGGATTGGTGGTCTCCAGTTAGCACCTCCAGCTATGTTCCAGCATTCATGGAAATATTGGTGTCTGGGATTTCTCTGTCATCCTTTCCTTGAAGTGCACGTGGAGGTGTTTTCATTTCATGAAAGCCAGACGTGTAGTAGAATATTATAAAGCAAAGCACTGTGCTGTTTTCAGAACCTGATGTAAGTGCTGCCCCTTTTCCCATGCTGTTATCGTCCTTGCTATGATTAATTTATTACATAAAAGCAAAGTTAAGGAAGTAGAAACTTTTTTGATTTGAGGATGAAGGCAAGGCAGCAACGTGAGACTTGGGTGGAATGCTCGCATGGATCAAGCAATTTTTCAGATTCGTAGTAAGTAAGCAAAATTGGTTAGGTTGGTTATTTCATTTGTTATTTTAATGACAATTTGTGATTAGTTTGATCAATTTTTCATAAAGCAGGAATTTTTTTCTTAAGCTATGTGATATACTAGGTCAGTGATTTGGTTAGTTTTTTATCTTGGAACAAGAGATGTTGAATGTATTTGTGTTAAGGGCAAAAAAAATCTTGTTTGTTTATTTATTTATTTATTTTTCTGCTTCATAGTTTGTAGTATGTTTTATTCTCTTCCCTTACTTAGAAATACAGAACAAAATTATATTGTGCCTCATTCCTCCTGAGCAATTTGGAGGCCTTGTATATGGGTGGACCCTGGGACAGATGTTGAAGTAACTCCATGACATTGTTACGAGTGCCTGCACACTGAGCTGAAGCATTGTCACCCACTGTGAGCAGGGTAGCTGGGAATTTGGATGCTCAAGCATTCCGTTGTGAAATGAGGGAGATGCACAGGCATGCAGAAAGTGTATGCACAAATTTGAGGGTAGTGTTGGAAAATCTTGCCTCCATTATCTTTTTGAATCACCAAAAGAAAAAAGAATCTATGATTTTTGAAGAATTATTAATGAAGGGCTAAATTTCATAAATCTGCAGTGTAAAGGCTGCTCATATAACTGATGTATGTTTTTTTTTTTTGCCTAAGAATTTCTCTTGCATACACAGCAGAAAAACAAACAAAAAANTCAGAGCAAACACTTGATTTTAATCTGTCATTGTTTTCTGACACTGGGTTTAGCAGAGGTCAGAAAAAGAGATTCATTAAAGCGATTGCGCATTTGTTTTTCCAAAAGCACATCAGAAGATTAATGCTTTGCCAAAGGAAATAGAGAAATACAGTATTTCTTTTAATACACTTCAGCTAAATAAAGTCATGAAATCACATGCCTTGGCCCAGATGGGGTGTTTGCAGCGTAAGGTACAAGTCGTATAATTTCTGCTATCTGAAAAGTGCTTAAATGAGCTCTGTTTCAGCCGTGCCGTTTATTCCGCACCTGAGGTGAAGTAACTCACCCTCTGGTCCCTCCTCTGATGTAGAGCCATTGGAGAGCTGACTGCCAGTGTGTCTGTGCAAGTCTGTTTGCTTATATAAAGAACCCATTTAAGCTTCTCCACCCAAGAAATTCATGTTGATTTTGGATAATCCCCGGATGGTACTATTCCATAAAATAAATAAATAAATCTCTCAGACCTGCGACAGAGCCCAGCTCCACATGTTTTGGACTATTGTAAGCACAGCATCTGCGTTGGGGAAACATGAACTGTCATGAGACCTGGGCGATTTTATATTTGCCTGGAAGTAAAATAGAATATGTATTTCAGCATAGAGTTCTGTGACATTGGTGTGCAGCTGACAAAAGAGTGCTGGATCTGTCGGGATGGCTGGAGCTTGGTGTGTGCATCTCCAGACCCTGCGCTGCATGCTCATCCAGGGTGGCTTTTCTGGAAGCAGTATCAATGTGATTTGATTTGGCAACAAATCAGTGTTTCAGAAGAGGAAAAGTTGTATTAAGCTGGTGGAACAATCCTGTTGAGTCAGCACTGACTGTCAGAACTCGCTCTCAGTATACTGAAGTCTTAAACTCAAAGGAGAGGAAGAAAAAACCCTTACTCTCTGCTCTTAATCCCTACCGTCACGACTCTTATTCTTCCTTGGGGTTCTTACTTTGGCAGCAAAACTGGTTCTGCATAGGCGCATCATTACTGAAATCAGTGATAACTCTGAATGCGTTGCCCTGAATCTGCTATTTACTGGGTAACTAAATATTAAATTAGGTATCTAATGTCTTAAGAAACAGTAAGACAATATGTAATTACTACATGTAATGCTCTGCTTAACGTAATGGCACTTGTTCCTGCATCTGGTGGGTCACCATATTTCTAGTATTCTGCTCTATGTGTGTTATATGTACCCTTACTTAGACTTGTGATGTAGGCAGCCCCCCCTGCATGAGCTTAAGCTGCTGTGTAGATAAATAAAAAGTAGCTCTCACTAAAAATAGAAACTAAGATTAAAAACAATGTGTTGGCCTTAGGGTTTCAGAAAACAGAACAAGCTTCTTGTTTCACATTACTTGCAGAAAGCTGAATAGGTTATGTATTTCTTGTAATCTAATTATGCATACCTTCAATGTGTTTTAGTAAACCTCTTTCCTTCAGAGTAACCTGCCATAAATTATGCTGGGTTATGATCATAAGTAGTTTTAGTAGAAATACTAGTTTAACTGAAGAAGAACTTGCCTGTTGTTACCTCTGTGGTAATATTTTAAGCTCAGGAAAAAGGCATTCATGTTCTTCAGCAATTATTTTGCCTCAGAACATTACATTTTATACAGACGATCAGAAGGACAGTTTAGCACCAACCCACTTAGCCTACCGGTTAATCCTGCTGCTGCCAAAACCCCCTGGAACTTCAGTACATTTGTGTTGGTAATTTTTAGCATCTGAGCTTACCAATTTACTACACAGAGTTTAAAAGCCCAGTCAGTCATGGTAACTTGATAATGACATTTGGAGTCATAGCCAGAAAGGCTTCTGTTATCACTTCCTCCAAGCAGGTACAAAACCAGCTACATCTGAAATGGGTCTGTGCTGCGCGCTGGCTTTCTCTTACAGCAGTTCTTGAGCACCTTCCAGACACTTCAGTGTGTGTATCTTTACAGAACCTCTTCCTGATGGATACTGTCTTCCACATCTGCTTTTCACGCAAGGAGATGTTGCAGGACATCAGAAGAAGCTGAGCAGGAGCAGGAAGGCCCAGTGTTTGGTGGGCAAGTTAGGGATGTACATGCACTCCGTCTGGTAGCTGAAGTGCTGGAGATGGGTGGCTTTGCCAGCAGTCTGTATATGGTGTGTAGGGACATAGCTCTGTAAGGAGCCAGTCCTCGTCCTGGCTGAATCTTGCTGCTAGGAGACTGGGCTCATTCCAGGCTAAAGCTGTGTGGCAAGTCAACATGTAAGGCTTGTAACAGATCAGGAGGTTAAGCCAGAGTGTGACACTGAGCTCTGAGATAACAGCATGGGTTTAAGGGATCGAGCGATACTGGTACTAAGACATCTCTTTTAGACAAACTATAGGAATATGTTCATACTCTCTGCCTCTTATTTTCCATTCTTTTATTGCAGAATTTCTTCTTGCATTCTTTTATGTGCAACATTCCAGCTTAAACTGGAGTGGTGTATTCTTAGCAGACCTTTTAGTTCAGCAGATAGATTGCTTTTTTAGCAGATGAAAGGTCTGTGAGCCCCCTTTGACTTAGAACTTCAGAGCCATGTCATCCACATCATGAGCCACTGCTGCTGATGCCCGGATTGCTGCAACTTGTTACAGGCACCGGGTTATCCTGGTCTTGTTGGCTGGCCAGGAAGCGAGTGGTGAAGTTCTCGTTGTAAGTGATTGCCCAAGCTCCTTTAGGAGCTCTGACCTGGTGCTCTTTGTTAGCTGGATTGGTGATGATAAGAGCCTGCCTAGATACGTGTAGTTCATGTAAGCGCTGGTGCTCCACGTTGGCACGTATGCGTTTCATATCTTTCTTCGCTATTTTCCTGTGTATTTGTTTTAAGACAGGAGATTTTGGATATCTGACAGCCCTCAATGTATGATAACGTGGCTGATAGTTTGTCCTGAGTGAGGGAACTCTTGTTCCTGGGCAGATGATGGACCATCAAGCTCCGTGTGTTTCCCTAACTGACAAGTTATATGGCTTCAAATCTATTGACAGTCTGTATTTACCAGCTAGGTTAACTTGTTTTATGTTGTTGTTTGTTTGTTTGTTTTTGTTGTTTTTAATTAATTTCAGAGTTTTTCAAAGAAATGCAGAAAAATGAGATACTTGAAACTTCTTTTATTAAAACAAAGGACTTTTTTTCGTCTTCTATGTTTCAGACACAGATATTAAGGAGCTAGAGGATGTTTTTGGACTTAGCGGACAAGTAGAACATAAGCTGAACTTCCTCAAAAAGAATGTATCAAAAGATGTAAAGTTGGTCCTGATTGCTCACTCCATTGGTTGCTACATCGCGCTGGAGATGATGAAGCGAGCGTCAGAACTTCAGGTACATCAACCTTACCAAATGGGAGTTTGCTGTTAGCAAGGCAGTGCACATGCTTAGCCTGTGGGTGACGCCATGACTTCCCTGTGGAAGCTATATTGTGCTGTAGACAAGATTCCAATCCTAGTTCTCATTAAAATGAAATCAAAACTTTAGTGAATAAGCCAAATGAAGTATAGTTAAGTATTTTGCTGCATAATAAAGGTCTTATTCTGAATTTGGACCTCAAAATGCCCAAGTAAATGATTTGTAATGTTGATAAATATATTTGGGGCTTTCTTGTTGCCTTCTCATCTTTCAATAATTTTGTAAACAGATACATGTTAATTACATTATGTTACTGCACTAGAAACTAAGAGTGGTTATGATTTTAATAACAGCTTCTTATCTCAGGGCAAGCAGATTGCTGCCTCTAGATGGGGTAATATATGGAGAAGAATAATCATATACATTGTGATGAGTACTGCTTTAAAGGTCGTTGTTTTTAAAATGCATCTGCAAGTATCACTGCCTCTGCAGCACAGTCCTGGTTTGTGTAACAAGAACTGGAGGTGTTACTGCATATCTTTGCCATTGTCTGGCTGAACAGTTTTTGTCACTGTGGAGCAGGAAGGATGAGGCAGGACGCTGTCCTTGCAACTCTGGAAATAGATAGCCAACTGGTAGTGCTCAGTAATAACTCACTCTGCTAGTGGATGATGAATGAAGAACACTGAATTTATTTGTCAGGTATTTACTCTTGCTAAATCATTGCCTCTTCCTTTACATTATGCATACACTCTTCAGAGGAAGAAAGTGCAGTCTTAGTGTAAAGTCAGTGTTTAATAGATGCATGAGTAGGTTTCTGCACTTTTGCATAATCATTTCCACTGCACATCTAACTTTTTTTTTTTGCCTTTAAAGAAAACAGCAGCTAAAACAGTGAAACATGAGGTTAACCTGATATATTTCACCAAGGGTATTTCACTTTATGATTATAAACAAGGGGGTTTTTTTTGAGAGAACTTTAATTACTGTTTTATCTTTTCAAGAGGGAGTGTTCTAGAAAATACCACATGTAGTAATTTGTCCAAAAATACCAACTTTTCTTTGGTCAGTGTCTGTACAGTCCTTATTACACAGATGGTTTTAGCTGGTTTCAATTAAACTATGAATTGTTGAGTAATTTTTTTACACCTGACCCACTGGATGTTGGCAGCATGTTATTCAGCAGTGTTTCAAAACTTAGATATCATTGGGACATCTTTAGACTGCATGGTGCACTGTGTGTATGAAGTTAATATTTGACAAGCTACATTTAAGATGCATTTAACAATAGAAAATATTTGTATAAGCCAGAGTGTTATGCAACCTTCGTCCCTTTGCCAAAAATAAGTTAACTGTTAGATTTTATAACATATGAAGTGTGATAATAAGAAACTTGTGTTTCCATCTCTCCCTTTATTTTTACTGGAATATTTGATTCCCACAAGATTTTGAGCACATATGTGTATTTTAGTAGCTAGATCATTTGATTATATTTTGTGTAGTTCTTATGTGATATTCCTTTATTACATGAGTTTTGGTTTTGGTCTTAAATTCTCTGCTTGTAAAAGCCTTTGATTGCTTACTGTATATTATTCTGAGCTAGAGGTTAATGCATTGTGTTTAGTGTTCAAATAGTTGAGTTAATGTTTGTATTTAGAACGCACATTTAGCAGGCTTGATAGTTGTTACCCAGTTTAAATCCCTTTCACATTCTAACCAAATGTAGACTAGATTTTCCTTCTGCTGTGCAATGATGAGGGAACCTGATGAGCTTAAGCTAGAAGGCATGACAGGGATGAAGTACTGCTTCCTCTTCTGTCTTTGGTGTCTCTTCAGCTGTCATTTTTGAGTGCCCCAAATTCGTTGAGCCCTGTGCTCTGCAGGCTAATGGGGTACTGTGTTATTTTCCTTCAGCTTTGTTTGCTATGGTTCTGTGAAATACTGCTTCCTTTTATTAAAAGACAGATGAAACAGGACTTACCAATTTACACTCTGGCATGGGTCTGAGCTTGACAGAGGACACGGTCCCTTCCCAATGGTTATTTTCAATGCAAAAATGCAGTTTTGAGGTGGGAAGAGTTCAGCCATGGTTGTGACAGACCATTCCATGCTATCCTTCTTAGTCTTAGGAGCAGGGAGTAGCTCTTAGTTGTTCTGTTTGCTGGTACATGTGTAATTGTGGACACTTCTCAGTTACCATGGTGAGCATCAAATCTTTTAAGAGTCACCCCTTTGTGGGAAGTAGAGCATCCAGAGCTTGTCAGACTGCTCTAAATTTTTCTCGTGGTGTTGAAAGTGTTAATAATTCTTACTCTTTGGAGATGGAAAAATGCAATAGTGTACTCTGCAACCTGTTTGATGCTTGTTCTTAACCTCGTAATCTTCTTCACTCTTCATTCAGCTAGCAGAACTGAAGAACGAAGCTGACAGCTGAGCTCAAGCTCAGTTGTTGGAGCTGAAGCCTAACTCACAAATACACTACATCCTCCAGGCGTTCTCTTCTGAAATTCAAATGCTTACTTGGACTAATTCCTTGTGCTTTGCTGATGATACTACTGTTTCCTAAAGCGCTCGGCTTGATTGTTAATTTGATCAAAAGATTGACACATTTCAGTGCTAATGAAATTCATTCCGTTGAAGCATTCATTTTCCATTTGTGATGATGCTGTTGAAATGCCAGCACCTTGGTGGTAGTGAATGAACATTTACTGATGAGTGAAACCATCATACAATGTAAACGTTACTCTTCCTGTAAAACTCATTGAAGAGAGAGTTTAAAACCTCTGAGTTTGTGTAAGTTTAAGCAAATAAAATTTCTGTACTATATAATTCAAAACCATGCATTGTTACTACGTCTCAGTGATGCGAAAGAATGTTGAGTATTGCTGGGACTTGGTTGATTTTACTAATAGTAGCTAATAAAATGTCAAAGAATCATAGAATAGCTGAGGTTGGCAGGGGCCCCTGGGTCCATCTGGTCCAACCCCTGCTCTGGCAGGGACACCCAGAGCAGGGTGGCCATCACCATGTCCAGGTGGCTTTTGGAGATCTCCAAAGAGGAGACACCACAGACTCTGGGCAACCTGTGCCAGTGCTCCATCACCTGCACGGCACAGAAGTGGTCCTGGTGGTCAAGGGGGAACCTCCTGTGCTCCACTTTGTGCCCAGTGCCCCTTGTAATATTTCACCGTGTGTTGAAATAGTTGGTAATCCCATCCCATCATTTCTGTGCATCTGCCTTATCTTTCCTTCAATGAATTCTCTCTTCCAAACAGGACTCCTGTTGGTTTGTACTCTTCTAAGAAATACGATTAATCTAACAAAATACCGTAGTTCACAACTGAAAATTCCACATACTTATATAGTAGAATAACCGTAATTCCATGTTGTTTTTCTTCTCTTTTGGCTCTAAACAAATTATATTCAAGTCTTTTTCTTGAGGAGCTGCAACTAGTTCAGGATTTCGTAATGTATGCAGTTTAGAAGGTTTCTGTGATGTACCCTATTCTTCACAAATCAATACTGACTCTCACCCATCAAGAAGCTGTCCACTAATCAAGCTTTTGTGAGTCAAGCAAGCATTGCTTCATTACTGGCTATTCTAAAATATTGTATGAAGTATAAAATGTTGGTGCTACTCAGTCCCTTTATAAATGAAATAAACATCCGTAAAAAGAGGTACTACTGAAATAGCCTGTATATCCCAGTTGATTTTCTATCCTCTTAATCTGTTTCTAATTCAAATAAAAATGCTTCTCTCACCCATTATTGATATTATTAGAGGTCACCAGAATTGAATGACTTCAATGTAGAGCATTCTGTTGGAGCATTTTGGAATATTTTTCTTTTGGGTGATACTTTCATATATATGTGCTAGCTTTATTTCTTTTTCAAAATATTTAAATAAAAAGAAGGAGCTGTCATCCATAAAACATTACTGTTGCTACTTCTGATGTTAGAAGTAGTTAGAAATGTTGTTAGAAGTTAGAAATACATTTTACCATTCTTTTTTCAAATTTAGCTTATACGAGACTAGCTCTTCTCTTATTCCTGCCATTGTTGCATTGTTAGCAATAGGGTCTTTTATTAACTTCTGTGCTTCCCTAGACCACACCTGTAATTTGTCATATGCAGTCCTCATTTTCTGTTTTCATGCCTGAACCAAAAGGCCATGTTCCATCTGTTGTGAACAGCTTGCTTGGAAACACTGATGGCCTACAGGTACACAACAGAATGACAGATGTCATGACTCTGTCAGCATTTAATTTTCCTATTGTCTAGAAGTCTGCTTCTTCCTGATTACTTGCAGCCCTATGTAACACATCTTAGTGGGAGAAGACATCTCTGCACGACAAAGATATTCACTGGGAAATTAAATTTCCTAGGCACCGTCTTCTCTTTGCCATCTCTTAGTGAGGATTTTTTTTTTCAGGGTGTTTTCAGATGATTTTTTTTCAGAAGTTATCTTAAAAACAGTTTGTTCTAAAAGAAGCTTTACTAAAACAGTGAAAAGTGACCATGAAAGAAGATAGTTTGCAACGAGGGAATTGGTACACATTTGAAATAGATATGCATCTTAGGAAGAAAGCTGCCCATTTCTAGGCTGTAATAGACAACTAAACTGAGTCTCATATATCTTACTTCCCCTTCAGCCCATCCATTCCAAATAAATGAGCTGCATATTAAAAAATTAAGCAAACAGCACTGAGTGGTATACACCCATCTTCATCCAACTTTAAGTGTTGAGGGAGTAAAAAAAAAACAAAGGAATCTAACAAAGTTTTGCACTGATTTAATCATGAGTCTAAGTTCAGCTGCCTTCAGGTGGACGTGTGTTAATTTAACTTTGTAGATGTCTTCAGTTGGTCCCTGACTTGGACTGTTTCTGTTATATATATATGTGTGTACATTTGGCAGTTCTCTGTCAGTTCTTGATAGATAGCAGGCCTTTGGGAGCATATGCAAAGAAGCACAGGTGGTCTGAGCCAGCAATTAAACAAAATTTGCTTTAGTTGACAATGTACACATTGCATAATCCACCTTGCAACAGATGACAAAGTTCAGAGGAGTATATTCTCTCAGGGAGGCCTCAGGCAGTATCAGTAAATCTGCTGGAGTAGCCAGGAAAGCAAGCAATATGAGCCTGGTGCGTATGCTAACATGCAGCTCTGTTGTTTGGAAAAGGCAAGAAGCAATGCGCATGAGTCATTAAACCTATCAAAATAAATAATAACATGCATCTTTGAAGCAACAAGGGAGTTCGTGGAAAAAAAATTAGAGAGATCTTAAAGAAAAAAGATAAAAAGGAAAACAATCTTCATAGGCGAACTTAAGACAGATATAAAATGTGAAACCTCTATTTGGGGTAGGGGGCTGCAAAGCAAAGAGCAATGAGTGTGTGAGTTTCTGGCAAACCAAGGTTCGTTAGAGGGATACTGACTTTTGACTGACAATTAAAAGTCCACTGGCCTGAATTTCAAAGCTCAACAAAACTTCAGGACCCCGTCAGTGGAAGGCAGATAACGTAACGGAGTTGAGTGTAGGCTCACTCAGGAGACCACGAGCAACCATTATTTTCACTGGCCTGATGACAGACTGTAATCCTAAAGGTCCCAGTCACAGCCTCTTCTACCTCTTGCTGACAAAAAAAAAAAAAAAAAGCTTTAAAAAATGTAAATTCTAAGAAAATGTAGCAGTCAAGAGGCTGACAGGACTCTCACTGGAAGCCTTCACTGGGCCTAGGAGTCAGCAGCGTGTGGACTGCCACGTGCTGTGGAGGTTGGCCTGAAATTGTGCTTCCCTTCACAGAGAAACAATCCACCTTGCAATTTAGAGGTGGAAGGATATAAATATCAAAAGTTTAGGAAACTTGAAATGGAACGAGGAACAAACTGATAAAGGTGATGCATCTGCAGATGTAAAAATGCCTCAGGGCAATCTAATAGGGAGTCAAAATTTGTGTCTTCTGTTTTCATCGGGGAGACGCATACGTCCTTCTCCACACTAAGAATATCATTTTTGTCAGGGGAAATTGGCTTCAAAGCCAAAGTGACGTGATCAGTCATTTATCAGCAAATGACTAAACTATAGGGAACTGAAACGTGAACCACAATTTGAGCATAATCTTCAGTCATGCTCTGAAGATGCCTGAACATTACTGCATTGTGTCTGTTTCTGCTTTCTTACTTTAAGTAGAGAAATTAGCTTTTATTCCTACATTATGTATTTTATTGCATGTGGTACCACCTTTTGATTCTGACATTGACCAAATATGTTGTGGTCCCTGCTATCTAAGAATTTGCCTAACAATCTGCTTTCCTCTAAAATGAGTTTAAAAGATTTATGCTTTTAAGTTGTTTAAAAAAAAAAAAATTGCTGTTTCATTTGTGGCAAAGTGTAGGTCAAAGACTTTCAAAAATAAAAAAACTTTTTGTTTTAAGTTACTCACATACTTTCTTGCTTTTATGATTCTGTGTTCAACTTTTTAATCTATTCCCTGATACCCTCTTCACTGTTACTTGAATTTTCATTTTTCTCTTCATCCTTTAAAAAGTGGGAACTGGTGAAAGTCTGAGTTGTATCTCAGTCTCTCAGACACAGTGAGAGATTTCTTCCCTCTCAGCCCTCAGTAATTCCGCTTAGCCTTGCGGGTCCTGGCAGTGGGATGCGGACCAATAAGCCGTTCGTTATTGCTCAGTGCATGGTAGTAACACCTCAATAAAGAGTTTTCCAGAGGTCTCCACTTGGTACATCTGCCCTGTCTCCAATCTAGACTTGGTTGTAGCTGTAGATGTAGCAAGCAAGAAGCCGTGAAAGTTAAGAAATCAGTTATGGTGATAAGATTCTGGCTTTTTTGGCAATAGAAAATTTTAGGTTTAGGAGCATATAGAATTTGTGGAGTTTCATGTTAGGTAGGATTACCTGTTTTACTATGCCACATTTCAAGGTCTTCTGTGTCTTAGCTGTTGAGACCTTAACTTCTAAAACAAAGTCTAGAGTACACCAAGAAAGCATGAATGGAAGTTTAGGCTTATGGTGCTTGTCAGCCTGCTTGGCTGAAGCTCATTCCTGGTTATCTGGTCCAAAGAAAGCTTTTTGAAATTAACCTTGAATTTATTTGCTTGCTTTATTTTGCACATTAATGTTTTGTGCCATGTTTCTGTTACGCTGTGTTAGCACACCATGGCTCGACTTCCTTTAACCACAAATGGAAGCCATAGTTCATCATGCTGTCAACACCTGAAAGTGGGCAGCTAGGTCCTAGACTTGCCTGGCTGAGCTGAATATCTGAACAGAATGTGTAAATATAGAAACTCAGTTTAGAAGAGAAAAAGATTTAAAGATTGTGATGTGACTGTGTAAGAACAGAAAAAATGTGGGTATACCCTAAGCAAAACTTGTCGATATATCCACTCGAATATAGACCAAAGCGTGCACACTGACAGGTTCTCTTATTTGGTTACTAAATGTCTCCTCTAAAACAGAAGTAGGGCTACTGTAAGGTACAGTGACAACTAAAGCTCTGTTCCGGTTTCTCGGAAGGTCTTTTGAAATATGTGTGTCGTTTATTCTGAATAGTGCCTTGTATATATTACGGAGGCAAATACTGCATTTCTGAGCAATGCTGAGCTTAACTTTTTGAGTGGGCAAAGCAAGTAGGTATCCCTTGCTCAGTCCTAGAACTTTATAGGAAATAGATTACATATAGTTCAGTACTCTTCTTAATCCAGAAATCTTGAAGATCAAAAGAGACCAGTAAATATCATAGTGATAATAAACACAAATAAAAATTTAATTAAAATTGACTTCTAATGCAATAAAAATAGAAGTTTGACAAAATCAACAGCAATACCTCTGTCGGAATGTACTTACCTAGTATGTGTGTGCAAGTTCCATTTTAACATCGATCATGTTTTTAGGAGTGAGGATTCAGAGTTATTAATAACATTTAGATCATAACCGTGTGATAAGAAGGCCATAGGAAAAAGGGGAAAATGAGGTCTCGACTTTCTGAGGAAAATTGTATTTTATTCATAATGGTTGTGGAAACTTCCAATTTCTACTACTGTCATTAATGTACTTGATTCACTGCTCAGTTGAATATAGAAATAACATGATAACTAAGATTTTTGTCTGCGATGATTCAAAGAAGGGAAGTATAAGAACAATACTTTTCATTTAAAGAGACTTGATTTTTTTAATAACGTGTTTATTTGGGTACTAATGAAATACCCGCTTTATTTCCAGATGTATGTAGTCAGAATTCAAATACACCTATAAAAATTATTTTTTCTAGGAAGTTAAAAGATATTAAAGTAGCCAAATGTACAAACAGAAAAAGAATAAAAATAAACTGAAAACCGGAATCTGTGATCATTCATCAAGAATCCAAAGTAAAACATGAGAATGAAGAGGAAATGAAGGACTAAAAATAAAAAGATGGCTAGAATAGTGAATAACACAACAGGATTTATTAAGTACTGTGGATTTTTACACATTTGTTCATAAAATCTTGTTACTTTGAATCTCCAAAAATTTGGATTCATACAGTAATAACTAAGTTAAAGGATTCTATAAAAACGAGGGAATCATAAACACATAGCAAGAAGTGAATTTCAAAAACAATTAAGATTTATAGCACATGTTTTCAAAAGAGCTCAACACCCTTTTGAAAGCCAGGTTTCCCAAAGAACTTCTTAAGCTGGGTGGTGAGATCTTTTGAAGTTCTGGCTGCAGATGTCTGTGCATAGTACTTGAAAATCAGAGCTCCACATCTCTGGAGAGCTGGAGCAGACAAAAAAAAAAAANGTGCAGTTAAACTTGGGCAGGGCCAGTAACTCTCATCATATCTGATACATTAAACTGTAATTTCTCCTGCAATCCTGAGCTCCTAACAAAAAAGTTAAACTGCTTCTTTAGCTCTTGTTCTTCACAGTATGTGACACAGTTATTCCGAGCTGTAGAGGACTTGGTTTGCATCTCCTGCCTGGAAGAGGATACTTAGGATGGACAGTGCTGTAAAATTAAAAATATTTCCTACTGTGCCATATTCCTAATTTGTTCATTCTCCGTGGTTTACAGTGAAGTTTAGGGATGATTGCTTTAAAGGCTAGAGTGGAAAAATATGTTGCTCTGCATTAGCTTTGGTATTGAGAATGGTGCATCCTGTTTGAAGAGTTTAGACCAGGAGTGAAAAGCATTGGAAACAGACACAAGCTGGACACAACTAAGAGCACACTTTCATTGCTTTCAGGAACTTTCTAATGTACTATTGAATTAATTTCAGATAAAAACTTGATTTTTTTTCTCCTGTTTTTTGGTATGTCTTAATGCTGATAATTGTAGGGGAATTTTTTGGCAATGGATGAATTTTCACAATGGATCTTTTTATATACTGAGGATCCAATGAGTGACTGTACACCTGTGTTTAGAGAACTAAATCAATCCTAGGCTTCTTCTCAGAATCTCCCTCTGTGCTCCTTTGAGTGAGGCTATCTTCAGATTAAGTGTATTAGAAATCCATTTCCTTTTCCATTTATTTCAGTCTGTAAATATTTGAAATCCTTGATTTCTATTGATTGGATACAATGCTACTTAACTGTAACA
>VXAV01003017.1:302922-326267 GCA_013399715.1 Alectura lathami
CCCATAAAAAGGCTTTTTTTTTTTTTTTTTTTTTTTTTTAACATATTGGGCAAGTCTTCAGTTGCCCAAATATTTGTAGTACAGAGTAATTTGCATTTAAGCCATGTGAGACTTGTAAATATAATGAACAGTCTGTGTATTTAATATTTTTAATATTTTTAATAATTTGCAAATAGTTCAGTATGTAGAGTTGACCTGTTGAGAAGTAGTTTGTAGTGTCTGTAGGGAACACTTCTGAGTTCTAGTCTTCTGCATGTTTAGCAGAATCCTGGCCTGTGACTGGGAAAATTCTAGAAGTATTTCTTATTGGAAAGTATTTCAAGTAATGTGAAGCAACAAATTATTTTCTCTTGTGCCATGACCCACTTGCAAGGTGAGGTGTGGATAGGCTCTCTCCTGTTGCCATTAAACAAGTTTCAGCGTTCAAAGTCAGATATCATGGAAGATACTGACAACTTTTTGAAATGGGGACCTGCAACCAGGAGCACAAGATGCGATTTGTTCTTGGCTTACTGTTTTAAAAGAGAATGGTCATGGGTCTGGATTTAGTTCTAGGTCCAAGATACTCTGTAACTATTGTTGTAAGTGTTTTAGGGCAGCCTTGGTCTCCATGTGTAAGAATAGCTGAGAGAATCGTAGTCTCCAGGGCTGGGAATATCATGGCTTTGGTAAGATCTGCATTAGCTGTAAGCAGTCATATTTAATAATTGATTAATAAATTATTTAGTCTGAATTTGTTAATGGGGCAGAATTAAGGCCTAGCACATTGAACTGTACATTGAAATAGTGGAAATTTTGCCACTAGTTTCAGTAGGACCAAGATCACACTCGTGGCCTTACAGGAGGTGAAATCATGTATGACCAGAAGCATTCAGTAGGATATTGGGCATGCCATAGTTTCTTTAGGGCTCTGCCTTTTCACCAACTACAGTGTTGGCAAAGGTAATTTCTTACCCTTAGCTGATAGATGATACCACGATTTCCATGTGTCTCCCTTTCTTACTATTGAAATACATAGTTATTGTCATTCTGTTTTAGTTCATCCATTATTGAACTCTGCAGAACAGGTTTTAATGTAGTCCCAATAATTTGCAAAGTTAATACTGCAGAAGCCTGATTGCGATTCACATTTTAAATGGCTTTTAAATCTCTTTCACCAGCTCTTCGTACAGCTGGTGCAATGAGTTCAGTCACAGGGTTCCACCATATAGGGCACAGAATCAAATTTATACTAAGCCAGTGGAAAGTGGCCTTGGAGTAGACATAAATTTAGTCACACCTCACCTTGCTGCAAATGACACTCAGGCCTGCTTAACTTCGGGCATGGTGGTTGACTGTGTGCGTCGTTGCACTGAAGACTACAGCAGCTCGAAATGCAAGTACATTAAAAAAATGCTGGTACTTGAATTTTGTTTCCATCCAGGTGGAACTGCCAGGAAGCATTGGAGGCTTGCGTCTTTAAAGACGTACTTCAAATAAAATTGAGTAATGTATGTTCAGTAAAGAGGGTACCAGGACATGGAAAACCTCTTGATCACTGTAGAGCATTTCAAACAGTTGAGAACATTGCTTGCAGGTAGAATCTGAAAGCAAACAGTAGAAAGGTAAAGCTACCTTTTACATGCATTTGGAAAGCGTGTGCATTATGTATTTTTGGAGATAGCCAAATTCAGATGTTGAAGGAGACGTAGTAATTTATATGGGATTCTGTATGTGTTGAATAAGAAACATAAGTTAGTATAAGTAATAGACCAAGAAACTGTGAGAAAATAGCATTTTTAAAGTAGTGTGGAGCAGGCAGACTAATTTTGATTTCAAAGCATCTTACTAATTGCTTTTCCTGCTAGATTCTTCACTTTTTGACACACAGAGTAGAAGTAAAACTGTACCAGGCACATTGCTGAATTGAGGAGAATCTTTGCTGCTGACAACAGATTGGCTGTAGTTCTGTTGGTTTACATGGGAGAGTTCTATCAGTGGGGAAGCTGAGTGAGTCTGTTTTCCTGCTGTTGAGAGCATCAGCTAAGAGTTAACATCTATTTATTCCTTAAGTTATTCCTGTCTATTTTTTCCAGGATAGTCTGTAAAACAGAGGTTAGGTGCCTACGAGGTGCGTTGGTATGTTCATTTTTGCTCCTGCATTTCATTAGTAAGGAATAGCGTGGCAGTTCTTGGCTAGTGTTTGTGCTGCAGCTAAAAGAATGCTTTGGACTAACTTCTCCCAGAAATGGTGACATACTTGAGGCAAAGGATCTACCAGGGACAGAATATGAAAGCAGAGCATTCTTCTTAAGTTTTTTCTAACAATATTTTTCTGATTAAGTCATGAAAAATAAGGAAAAGACTTGGCATTGTGAATGAATCTGTAGGGTGGGGAAACGGAAAAGTGAGTTTGTTGTAATCTATTGTGTCACATTACATTACTTCAAAAGGACAGTACAAAAAATTAGGAACCAACATACTCAGAAAGGATATTCCCCTTAAGTTTCATTTACTGTTGCTCAGCTCACCTATATGTGCAATTTGAAAAATGAATTTGTCTGATATCACTGAGGACAGCATTGTCCTTACAGCAGTTTAATCTTTTATTTATTTATTTATTTTTAAAGTATGTCCTTATGTTTTGCTCCAGTTAATATCACAGTAAAATACTGTGAAACTATGAAGACTGTACACAACTGCATTGCTTATATCTTTCCTTAGCCCCTATCTTGAAGCATGCTAATGCTTCTGAAATATTTGGAAACAATACAGACGTGAATGTGTATACTGTTTCCTGAAGAAGCAGTGTAGCTATGCTTTATGTGCATGCCCAAATAGAAATAGACTTAGGTAAAAATTTTGCTGTATGGTTGTTTGAATTTATGTTACTCCAAGTCTTGCTTGCAGTGATAGGTTCTCAGAACAGAATGCCCCAAAATTCTAAAATCTCTTTGTTGTAATTCAGAGTGTTGGAGATGTGTCTGACCTAAGTTGACCAACTCCTGTAGGGTCAGTATAGTCGTAAAGTTTTATAGAAGTGAGAAGGGGTCTACAATGGTTGCACCTGTGGCCCCAGGGAAACGGTGGTCTCTCACTCACATGCACTGATAAGTCTCATTTTGACTCTTTTAACCAAGTCCAGGATAGGAATTTAATTTGAACTCTGCCCCAATCTATTAGACTACACTGTAAGTAATTTTATCTATAAAAACACAAAGTATGAATAAAAGAGATTGCATCAGATGCCAAGAGGCAGAGACATCCTTGACATCAGACTAAGATAAATGGAAGACAGTGCTCCGGCAGGAAACAGCCCTTGTCACACAGCCAGCTTGAGCTTAGAATGTGATGCAACAAACTACGAAGGCAATATTATTTTGTTAAAGTATGTTATGAGTGTTTAGTTGCTTGGCTTTGGAGATCTCTAGAGGAGACCTTGATTGGAGCTTGGCTACCATTTCTCCCCAGCCTCAGCTCTTGCTGCCTGGGCTCTTGTTTGACCTCTGAATGGGAATCTGGACAAGAGCGAAAAGAGTGTGAAGACAGCAGCATCATCACAGCACTTTAAGGAGGCAGCCTCATCTACTGGACACATATTGTAAGAATTAAAAGTTTGGATGTCCAGGTGAGAGACTTAAAAGTAGTATCTTGAGCATCCAAAGGAGAGCTATAAAGATGGTGAAGTGTCTGGAGGAGAAGATGTCTGAGGAGCAGCAGAGGTCCCCTGGTTTGTTCAGCCCAGAGCAGAGGAGGCTGAGGGGAGGCCTCATGGCGGCCTACAGCTCCCTCCCAGGGGAGCGGAGGGGCAGGCGCTGAGCTCTGCTCTCTGGGGACAGCGACAGGACCCGAGGGGACGGCATGGAGCTGCGTCAGGAGAGGGTCAGGCTGGGGGTTAGGGAAAGGTTCTGCACCAGAGGGTGATGGGCATGGAACAGGCTCCCCAGGGCAGTGGGCACGGCCCCAAGCTGCTGGGCTTCAGGCAACATTTGGACAACTCATCCTTGTGGGTCTCTCCTGAATAAGATTATTCTATGATTCTGGGATATTCATATTCTGTGTGTTTGTAGTTTCTTATACATCTTGGAGTCATACTGTGCAAATATGATGTGGTTTTAGAAAATAAGATGAGGTTTAAGAAAAACCTGCTTTTCTCACTGTATGTGTGGAGTAACAAAGTGTATGGCAGGGTGCTAAGGGTTTCCGTCAGTGCTTTTATGAAGATGAGTGACAGATGTCTCCATGGAGAGAACTCCCCCACATTTTAGTTTGGCATAATACAGTTTATAGGACAGGAAACCATTAGTACTACTGTACAACATAATTTCTAGGCAACCTTGTTGAAGAAAGGAATTCAGACTGAAATAGGTGGAGGAAAGCCTATGAGGATAATGAGGAGCTTAAATTATGGGAGGGAAGGAATTCTTCATCAGCACTGTGGTTTTCTTTGGCAGCATTTTCTGATGGCTAAAAAAAATTCCTGGCATTTTCTGAATATTTTAATTGAATATGTTCCATATCAGAAAAGGGAGCCCATGCCAGTGACAGTGCTGTGAGTCTACCACCTTCCCATCCAGTGCTGTATCATAGGTTTAGGGGTTTGGGGTCAAAGCATCATAAATGTGTCTTTGGGTACTGGAGGATTTCTTATAGCTTAGCAGCAAGGAAATGCAGGGTGGTTGTGGACTGAGTTTAGTGATCAGTCTTGTGCTGCACTTTGAAACTTCATTTCATTAACAGGATTCTTTGAATTAAAGTGAAATAATTTTTGATAGTGTTCTCAATTCCATGTTTCATTCTGTTTTTTTTTTTTTTTTTTAAAGGAGTACAAGCTTTGCAAATAATATCTGATTGTTTTCATCCTTCTGAAAGGGTAAAGTATGAACTCAGAAGTTAGTTTTCCCTCTTTCTCTCCATTGTAGTTCTGTGATTCTCAGCACCATGATCTGAGTTCACCTGACAGCAGACTGTGCAGCCCACAGAGCAAAAATGTCAGGAAATGTACTTACGGTAAACCAAGCACACCAGTGTGGCTCTTAACTTTTCTTTTGTGTGCATAACCATGCTGCAAGGACTGTGCCAGCACACTATATAACTGAAATATTCTTTAAAGTTTTTACTTACCTGTTAACTATTTACAGAAAGTCAGAGAAAGAAGGAAAAAAAATTATTTTAAGTCAAAGCATTTCCTTTTCATTCTTCCTACTTTATTCAGTGTGTGTAATATGCTGATGTCCCAGCACAGTGCAGTTACATTAGAGACATGAGCGTAAATAGCATTATCAGACCTTATATTAACTTTTTTACAGCTTCCTAGTAAGATAATTCTGGTTTTGGAAATCAAGAGTGTCTGTTATGTCTGTGTAAGGTGGCGTTTCTCTCTCTTGTGCAATTCCTGTTGATAAAGATTCTACAGTTGGGACCTGATAGTTTGGTGCAGCATGAAAGTTGATGTCAGCACAGACATCTGATACCTGCATTAACATTTGTATTAGTTACTTTACTTGTCCCACCCAAGATTTTATTTCTCATCTTTCACATTTATAGCCCTAAAGAATTAGTAGAGCTGCATTTCACTGCTGCATTCCCTCTTTGTTCCTGTTTTGCCTAGCTATTCATATTCCTCAGCATTAACATAACTTCCTTCAAAAATTTTATCATCCAAGCTCTACACTGATTTTAAGTTTTATTTGTGGCTGGCTTTTGACTGAAAGCTTTCCTTTTAGGATGTAGAGCACAGAATAAAATCTTCGTTGTCTCCCAAGGAAGCAGAGCTTCCTCTGGCATTTGTGATGTGCATCCTTACTCCGTGTAACATTACCTTGTCAAGCTTCCCTCTCTCTAGCTTTCCGTCCACCATATCATACTGCAAACTTGCATGTCATCAGCTCTTCATATAATAAAAAGTTGCGGTTGTGGAGCTTTGGTCCTAGCCCAGTTTAGTTTACCAGCACTGAGGCTGCGATGTATACTGGGAGCCGCAAGCACAGGCAGTGAAAATGTTTCTGCTGATTTCAGCTTTCTATTTACAGAAGGCATACATAGGGAAGAATTTGCGGAATAATCATCACCTTTGATATGATAAATCTTAGGTTATTTCTGTGCTGATACCATAAAGAAAACTGTTTGCTCTACTCTCGTTTGGGCCATAGCTCAGCTCTGTGCATATGAGCGTGCTTCGCTGTGTCTAATTATGAATTTGCTCTTTTAGTATAAGCTGTCATGAATATTCATGTAACCAGTGTGCTGGATGGGGATCTTTATATTTTGCTATATTTGTTCAGCAAGGAATTAGAAGAGTGTACCTGGGGCAGTGTGTGTACGTGTGTTGGACTTGGCGTGTGCCCAGCACTGGGGCTTACAGCTGGCAGCACAGAACTTGTCAAGCAAAATTCACTCCAAAGTCTGTTTGGTAAATTCTATGGACTGCTTGCATGTGTTTATGCTTAGTCCTTAAAAGGACATTTGATGATTATATTCCAAAGTTTTGTATCTTAGGCACCATTGTTTGGATTCATGTGTCTGTATATAAGCAACCAAAAAAAATCCTGACTTTGTAAGTAATGTACACCTACACCTTTGAAAGCATTGCTCTGTGCTATTGCCCTGTTGCTTTTGTACTGCTGTTCTCTTACATCAGAATGCAGGCTGGGTCATCGCTGGCTCTAAAGACAGCATTAAGTAGTTGTGCTCACCTGAGCCATGCACTCCTCAGATCCTGTAAGAGAAACTCTGCCATTGCATGTCTGTGTGTCTCCTTGTGCCTACAGAGCCCCACTTGTATCTGTGCACTTGAAGAACTCGATCCTGTGAAAACTCTACCAAAAGGTGTTGTAAAAAAGAGCATTGATCGAGTCTGTTCTCAGCTATGAAGACTTGAATGCCCCTTACTAAAGTAGAGCTGGCAGATGTTGCCGCGATACCGCTAGAGGCACTCAGAAAGTTTGCTTTTCCTAGGGAGCAAGGATTCCTTGAACCCACCAGAAAAAATATAAGTGTATCATTGGGAGTTTTTATTGCATATTCGCAGAGGCTTGCTTACAGTAACTGTACTTTTGTTTGGAAAACAAAATCTGCAGGGAACAAATTGTGTTCTTCATATTCAAAGGATTTTCTCAGAAGATTCCAAAAAAGTTGTTCTTTCTGTCACTTAGTCACAGGGGTTATACATAACACAATGCAAGATGTGGAGTGAAAGAAATAGAAAAAAATAAATGAATTTGGTGCCAACGTGAAAATTTGTACACAAATAAATAGAAACTGCAGATAATTAAAATAAACTAAGAAAATTCAAGGGGGATCTGTAGTCTGTAGACTATAGAAGATGGTACCAGAGGACTTTTGAACTTAGCAGCCATTTACTAATCCACAAATACATTAATGGTAAAAAAAATAAATGATTCTACAAAGTGTTGGGTATTTATACGTTTTCTTTTACCTCTTCAGTTGTTTTACAGAAACAATTTGGTTACTGAGAAAAGTGAGTTTTGCTTAGAGCAGAGGATGATGAATTACAGTTCTTTTTAGTCCTCCTGCTTTAACAGTTTGCATTTTGATCTAGAGTCATCTATGAATTTCAGTTTATTCGTCCATGAAATATGTTCGGTAAGACATCTCTGGGGGACTTAATTCTTATAAAACACTGCAGTTTTCAGGGGTAGGATTCTGTGTTAGCTGTGTTTGTGTTTGACATATTTGTTCTTTTGCATGTTTAATATGCCCAAAGATTAAGTTAGGATCACAGGAAATCTAGAAGTTTAAAATAGAAGAAAGTGCACATCGTATGGGATTAGTTCACACTAGGAATGCAATAATTTTTTGTAACTTCTGTTCATTCTTCAGTTTATTTTCTACCATTAAATCATTTGGTTTTGTTTATACTGAGCCGTGACAGTGTGCTGATAGAGCAAACAAAATGGCGTCTTCAACGAGCAGCTGAAGAAGAAATTATTAAAGATTTTAAAATATAATTAATTATTGATAGCATATGCAGACAAAAGGCAAAACAGAGGAGTGTGTTTAGAAAAGTGACTGGGCAAAGCGAAGTGGCCAGCCTAGGAAGCGCTGTTTGGTGTGAGGAAAGCACGAGCAAACTCTGGCTGTCCTGCCCTCTGCGTTTTCTTGGAAATCCTCGCAGCACAGCTGTGTTAATAAAGCAGGGTGCAGTCCCCTGACCTGAGCTGTTCTGCCTGCAGGTTTCTGCATACTGAGTAAAAGAAATGGTGATTAATGTGGCACTCTGTGTCAAGGGTAGACTGTAGATTACCATTAAGTGCACCATTATGTTATCTTTGAAAAATTTACAGGGTTTCACCTGACAGATAATAGCTTTTCCTTTGCCAGCACAACGGAGGAACAATAAACTAATACATGGGCCAAACAAGATGCATCAGAAGAAGTGTTACTTTCGACAGTGAAATGGCTTTTGCTGTTCATAGGTTTTCTTCCCAGCCCTGTGTTTTGAAGGTCTGCCTCCTTTCCATGTCCTGATGCTATTGATACGGGTCAGGGCTGGGTGGCTGCAGAGCTGTGCTGGGATGCTTTGTTCCTTGCCGCGGGTCAGCGCGATGGCTCGCGTGTAAAAAGTAATGGATTGCTTCCTGCTGCTGCCAGCTGATTGCATCTCTGGGGCTGCTGTGGGCTGCGAGTTGCGTAACTGGCGTGGAATCCGGATCTGATGTTCTTTTGTTAGTGGTTGTTGCATTAACTGTTCCTGCACCCCCAGTGAGTAAGAGCACATTGTTCAGTGGGAGCGAACGCCTTCCGAAAGCTTCCCCACTCCCAAGTCAAAGCGAGCCTCCAGCAACCACAGATGGTGCCACTAGAGCAGAGGGAACCAGCAGGTCTGTTTTGGATAAGTTCTAGTTTCTGGTGGTGTGGGAGATGTTTTCTCCCATGGGTCGGAGTTTTGGTTTTTTACAGCTTCAGTCGAGAGATCTGAGCATGGGCAGAGACCGCCTGTCCACTGGGAGCCAAGGTGTGCCACCAGCAAAGCCTGGCTGCAGTTAATGAATTCACCTACTTGGGGTCTCTTTGGATAAAGAAAAGCAATATCTTTAAAATAGCTCCTCTTCCCTTCTGACATTCATATCTGTCTTTTCACTTCCTGCCTGCTTTTCTCTCTCATTTTATAATACATCAAGAGCAAGCAACAAGGCATCACAGCTCTCTCCTGGATCATCTTAGATGTCTGCGTAATCTCAGGTGCCGGAATTTTTAGCCAGTGTTTCTTATGCATAGTCAAAACTGTCTGATTTCAGAGGTGTTGAGCTCATCTCACTGACATCACAGGAGCTAACAGCTCTGAAATTCATGGCACTCTTCTGAATAATGATTGTTAAGTGGCATCCCATTTTTTAAGTGGGGAGTTCTATCCTCATTATAGTCATTTACCAATCCCTAAAAGAAGTAGCATTACCCATGCAAACTTGAAATCGTAGCTGACAAAGGTATTTCCACTCTTTCAGTAAAAGACATTAATGAAAAATACTAGTGTGTTTTTTTTGTCTGGATCTGATCTTCATACTGTCAGTGTCTTTATATAGAAACTATTTAAACATTTTACAAAAATTCTTTGTTACTGCAGTCAAGATAATAAATTCTGCAGTGCTAGACAGGATTTTGTTGTAAATTTAATGGTTTGGTATTTTGTTCTCTTTTCTCATTTTAATAAAAAATCTTCCAACTGTTTTTACAAATCCAAAAATGTGGAAATAACCATTACACACTGAAAACGCAATGTAGGAAAAAGAGGGGTCTGGGAGTCATAGCAGTTGTCTGAATGTGGATGTCCTGTCCCATGCTTATGTGCTCACCTCTGCAAAGTGAACAGGTCTGCAGGTAGGATTTTTTTCAGATTTACAAGTGCAGGTGCTGGATGTTAGAATTCAGACTTGTTGCCTGAGCTCCCTTCATAGTTAGTGAAGTGGGTATCTTTCTTCTCTGAAAACTCAGCTTTTATACCACCATCTTGTGTTAAAGAGATTGAAAGCTGGATAGAAAGCCCAGATGCACAGGAATGTTGGAGTTCTTTATGTCTGTAGTTTGGAGGAGACATTTTCTTTAATATTTACTTGAAGCAGTGAAGGCATGAATTGGATCCTGCTCGTTTAGAGATCCTGCCTAACCAGAGCTCCTCAGTCCTGAGGTCTCACTTTTTCTCTGAGATAAGTAGTTCCTCATCTCTCTGTCTTGTAAAACCTGTGCAGATCATACACACCTGAGGTTGATGGACTGATGGTTCTAGACACCAGAGTATATAAACAGGGACAAAAATGAAACTCCAGAAGACCCCACACCTTCCTGCTGTGGTATGCTTTGTAGGAATTGAGGGTAAAATATATTGAGCATCTGGGGCAGTTTCTTCTCTGAACTCATGCTCAGACCAGATCCTGTTAATTTTTTCAGTGATACCTGTAAAGCATGACAAGGGAGAGGAGCTGCCTTGGCACCCACTTTAAATCATGAGAACTCTTTGCAGATGTTATTTTTTTTGTTGTCAATAAGATCTAAAACACTAAAATTTGTGAGAGGCTGCATTGTATTACAGTCCCTTGAACTGTTTGAGCCCTGTGTAACTTAAGGAGTTAAAAGTAGATAATGAAGACAGAAGCCGCCTGGTGACAATACCAAAGAGACACTATGCCTTACACCTCAAACTGTAACTGTGAATGTCTGCATCATCCTGAGGGCTGAAATCTTGCACTTCAAGAGCATGTTAAATAGATAACTGGTAGCCAAGTTAAAAAACATTTTACAAATATTGTTAATTGTCACAACTATCAGCCGTGACAATCTCAATATAATAGAGGAAGGTACGCACTGTTCTTAGCAGGCTGACCAAAGCGCAGAAAGGGCAGGTGGTGCGATGTACATCTCTCAGCAAATCATGGGCACAGGGCATGTTTGCCTTCAGCAGGTTCACTGGTCAGCTTGCAGAAGTCCCCAGATCCATTCACGTCTCTGTGAGTAGTGAGTTCTGTCGCTGTGTATGGTGAGAAGGACTTCCATAAACAAAGGGGCTGTTAGCCTTTACACTTTGGTTAATGATACAGAGCTGTGACAGTAACTGGTGTTTTATAATATGTGATGCCCTGTGTCTTCAGAATGACTAGTTTTGTAGTAATTCTGGAAATTGTGACATGAATATAATAGTGTGCCATCCACCCGATTTCAGCTGGTGTAAATTGCAGCTGGATGAGATCCTGGCATTTGACAAGGCAAAAATGATTAACTGATGTCATGTGTTTGAATCTTACCATTTTCCTTCATTTTACCTGTATATTTCTAATTAATTTATTTCAAGGCACAAATACAGCATACCGTTTTTACGAACGTGTGCTATTCTAAAAAAAAATATGTTAAGTCTCTTGTATCCACGGTGTTATTGCAAAGAAGTTGAACTACATCTTTAAGCAATTCTGCAAGTAATGCACATTTCAAAATCCTGGCTCAGGAATCTATCAGTAAACTAAGAAATAGCTGACAAGTGTTTGAAAATATGAATTTTGAATTTCTTTGTTATTGTCTGCCAAAGATTAAAGAAAGAAATTAAATAAAATTACTCTCCATATTACCACCATCTTCTAAATTTGTATGCCATTAAAAAATGCAGGAATGCAAGGGATGTTGTAACAGCTTTCTTGGTTTGTCTTTCTTTTGCCTCCAAGGTTTAGCAACTTCCCCCAGTGGTTAGTACAGCACTCTGAGCAACTAATCCTGTATCTATAAACTGTAATGTCAAAGGATTAATGTGTGCCTGGGAACGCAGGTCAAATCTGCTTTAGATCACAAGAGTTTGAGTTCAGCTCCTAGCTGAAATATCACGAAACTACCGTATAATTTAGTACAAGTCTTGCATTCCTGTACTTCAGCTGCTGGTTGCCTTTAATAAAATGAGGCCCAGGACTGATTTCCCTGAGAATGTATTTTTCTTTGTCTAAAACCAAAGTAGTATCAGCTGGAGAACAGAGGGATTTCTTAAAATATTTCTGTATTCTGTATAAATAACGCTTTCAAAGTCTGCTTTTAAAATATTGTAGAAACTGCAGTATGGCAAGTTACCAATATTTCCTGAATTACTTCTGTTCGATGGGTTATGATGCACAGATTTTATAAGCATCTGGTTGTGGCACGCCCTGCCTTCCGCCTGTGGAGCTGCCGAGAGCATGGTGCTGCTCACAGGTGCACTGGCACGTGTCAGCCAAGTCTGATTTCAGAGCAGAGACATAAATCTTAAAATATTTTTAAATATTTTTAGATATTTGTAAAATATTGTTATAATTAGTGCAATATTTGTTAGATGGGGCCCTGGGCAGCCTGATCTAGTGGGTGGCAACCCTGCCCACAGCAGTAGGGTTGGAACTGGATGGTTTTTAAGTTCCTTTCCAACCCAAGCCATTCTGTGATTTTATGATTCTGTGATTCCATGAATATGTAGAATGATATATGCAGCAAACAGACTTATATAACCGTATCTGTTTCTATTTATGCTAGCACCAGCAAAGCACAGCAATTTATACTTAATTATCTGCAAATGCAATATGCAGAATCTCTCTTATTTTGCCTTCTTGATCGTTCTGCTAGGTACAGTAGTTGTGCATCTTTGAGGCTTTTTCTTATAGGAATTCTTGTCATATGTGTATACTTCCTGGAAAAAGTGGCAGGTATTCTTTCAGAATGTTTGTTTGATATTAACATGGAAATATAATGGACAGTAGGTCTATTAATTTGCTTTTTGTTAGTGTGGTTGGGATTTTTAATTGATTCTACATTTTTTTAAGGGTTCAGTGTATTCCGTTTTATCATAGCATAAAATAATCCGTTGGCTTTAAAACACATCTGTGTCATTGTAGCATGCAAAAAGAAGCGCTGTGCACCGCTGCGCACATCTCAGTGATGGGGCTGTGTGCTTACACTCATGTCCTGACCAGGCGTATTGGTCTAGGGGTGCCCATTGAAAGCCCCCTGTGCCGTCAGCCCGCCCAGCCTCTGGCAGCTGGAGCACTCCCCGTGTGGGGCTGCCTGCTGCCCTCTGGTGGGGCAGCACCTGCTGGACGCTGAGCGTCCTTCTGTCCCCGCTGAGTGCTCCCCGTCCTCACTGGTAGAACCCCCCATTTCCCAACCCAACTTCGTCTTTGGGAAAAAAAATGATGTCATCAGGGCATGCCACAGGGCGTGTCTACATGTCTGCATGTGGCTAACCCAAGCGGTGGCTGGATGATGCTTCTACCTCCAAGGCTGGGCTGGGTGCTGCGGGGTGTTGCTGACCCTCATTTTCTCCTGGCTCCACAGGTTTTCCGCTCTGTGCTACTGTTTCCCACGATAGAGCGCATGGCTCAGTCCCCACAGGGCAAGCTGATGACCCCACTGCTGTGCAAGCTGCGCTACGCCCTCTACATGCCCGTCTACCTGCTGTCCTTCCTGCCCGAGGCAGTCAAGGCCTCCCTCGTGCGGTTCGCCCTACGGGGGATGAAGACCTGCGATGAATCTTCCATAACGACCTCAGTAAATCTCTTCAGCGTGGATTGCGTTGGTGAGCACGTGGTTTGGTTTGGTTGCTGTTTTTTTTTTGTTTGTTTGTTTTTTTATTGCACTGACTTTTGTATTGTTCTAGTTTAGTAAATGTAGATTGAGCTTTTTCTAGGCAAAAGCTTAGTGATAAAGCATGAATAAATAGTAAATTGTAAAGTTTTCTCAAGACCACTGGAGCAGGAACATCTCAAATTGTCAATTCTAGAAAAAAAATCCTAAGGGGAACATAACAAATAAAATACTTTCCCAGAGCATATATATTTGTTGAGCAAACTCTGACCTATACTACTAACAGTATCTCATGTAATTAAACTACTGTTTTACAGTGGTTCTTTATTTATCCCTCCTTACTTTTTGCATTTCCTTCGTACTGGGTAGTAAACATACATCAATAATCAGTTTCACAAAGGATTCTTCACATCTCTTTCTTTAAACTGATTTAACTGTCTTTATTGGTTTTGTAATCTCAATTGGAATAACGATAAATTTAGGAAAGGGCCTTCAGCCTAAAAGGACACATAGAAGTTACTCTGTGCACAAAAGAGTTTCAGTGCTTATTTGGGCAAAGGCAGAAGATTGATGTCCTTCCATTGATATGGCACACTGTACGCGTAGTTTGCACATTCTAGCAACAGGAACAGCTTTAAGAAGGGGAATAATTTCAGATAAATTATGTTACGTTTAGAATGAAAACCAGAACATGGGTTGTGCTATACTCCAGGTATTTTAGTAAGTTAGCAGTTGAAAACAATTTGGAATAGAATTGACGTGCTAACACAGTAATAACACCAAGAAGGAAGTTTAGATTGCATTAATAGTAGTAAAAACACATTCCTAGATTTCCAGTTGTGTTCTGTCTTCTATCAGTTAATTTTACCTCCTAATCGTCCAAACAGATGTGCCAGAGTGACTCTGTGCTTGCAGTGAGTCCCTGTAACTTCAGCGGATATCTGGGAGCGTGCTGCTCTGTACCAGAGACTTGCTTGTAGGACTGCACAGAGGCTGAGAGCAGGACGGGCAGTCAGGGTTTTGGTGTCTGACCCAGACAGTGTTGTTTATGTTGTACGAAGCTAATCTAATAATAGTTGCTCTGTTGCAGTGCCCTGTACCTGACAAAATCAGGCTTCTGGTTGATACTGTAAGCTTCAGATGAAAGTCATAGGGGCTGCTGCTTGAGTTCCTGTTAATTTATGGTTTAATTTTGTGGTGACCAAGGAGAAAACATGCCTGCAGTCAGACGTACAGTAGGAGTTCAGGCTTCTTCCTTTGCTAGTTTAGTCTCAGAGAAAGGTATGTGAAGGTCTGTGGGGTCACATCTCTACAAACCAGGAATCCTCTGGTCCACACAGATAAATGTCTACCTCTCAAAACAGGTAGCTGCATCCAGGGTTATGTTGGAAATGGTCCTTGGCCTGTGTTAACCTCCAAAAAATCGTGGCCAGTCATTGTTTGCGAGTGCTGTTTGGCCCAAACCACTGCAGTGCCAGGAATAATTTATGAGAGTGGATTTGGTGTGCTGCTGTTGGAGCCCAGCTTTTCAAGCTGCTCCGTCCCTGAGTGTATCTGTCCTGGCATGTCAGCTGAAGATAATTTTCTGGGTGCACCAGTGGTCTGAACTGTGTCCAAGCTGCGAGGAAAATTGAAGCAAGAAGCCAAGCAGAAGGGACTTGTACTCATAGGATGTGAGCTCTGTCTACATTCAGTTTATTGACTGAATTCATTATACCAGAATGAAAGTCCCTGTGAGCCAGTGTCTTGTAAAACTTGTATAAATAGGCCTTAATGATGCAACTAGTTCCTTCGGGCTTGTGATGCCATCTCTCTCTTAGGCAGTTCCATCCACTTCAGTTCCGTCTTTGGAAACTGATGATATTTTACAGCCCAGTGACTCAGGACCACGTGCATGGATTAATAATCTTAAGGCTTTCTGGATATTGCTTGTTAACCTTCTCTTGTATTCTTTGTGGACAATAGAAAATGTAACCCTTCAGAAAAAATTTGCTACAACAACTGAAATTGTCCTGCAGAACTGCTCATCTACGAGTTAGTGAAGCCTCTGAATTTGTGTTAAATATTTTTCTGATTGATTCCTTGTCCCTTAATAAACTGCTAGGTATGGTTGAGAAATGTTGAGCAAATTAAGTTGTTTCTCCTCTCCAGGAAGGCTGCGTGTCAACTCATTAAAAATACATGTATTGCCTTTGGCATGTGCATCTCTTGCATTACTGTAATTGTAATAAAAGCTGTGATTAAGGGCAGAAAAGATGGTAAAAGTTTCCTTAAAACTACTACGTCCATTAAAACAAACAAGCCTGCCAGGGATTTGTTACCACATCAACGCTTAGTCACAACAATGTTTTCTCTCCTCTGTAAGGAAATGAGATTTGAAAACATAATATCAGAACTGTAAGACCTAGTGATGATCCACTTGAAATCAAGAGTGCCTTCAGTGGCAACAGGATCAGGCCCTTAGTTGAAAGACTCAGAGAGAGAGGTTAGGGCGTTGAGAAGGAAGAATTATATTACTTGTCCCTCCCACTGTTTCAAATTGTGTTTGCTCTTGCTTCTTATCCCAACTAATCTTTCCGTTGTCCCAACCTTACAACTGACGGCACGGAGAAGCCCCAGTCAAACAGCAGAAGCCGTTGTGATGACACTGTCACTGTCATCAAAGGTAGCATGATATAAAGTTTTGTCCTGAAGGCAAAAAAGTGCCGAAAGAGGAGAGACAGCAGGGACTGTAAAGAAGTTTGATGGAAGGGAAAGGAGACATAGCGTTAAAATAAAAGTGAACCTATTAGAAGGAAGCCAAGGGGTCTGAAGGCAGTTTGCCTACCTGGATTTTAACTTCTAGCAAAGAAATTTTAGGACAGAAAAAGTATTATAGCTAACAAATTGAAATTGGGATACTTCTATTCCTGAATGTGTGGGATGAATAGACAGAAAAATTGGACATTAGTGACCATGTGTTATCTGAAACATTGTCATTCTGTGTATTCAGGCTGGCAAAACAAGGGTACTCCTGTCTATTACAGCGATGGTTATTCCACAAGTCTGGTATCGTTCTTCAATAATGGAACACTTTGGCACTTCAGCCTGTTGAAATTTGTAAACATTTCTTTGCTGATAGATGCCAGTAGCAGACTTACAGTGACAGCAAACCATGCTATCTACATAGGACAAGGTTTATTGTCCACCAGTTTGACTGGCAAACTTCCTCCATTTGTTTCTGCAGAATTTCCACAAAAGCACAGACATTACATAATAGGTAAACACTGCAAGGCTTTTTCGAGAGGCGGGCTCACAGGGCAGAGGTTAACGTCTGGATGACAGGGAAGATACAGATAAGCACAATAGCAAGAAAAACTTCCAACCGGCCCAAATGCGGTTGTCCTTTGTGATCCTGAACCTGTGACTTCCCTTGAGGAATCTCCCTGTTTGTTTAACCTATTCACAGAGCAGGGGAATACAGAAATCTGGAGGGTGATGGAGGGCGGGAGAAAGTCTGTTTTGTGGAATTCAGGCAGGTTGGGGAGGAGGGAACTCAGAAACCTGAAATAAGGGTTTCAGAGAGGCATAGACTGACAGACAAATGAAAGCTGGAGACAGTAGATTTTTGTTTTATGAGTGCAAGAGATGTTGTAAGAAGACAAGGAATGAGGATTAAACATCAGAGTTTAGCTTCAAACCCTATCTCGTTCCAAGTGTGGAGGCATTCTGATTTCGTTTGCAGTGTTTATATTTCATTCATTTTACAGAGAAAAAAGTGCTAAGGCAGCGTTAGGCAATCTACTCTGATGCCTAAGTTAGGAAGCTGCATACAGTCCACAATCCTGTCTGGGACGTTAGATTCCCAGCTGAGAGAACCTAGCCTACCTCTTTCCCTTGGCTGTACAGGACGGCAGAATTACATGCCCGAAAAAACATAGAGGAGGAAGTTTTCTTGTAAGATAAAATTTTCAGAACTTGCAAATAGCATCTGGGGGACAAATTTGTGTCAAAAGCCAGAAAAATGTAGGTTTCTAGTTGCTGCAGGCCACTATGAAGATGAAATATAAACTTTTACATTAAGTTATAAATCATACCTCAAGGGAACAAACTGGCAAATTTCCTTGTGGGTTTGAATTATCCCCACCTTGTGTGTTGTCACATCCTGAGATCTGTTTCTCTTCCAATTCTCCCTTCTTAAACAAACAGTTGTTAAATATGATATTATGAGTGGTCTTCCTCTGCCCATCTGTGGACATCGAGCTGTCCAAATAGTTGGCATCTAAAGCAGGACAGGTGGATCAGCCCACACAAATGACTGCTTCTCCTTACTGACTACAAAGAGAGTGACCCTCTGTCTACTCGGTGTTGTAGACTACCCTGAACTGGAAAGGATCCGCCAGGATCACTGAGTCCAACTTATCGCCCCACACAGGACCACCCAAAACCTAAACCCTATGTCTGAGAGCAATGTCCAAATGCTCTTTGAGCTGTGGCAGCTTGGGCTGTGCCCACTGCCCTGGGGAGCCTGTTCCACGCCCACCACCCTCTGGTGCAGACCCTTTTCCTAACCCCCAGCCTGACCCTCCCCTGACACAGCCCCATGCCGTTCCCTCGGGCCCTGTCGCTGTCCCCAGAGAGCAGAGCTCAGCGCCTGCCCCTCCGCTCCCCTGGGAGGGAGCCGTAGGCCGCCATGAGGCCTCCCCTCAGCCTCCTCTGCTCTGGGCTGAACAAACCAGGGAACCTCTGCTGCTCCTCAGACATCTTCTCCTCCAGACCTTTCACCATCTTCATAGCCCTCCTTTGGATGCTCTCTGGTAGCTTTATGTCTTCATATTGTGGTGCCCCAAGCTATCTAAACTTAGAGGGGATAAATCCTGCTCTGTATCTACTGGCTGTTGGTTTTGCTGCTGGCATCAGGAAACAATGTGATCTAAATTGTATCCTTGCTGCTGGAAAGACAGACAGATAGCCCAGGCTTTGACTGTGTTAAAATTTACAGCTGCTGGTTTCTGGTGTTTGTCCTGTTGTTTGCTTCCTACCTTACTTGAAAACTCATTTCACATCTTCACCTCTGCTTCCTGACAAGAAAAACAGGAAATTTTCGGAGAATTGAGGCTAAACGGCAGTAGAAATACCCATCCAGCTAAAAAATACTCAGGTAGGGACAGTGTGTGGGGTTATTTTCCTGCCACTCATGAGCCGCTCCAGCTATTCAACTGACGTTTTTCAGAGCTAAAAATTACTGTTTAAAGTATTAGGTAAGCATTTTACAAATGAATTCACATAAAGTGGTAAACTAAGAATGCTTTGCTTGCTCCAGTGAGTACTTTAGAAAGCTATGTAATAGCTTTTATGTAAGTGCTTATAGCTAAAATTTAGTTTTCCTTCTCTGTTTTGATATTAAAATGCTGTTCTTTTCTCACACTGAAATTAAAACTTTACTCCTAAAACTAGTGGAATATACGATGAGCACCTCTCAGTCCCTCACAGAAAGCAAACCTCTTTTGATTGGAGTTGTATGGATCAAAACTCTCCACTGAGGCATGTAAGGCCAAGACGGCATTGCGCATTCTACTTTTCATCTCGACGTAGGGATTTGTGTTTTTTTTAATTACTAACAGTTTGTGCAATATTAGTCAAATTTATCTGTTTGGTTTACATTAGTCTATCTACATCATCTTATTTCAAACATATTTTAAAAAGGACCTGATATTCAAGACGAGCAGTGACATCAATGAGCATTTCTCAAGATGAGCAGTTAGCTGTTGCCCAACATTCCATAGCTGATTGCTAGCAGAACTGTACACAGGTGTACATCCCAAGGCAGCAGCTTTAGCTATTAAACCTGCTTAACCTTATAAATATGCACAGATGTGTTAGTCAGGAGCAACTTGCACAAACTGCATCAGCTAGACAGACTGACATGCACATAGTGCATTTTTAAGTAGAGTCAGAAACTGAAAGCGCTGAGGATCAGGTAGTACTTTGCAACCTCACACCTACATTTTTCATAGCAGGCATGAGAGTAACAGCTTTCCCTCCCCCTACCACTGGACAACTGTACAAATCTTTGAATCTAAATGAGTAAATTTTCAGCTTGATTTTCCAGGGCAACTTGATTCAAAGCCCAGATAGTAAGAAGTGATTGTTTCTTCTGCTGGCTGTAAGCTTCTAGTTATAATTAAGAAATCATTCCAAAGATATTTTTTCTACTTTTATAACTAAATATGTATAGATTTTCAGAGATGATGTACAGCTAGACAAAATTTCATGGAGAGCACAAATTACCATCATGATGAGTAAACTGTATCTACATAAACTAAATAAGCTTGTATCTGGACAGTACAGTGTAGCATAGCACAGGTAGGCAACAAGGATGAAGCTCAGCAGGTCTCCTTTCTCCTTTCTATATGCATTCCTTGATACTCAGTGGTTTATAAAGAGGTCAAAACATCACAGCAGACAACCTCCCTCCTTCCCTCTAGATTCTAAGTAGTATTCAAGACAAAAAATGCTTTCCTGAAATCAGGAGGTAGCTCTTCGCTATCTCTGACAAGATGCTTTGTGCCTGTATCTGAGCTTGCTACTCTGCATCGTGCTGCCCAGGGTCTGAAGGCTGCTGTAGGCAGCGCACAGTCTGACCCAGCATGCTAAATCTGAGCCTGCTGTGTTTCTCTGCAGGCTCCTGTGTGCTGTCACAGTTGAGTCCTATCCACTTCTGACATTTTAAGTGATGATCGTAATATGTATTTCTGCAAAGTGTTTAAGGGAGTGTTTCCTTACCTGTGGAAACACAGTAATATTTTATCACCTGCTTCACAGGAAAAGGGGCCAAAGAATAACAGTCTTTAATATTTTCATGTTTCCTCTGCTACTGTTTATTTTCCTGTGTGATGCCTGACTAAAATGTTTGTTTAATATTGTCGGACAACTCACCTTACCAGGGCAGCACTTAAGCTGACGGAAAAAGCTCACATCTGCTTTATTCTTTCTGTGAGTGAGCTAAAGTTTTCCTTACTTAAAAGTAGGATGCTCATATTAAATTACTGGAGGAAAGCAATGACTTTTATATATTTATAGTCCTATTTAATTTTTAAAGTCAATCTACTTCATAATTTACCCCATTTCCAAAAGAAAGAAAGAAAGACATTTAACAAGGAATTTTATTACTTGCAAAACCTTTTACTTTCCTGTGAAAACTTTTTGAAAATAGTAGTAATAATGTGGAAATTTCACATTGATTTTATTTCTGTTAATTATTCCTCTTTTTATTCTTGGGGGAAAACCCCAGTGTAAAAGACTCCCATCGTAAATATTACTCATAAGGCGTGAATGTTTTGATAGTGGAACTGCTGATCATTTCCATGAAATGTGAGGCCCAGTTGGGATTTGGCTTTGGAAGGGGAGATTGTTTATTCACCTCTGGTGGGGTTTCATCCCTAGGGATATTATTTACTCCCACAGACTTGCAGTGAGTCTAATGATACATTGCAAATGGCATGAAATAGGAAGGGGTAACATCAGCAAAGACGAAAGGGTGTTGAAAAAAAGTATATGCCATTTAAATGCTATCAGCTAGAGTTGCTCTGTGGTAGCCACTGTCATCTGCATGTTGGCACTTTACTTTCCCTGGGCCCAGTACAAAGCCCCCTGGGTTCAGGTGAAAGTTCCCATTCTGCAGTAGACTCACACCTTTTGTCTCAGAGATGTCTGCCAAGACATGTCTGCCTAAATTTCTCCAAGTAGAGAGTACTTAATTTCTTACGTAGAGCACGTGGTTCTGTCATAACTTGTGTTGGCTGGTTGGGAATTTAAAGTAATTCATCAGAGTCCCTTCTCAAGCTAACATATATATTCTGCAGCTGATCCCTGCAGTCCTAGCCAAGTACTGAAGCATACGTTGAAGCCATACGCATGGGTAAACTGCAGTTGGTATCTTGGAGTAAAGTTTTTTATGAGATTAACATCGACAAAGCTGCTAACTAATGCATTCTGTGCAACTAAAGGCAACACGAATCTTCGTGTCATTCCTACAGTCAGCTAACATAGTATTTTGATCTGCTTTGCGGTTGCTGGTTGTCACGAAAATGTCCACCAGTGTTCATTGTCCACCCTTCCTAACTCTTTAACATGATAATATTGTCAGGGAGAAAATTCTATAGCATCTTTATGGGTCTGTGCAGGAAATGGTGGTATATCCTGAGCAATCCCAATGGTGCAGGACACTGCTTACTGGTCAGAGCAATGGTTAGGTGTGTTTACAATGAGCTTTAAAACCAGTGGTTTTATGTTTAGTGAAGGGTGGTGTAAAGTTCAACTTTTGTACCAGTTAAATCCACTCCACCTGAGAGGGGTTCGCCCCATTCACAGGAGGGAGCGGTCCAATTGTTGAGCTCCATCAGGCTTCCTCAAGGAGGGGTCAGCATCAGGTCCTAATCCAGAAACCCACTTAAACTGACCTCCATAAAGCTACTCACTTGCCTAAACACATCTGGAACAGCGTATTAATTCCCGGTAGAGCCCAGGCAGGAACCACAGAGTGGAGATGCTAACTTGTTGCACACACAGGCTGTCCTGGCTTCTCCCTAAGGGACTCAGCACCACCCACACCAGACCCGTCTGTGCCCCTCTTAAAGAAGAAGAGAGCACATACTGGAACCCTTGCAGAAATCTCACCATCCTAGCCAACTGCCAGCTGCTCTCTGTGTGAGAGCTTAGGCCGGAGGTTAATTTCCCCAGCTGAGGGTTAGTTCTGTCATTTGAAGATAATGAGAGTTGCTCCCAAGTAATTTAGGGCAGGATTAAGTCCGCATATATTTCAGTTTCCATCACACACCTCACTTCTAGTGCACATGCTCCATCGTACAAAGTGAAGGAGTGTTTTTCACACTCCTTAACAAAGCATCTGTTGTTTGCAAAGCACCTGGACATAATTGTTGAATAACTTTTTGTTTATTTTTGCCTTCAACCCCTCTGTTTTCTCATGCACAGCTGACTGATTTTCTTGTGTAGTTCTGATCTTCCTGCAGCTTTAACACCAAGCAGATTAAAGAAGTCTGTCATAACACATGCAGCTATTTCTGCCTATTTGTGTTGATCATTATATATTAGTTGGTATGTTTTCATTCTAAATTCAAGTGTAAACTGAACCAGAACCCAAAGTCAATGTTTACATCTTGTAAGCCTCTAAACATCAACATTTTATCTAATGTGTGAGTGCATGTGTGGAGGCACATGTTCCTGCTTTAGTCATCCTTGATACTAAGCAGTTCCTTCTGTTTGATGCTTTAAACAATGTTATAGGATATTTCCAAGATTGCTGTTGGCAATAATTACCAGTAGAAAATATGTTTTCCCCGTAGGAAATTACACTGCTGTTTGGTATTATTAGTTCGTACCACTGTGTTCTGAGTCTTTCTGAGGAATGACAGAGATTGCTTCCTTAAGAGCAAAGGATCAGCGGGAAAGGAAACTAGTGTTACACTCCTCTGAAGACCCTTACAAATAAGATAGGCAACTTACCAGGAAAAAAAACTCTGACCAGATAGTAGCATATTCCCCAAGGAAAAGGTATTTTCAAAACCTCAATCTACTTTATGCAGGGCATTTCATTTTAGCATGAGAATCCAACCTAGAACTGATTAATAATTTTGCAATTTAAGCAGTTTTTCAGTTAGTTGAGAGGACTTTTGAAATAATCGTATCACAACTTGTCAAGTTGCAGATGAGCTCTGTTACACATGAAAACAGTAGTCTTTGGCAAGAATCCTCCCCTTGAAATTAAACTATTTTATTCTTCTACCCTCTGTTTCCCTCCCCCAGAAAAAAAAAAAAAAAAAAAA
>VXAV01003017.1:332696-363132 GCA_013399715.1 Alectura lathami
ACAGATAATGCAATGCTAGAATGTGCTGCAAATTTGCTGGAGTGGAACAGGGTTGGCATTCAAAATGACCTTCACATAAAATAAAGAGAAATGGCTGGGGAGCAGGGAGAGGAGAACGCTGCCCTTCTTTAATGAGCCAAGCTGCTCTGTGTGTCAGATTGGATGGGGAATTACTGGTTGAGCTGCAGTTCTCCAGGAAAAGATCCTGGGATAGCATGGCTCACAAGTTGGTGGGGGTTTTCCTGCTGTGCTATAAAGTGAAGGCTGTGATTTTGATATGTATGAAGAGGAACAGTGACTGAAGGAGCTCCAGCGTTGTTGTTGAAGAGAGGTACAATCTCCAGCATAAGCTGAAATACCGTGACAGTGAAATTCAAGAGGAATATGAGCCACTGGACGTATCCAGAGGAATCCATGCGAGAATGATAGAGCTCCTAAAGAACAGCACCTGAAAGGAAAAATTGCTGGAAATATAAATTACCTTTCATAGATGTTTGCCCTAAGATCACTTGCATCAACTATCTACTATTAGAGGAGCTCAGGGCAGCATTCTTAGATGTGAATGCCTACATGGCAAAGTACCATGCTTATCAGTTTCCTGTGGCAGTAAGGTTCACAGCTAATGGCATATGACTTTAAAGAAGTACTTCCTTTTATTGTTTTGCATTTTAATGTGCTGTACTGTAGGAGAGGGAAGAACAGTGTATCATGAGTATCGTGACTGTTGGTAACAACACGTCTTTAATTTTACTTTTCTGACTGTTTGCACCACTGTCTCCTTAATTTTGCAATATCCCGTGGAGGTTGTGTCCATCAGTATGCACGCTACTTCAGACATGGTCATGTTATGTGATTTATATAATGGCAGAATTATTTATTGTCAAAATCCTATTATTTATGAAACATAGTGTATAATTTCAGTGTGCTTTTGAGTAAACGTGCACAGTGAGCTACAGTCATCTTAGGGGTCTCTGAGTTTCTGATTCCCTTCCTTGCATTAATTTAGAAGCTTCTAAGGGAAAGGAATACTTTGAGTTTTTCCACAGAAATGTTACTTAACATTTCTTAAATTTGAATTTAATTTGCTGAGTTGGTGTTTCTTCTCTCTGCTTTATGTCCCTTCCACATTTCTCACAGCTCACAGACTGACTACCATTGTGTCCTGTGCAAAATGTGTTAGCAAACTATGTACCCCATAAGCAGACCATTAAGAAATAGGTAACCATGACTTTAATATGAAGCTGGGCTGGACTGGAACCTCAGGCCAGGACTCATCCCACCTCAGCTGAGGCACTTAATTCAAGTTGGGATGTTTAAGGTCTAAAGTCCTTACCAGTGAAAGTCATCTTGGGAAGTGATTTCACGCACCCCATAAATGATCAGTTCACCAGATGTGTTCAGTGACTGTTACAGTCTTAGTAATAATCACTACTTAAACATACTTGTGAGGAATCCCTCCTGTGATGAAAACCATTTAATTTAACTAATCTAATCTAATCTAATCTAATCTAAATACCTTTTCTTTGCTTCCAACCTATTCCTTAATCCACTGGAGCCTTTCATTTTACAGCTGTTTAGCTTCAACTACAGCTTATGGTGTGAAATTGTAACAGAGAGCATGTAGAATACTAATAACCATTGTCATCTGGTTGTGTTTACGGAAATGTTCAAGAAATTATAGATCAGCAAGATGCTGTTTTCCTTTGTAAAATCACTAGTGATTAGACACTATTTTCTACTCTCAAGCCTCTGGACATGGTGATCCTTTCATAGCAGGATTGCTATCAAGTCAGCAGTTCTGTAGTTAAAGTTCTATAAAACTCTTAACAAGTCCTGTCTGTACATACCTGAAGCCCTGACTTATCTGATGTATTCTGAATCCTCCACTGTTGCTACTTCTTGATACCTCACTATGCAAAGAGAAGTCATTGTTATTACCAGAAAAAGAGTGTAAAGAGTAGAAACCTCCCAAATGTTTTGAGTAAGAAAGGTGGATGCAAAAAAAAAGGGAAATCTTTTAGCTTCCCAACAGTGTAATTATCGTCTTTAGCTACTCCCTTAGGTTGTGATTATCCGTTAGACTCCCCAGTTCTTTTGTAGGCCTCTTGTTTCTGATATGCCTAAAGAATATTTGTTTATTTTTAATTCTTGTGATGTTTGTTCTTGGAAACCTACTTTTGCTCTTTGCAATTTCCTCTTACTTAATTCCTGCTGAAGTTTAAGTTCCTGTTTATTGGCTTCCCTGGGATCATGTTTCCAAAATTTGAAAGATTTCTGTTTGGTTGAAATAGACTCTTGAACCCTGCCATTCATCCGGTTTAGCTTAATCCTGCCTTCCTGGTTCCCCTTGTTACACATTACACAAGTCTTCAGAGAGGGTTCCAATTAAAGTAGTGTCACTATTGTCTTTGTTGTTGTGTCTTACAAATTTACTTTTAGGATCTTTCTAACTGTTTACTAAGTGTGTCAATTCCACTTTTTTTTTTTTTTTCCTACAAAAAAAATGCAGAGGTATGAACAGATCCCACAAAGAGCAACAGGTAAGATGGAGAAACTAGGAAGATGGGAGGTGGGGAGCACAGGAGCACTTACTCTTCACTTTGCCCACAGTCCCTTTTCAGCCATATGACTGAACTGGAAGCAGAGAGTATGCAGAATCCCAGTAACGTTGAACAGACTGGTGTGTGTCAGGTTCTGCCCAGATGGCCACCAGGATTTTCATCCCTGCCTGCCATCCACTGCTGATTCTGCAAGGTATTGGCAGAAGTTTGGTTGTCCATCATGTCCTGCTAACAAGAACCTTATTCTGAACTGAAATTAAAGGGCTTGGTATGCTATAATCCTGTGTAGTAAGTTGGGTACAGATGCTGTTACCACGGATAACAAGTCCAGGCTCTTGCACTTAGTGCCATGTGAAATCTTGTCAATCCACAGGAAGCTACCCAAAAAAAGTAGCAAGGGCAGCTCTCCATGTACTGCTTTTCCTTCTAACACAAAGCAGTGCTTCTGGCAGATGGATAGCTTCGTTTGCAGGTTGGAATTTTGAGCATTAGAGTTACATTTGTCACATTAGAAACAGGAATCAATCTGAAATTCATGAAATGCCACAGGAATTCATTATGGTCTTCCATACCTCTTATTTAAGCTTTTCCTAGGTGATTTTTGAAGGTGCATTCTAAGAAGTGTGTTCTTCTAAAAACAGAGCTGGATAAGGCTTGTTTGAGCAGTGTTGGAGCTGAATTGAGAAAAAGAAGACCTGTGTCATGACGTGAGCTTAACAGTGCTGTAGATGGACAGACTTTGGCCAGCTGCACCACCTGTGCCACAGGATTAAATGACAAGGTTGCTAGGCACAAAACTGCCCTGAGGCCCCTCTGCCTTGCAGAGTAGGATGGAATGAGCAAATTTTTGCATGATTTGCTGGATTGTTTGTATGCTGTCACATCTGCAGCCCTGTTGTCTTACACTAGCTGTAGTCAGCCTTTAATTGAAAAAAACAGAGCTCTGCAGACACAGAACAGAACTGCATCTTCCTTGGTTGACTCAGAAGTAGATACTACTTTCTAGGATTTTGTTTTTCACTTGAAAGCACTGGCTTTGTCCTTTAACATTTGCTCTTTGGGGCCATCACTCACCTCTCCAGTGGCGTTCTGTTTCCTTAGAGCTTTGCTGGAAGTTAGCCAACTCCATGTTTTGGTCACCACCAAAGACCTGTGTAATTACCATTTCCTCCCCATCACATATTTTGAGGATGTATTACTCCTGCCTCACAGCAATTTCGGGCCCAGTACTGTCATTAACTATTTGCGCACGAAACTTCGTTGGTTCGTATTTTTAAAAAATCATGACAGCATTGCCATTTTGTCCTTTTTTTCAGAAAAGAAATTAGTAGTTTAAAATACTTTTAGTTATTCTAGGACCTGGAAATTGGAATGCATTAAATTGATTTATCCATGTGTGGTATTCCATTTGATTGGTAAACTGTGTCCAGTCCTGTTTGGGTAAGTACCATCGGTATTATGCAGAACTGCAGGTTGTGATGATACTTATTTACCATTATTTGTATTGTTTTAATTATTTTTCAGATTGAATATTTGAATGACTTGCATATTGAAATGTCAGTAATTTAATAATCAAATTATTAATAGTGTCTTTTAATGAATGGTTTATATTTAAAAGCCCACTCTTGCAAACACTTCAAGTGTGATTTATCATGCTTATGTTTACCTCTAAAATTGTGTAGTGACATGTAGTCATCAAAGTTCCTCCTCTAGTCAGGAGAGAGAGTCATCACCACAGGCTGATTCAGAAGTCCATAAGACAGATGGGTATAGTTATGCTCCGAAGGTGTCTTTCCCTTTCTATTAATTATGTGAGAAGTGGGGGATGACTTAATTTGTTATGTTTGCCTTCATGATGATTCAGTTAAGTGAGATAAATTCTGCCATCAGTGGGATTCTTTTCAGTGAGATTGTCAAGATGAGAACTGCTCTAGTTGCCTTACCTTTTTGCAGGGTTGGGCCCATATAGCTTTTTGTAAAATATTTGCCATGTAATTACATCATTGCATGTTTCTTTTTCTGCAGCCAACATCTTGTATATGGCCAGCCAAGAAATGATGAAGGTTGTGGAGAGAGACAGTACAACCATAAAGCAAAACTTAAAGAAGGTAACTTCTTAATTCTCAGAGTTTTCATGGGGAGCCCACGTGCGTGGGGACATGTTTCTTCCCATCATATTATTGCAAAACCAGAACTTCAGCAGGACTGATTCTGACTGTATGGTCACTGTATGGCTACAGAGGTCACTGATCATTAAAGTGTCATGGATCCGGACCTTTACAGATGTAGTATTCACCACTACCAGCTGTGGTATCCCAGTAGCCCCTGTCTCACAGTGCTTCTGCTTCCTCCTTCTCTCCTTGCTTGTGTGGTGTCCTTGGTGGAGATGAAATAGTGTGCGTTCTGGCGAAGCCTGAGACGTGATGTGTGGCAAGGCCGGTAGTTCCATGGGTTCTGACCAGATAGGCAGATGGCCAGCCAGGACAGGAGTGCAGACTGATGGAGCAGATCCTCTCACTTTGCTGCTGGACAGATGAAGCAGAACGTGGGCCATCTGTGTTGTGTGGTGTGCAGGTCTGCTCAAGTGGTCTAGACAACTGTGACCAAAAGTAGAATTTGATCCATGATGTTTTCAAAGGGATTCTGCAAGCTCGATTTTTCCATGGCATCAAAAACTTGCAAGAGAGGAGTCAGCAAAATGTTCACAGTTCAGCCCTTCAACTGCAGTGTAAGGTAAAGATGGAAAGTGCACTGCTTGGAGACTGAAGCTGCTGCTGTAAGCTAAGCAGTTCCAAGGACCTTTCTCCTGCACTGAACTTTCTCATCTGTACAGATTTGTCATTGAAACAGATCCTGGTACAGTTTTGAGCTACATCAATTAGCAATCTCTCAGTCAATTCCCAGGCACGGTTCTGGGGTTGACACAGACCAGGAACTGTTCCTAATTTGAAGTTTTGATGTGGTCACCCTGTTTTGGAGGCTGAGAGAATTTAATAACCAGACCATTCCAGATAGCTGATGAGCCAGAAAACTGCCACATTTAATAAACTAGTATTGGTGTAGCTGCTGTGTGAGTAGATAATCAGTATAACATGTATTAGTATACAGTGTTCCCTTCCTTCTCTTCCTTTTTTTTTTTTTTTTTTTTTTTTTTTTTTCTTTNTCCTGTCTTTTTACTGGGAGAATGATTCCAGCACTTTGCACTGGCAGAGATTTTCCTTGGAGAATGGGATTTTCTAGGACAGAGGTCCTAGATCTCTGTGAGATTACTTTGTGCTTCGTAAATAGATACGGTACAAAATTCACTTAATAAATAAGTCTTTCTTCTTTTGGCTGAGAATTGATGTATTTTTGACATCTCACTGCCTTCTCTGTACTTTGAAAGGTATGTTCAGATGGCTCAGTTCTAATTTTTTTTTAAAGTCAAAATAGCACACATGCATAAGGAACATGATACTGCACCAGGCATGCATATTTCTTCACATTGTTATTGCAGAGCATGTGAAGTTCTCCTGCACTTAGGGAGGAATCTCAATGAAGAAACTGAAGGGCTGAACTTGCAGACGGCAAATATTCTCATTGTCTCAAGTAAAACTTTCCATGGGTCGATCCAAACCCTAATGATCTCAAGGGAAACTATTAATTTTACTGACTGAATCGCCTCACTGAGTGTCAGGAAGCAATGGGGTCTGCCTGCTCCATAAAGGGAGAGGCTCTGTGAGCTGAGGGTGACCCCACACAGGCACCCCGCACCAAGCAGGGTGCTGGCAGCGGAGTGGGGTCCATTGACTCTCCCAGGAATAGCAGAGCAATGAGGAAGGATTTCCAGTCAGGAGCAAAAGGTGGCAGCCCCAAAGGCAGGGCTGGGGGCAAGGCAACAACCTGGATGCAAATTCCATCCAGGAGAGACAGCCAAAGACATGGCTGGAGGCAGGCTATGAGGTGGCCACAAGGTGTGCACAGTGTAGGCCCGGTGTCAGTGTAGGAGGCCAGGGCAGAGGCCCTGAAGTAGTAGCTTGGGCAAAGGCTGAAGGCCCGGGGCTGGAGATGGAGATGAATAGAGACGGAGGCTGTGGACCCATGGGCAGGGAGTGTGGATGAGGTTCCCAGGTGAGGCAGATAAGGACCTACTAGTGCCCTCAGGGCCCTGAAGCCCAGGCTAAGGTTACCATGGGATTAGTCAGGGAATGAAAGTGAGGAGTTTCCAGGGTCAAGTCTTTGAGTGCTTGTGGAAATTTTAATCACAAACACATGCTTAGAGTCAAGCATAAAAGCTTGTCTGCATGAGGATGATAGAGCTAACAATTAGCCCTAGCTCCAGTGACTTCATAAAGCCTGCTCAGATGCTCCAGATTATGAAAATGCTTATTTCTTGTGCTGAATGAAGGCCAAGAGCCAGCAGTAAGAGTTTGCAGGAGTCTTTGCTTCATCTGTGCTGTTGTTGACTCTGTCGGTCTAAGCACAGCCTTGGCACGCAGCAGCTTTTTCAAACCTGTGTTAACTTTCTTTTATTGATTCTTCTATGTCCTCACACTTTCAAAGTGGCAAACATATTCAAGAAAACAAAAAGCTGAAGTGAATTTACAAGCAGCTGGCAAACTGAAGAGAAAGTGGGTCTGAAAGCTAAATGCTTCTCTTTTTCTAATTCTTCTAGTAATTTCTGGGAACGTAAGAATTAAGGAAAAAATTTTGAGTTGGCATTCTGTTAAATTTGAAGTGTATTGACAATAAAAATGGGCTTAACTTATAAAGGTTGGAAGTTTATAAAAACAGGAACTGTAGTCCAAGTTGCTATAGAACTGGCAAGCTGTCACTTCAAAAAATTTATACTGTTTAGTGGTCACTGTGATCATATGCTAAAAGCCAATCTTAACACCTGACTTTGCCAGCTGCTGTGGACTAGAAAAGTTATTTCTGGATCATATTTGCATTCTGTGATCTGAAGAAGAAAGAAGAAGAGACAGTAAATTATTCCAATCTTTCCATGTCCAGGTTTTACTAAAATTATTGCTAGTTAGGGACTAGGAGAAATTTTATCTTCAGGCCCCAGATTCTAGCAATGCTAATTGCTCTGATTTATGCTGAAAGAACAGGAGCTGGCATATTTTTTGGATAATTAATTGAGGTATTTCACTTACAAGCTAAAGACAGATGGTATACACATTAAATAGCAGTGGAATTGTATGAAGAGGGTAGAGACCTATCTTCTGACAAAAGAATATATGATAGAGAATTTCAAATATGGGCTCTGAAGTTCCATCTGGATCAAGCAGTACATGAAGGTAGGCTTCTCATTGCACTAACACAGAGTTGTGATAAATCATAAAATCCAAATAAATAGTGTAGGGGATACTGATGTGAGATTTGCTCGGCTATGGTTATTAGTTATCATTAGCTGATTGTGTTTAAGCCAGCTGAGCTACTTTCTTTCACTGTAATAACACCAACTCCCTTTCCTAACAGAAACTGGAGGGAAAGATACTACCGTACTAGAGGAAGTTTATTGTAGTTCTTGCACAAAAGGAAGTGGGTGTAATTCAATGTTCTTAAAAATGGATCAGCATTGAGCATCACAGAAGTTTTACATGTAGAATAAAATTTGAAAAGGAAAGAGAAAATGGTTATATTGGGCATTCACTAGCATGCCTGTGGTGGACAATGATATCTCTGTATAGGAGCTCCCTGCTTTTTAACTCTGAATCATGTCACATTGGTGGTTACATTTTAAGCCTTAGCTTTATTGCCTCTTTTTGTGTCAGGTAAACTTGTAATCCTGTTATAATCAAGAAGAGATTGCATTAAGGGGTTAAACTAGGGTGTTTACAGAGGCAATTTTATAAAATAAAATCAATTCTTTTTTTTTATGTTGTGATATTTTTATTCATTACACTGTGTGTAATACACAGTAGCCCTATTTTTAAGTGTAAGGTCCGTTCCAAATCCCATCTAAATCGATGGAAAAGCTCCAACAGACTTCATCAAGTCGTGGATCTGTTAGACAGTGATCTTTCTATAGTGTTTCATAATTTCTTAAGACCATAAATCATCTCCTCCAGCAACTGAATATCATTATTATTTGGATTAGCTTATTAAACAGACCAAAAGGTCTGTCTGCTTCTTCAGTTTAGTTTTGTCTGTGATGTGGTGCTGCAGATATATTGATTGTATAAGGAAAAAGATAGGAAATATCAGAAGTTACGTTGCAAAGAAGAAAAAAATGTGTTGTCTGAGAGGAATGGTTTTTAATCAAATGGGAAAAATATATACTGGAAGTTTAGGTACACGTGAGTATTTTCACTCACACTGAGGAAGTTTGTGTTGAGGGTGGCTTATAACTTAGCTTGTAGATGTTTAGGTGGGGAGGAAATTCTCTTTTAAAAGAGTTAAAGGAATGATGTATATGTTTACCATTTCCTGCTTATTTCAGTGGTTTCATAATTTAGAGTTAAAAGTAATGCAGGTTTATATCTCATCAGTAGTACCATAGAAAAGGTGTTGTCCAAGAGCATCAACTGGACAGATACTGATACATGGATATTTAGAGAACAAATAGCAAAAAAAAAAAAAAAAAAAAAAAAAATTCCTTTCCACATAAATGTGAAGTGCTACATTTTTCTTTTGAAAAGTTATCTTGTTTAAAGAAAATCTAAAAACCTGAGCAACCAAGAACTATTTTGACCCCTGTTTTGATGTTGTCCATTGTTTTTGTTTGGGTCTCTGTAGGCATGCATAAGAGTTTAGTAATTACTCCCAGTGAGATAAGCCATGATCTGAACATAAGCGGTTAAAAGAATACTACAAATATTTTGCCTGCCCGCAGCTTGAGTGAGTTGCTTGCCTACATTTGTGAAAAACCTTCCAAACGCTCTTTTTGAATAGGTGCAAAGTGCTCTCCTGAGCCAAGAACACCTCTTTTTTTGGCCAGTCTCACATCCTTTTTGGCCTACAATCCCTGGAGGTACAGTGTTAAGTTGGGGAAGTTACACAAGTGGTTGGGGATTTTGGTGCCTGTGTCATTTAGCCACAAGAACAACCTTTGCTTTGAAGCACCCAGAATAGTGCTTCAATGCATTCTTAATGGGGATCAGCACTGCTCAGTGGAAAAGGATCCCAGAGAGGATTCAAGAAGCTCAGTGGACCATGGTGTACTTTTCAGTGATATTTTTCATATAACTGAGCTCCTGTTGGCATTGTTCTTGCTGTGCAGTATTCCAATAAAGAGGCAGTGACATGGGCTTCCAGGATTTTGGGGTGTGATGGGGTGGGTATTCCACCCCATTTCCATAGCCTTCTGAAGAATGCCTAAGGAGAAGTCACCATCCAGCCCTTACTATCCCTTAAACATGAGGGAGATGCTACCTTACATCACTGTGCCACAAAGCTCAGAGCAAAAATGTCATTTATGGCTGGTTCCTGATACTGTTGTCATTGGAGAGAGCGGGCTGAGTCACCTGAGCTACATTCCCCCCGAAGGCAGGCAGCGTCAGGCTGGTATTCAGAGGAAGTGCTATTTGCAGTACGTACGGTTGGAGAAGTCTGGCCCAGTATTGCTTAAATAGTGGTTTCAGGTCTGGTTGTTTCTATTTCCTTAGTTATACAGACTTCTGAAATACCCATGCTGCTGACACATCTAAATATATGCTCTCCAAAGGTTTCTAGGTCTTTAAAAGTAACATAGCATAAATAAGTTAATCACCCTGGTTTGTTGGTGAAGCCTGTGCATCCTTCTTGGAAGTACATCTTTACTTTGCATTGAGTTAGACCCTCTGTTGGCTGTGAGAGAGTGGAAATGGAAGCACCTTGCTTGATCTCTTGGGTCTACATGCAGAGCTGCCTGTAGCATTGCTAACACAAGTTCTGGAGGTGGCCAGACAGAGAAGCCCTTTCCCCTTCCGCAGTTTGCAGAATGTCCAGTGGGCACTGACAAAGGCATGAAAGCAGGAGCCCCCACTCTGCCCGTTTAGTGGAACACCATGCGTGACACAGGGAGAAGAGTAACACATCGTGAATCGTGGGCAAAGCAGCCGCTCCACCTGGCTGTGTCTCGGGCTTCGCATCTTCATTTTGCTGAAAGCAAAATATTTCTCCACTCCCTTTCCAGAGAGGGGAAGCTGGTTTTCTTTAATATTTGTGTTAGCAGATCTGAGAACTAGCAGATCTAGCAGAACTGAGAACATTGCTTGTGTTAAATGAAATCTCCACAAATGCTTGAACTCCCCATTACACTGCAGGCCCTACAGGTTAGTATGTAACAACAGCATTATGTACCCCAGGTTGTCAATTGCCTCCTCTCAAAACAGTCCATCAGAAGTTTGGCTTCATGTGGCGCTTGGAAAGTTGAGAGATCCCAGTTCTGATAAAACAAGCCAAGAAGCAAGCCCAGAGACCTTGCCATCAGACTGGCTGATCTCAGTCATGGCAGGGTCATGAGGGGAGAGAGGTGGTGTCTCAGAAAACGATATTCCAAAGCATTTAGGGTTTTCTAGGGCAATGCCAGCTCTTTGAATTCTTCTGATTACTAAAGCCAAAGCACAACTGAAGCGTCCAAAAAAAAAAAACATGTCCCAAATCAGTATGTTCCCATGACGTTTATACTGTTCTTTTGGCAGCATAAGTTGGAGGCACTTTCATAAGTCCAGAGGAGCTAAGTCATTTTTTGTAAACCTTGATTTAAGCTATAATTAATTCAGGGCTAATGCCTTTTAAACTAGTTTTCATCCAAGAGCCAATGAAACTATTCAGTGGTTACTGCAGAGAGACGTCACCCAGGGAGAAGCTGCTGTCTCATCCAGTGAATGCACGTGGGAGTAACACTGATAAAAATTAATGTGCCTAGCACAAGGATTTCAGCAAGGACACTGGTCCGGTCATGCTTGCCATTGCACATGTGCTGCTAGTTCATGTCCGCAGAGACCAGTCCTTCGCTCTTTGCCATCAGCTGGAGTGGTGCCCGCTGAAGTAATAAGATCCTAAAGTTGTTATAATACGTACCAAATTCCGGAGAGATAGAGGAAACTCAATTAATATTTTTTAACTTTTTGGATTTGTTTCTCAGTGTTGACTTATGGTGGCCACAGAAGAGGCATAAGAGAAATCTCTCTGTAATTTATACTTCTGTGAACTGTCATATGTACTAAAACAAGTGCCAATGGAGTTGACTGCAGGAAATCTTTATTATTTTCTTAGGAACTCCTTAAAATGTAAACATCCTGTTGATACAAATCTCAGATTCTTCTGATGTTTACTTAGCAGCTGCCGTCATTGTGCAGTGTCTGAATACACATACCATGTTACATGGTACACGAGCTGACAAAGCCATATTCTGACTTGTGTTTTATTTTACAGAAGCTAAGACTGAAAATAGTTCTGAGCACTTTAATTGTAAAACAGCTGATGAGAACTTTGCTGTTCTTTTAAAACTATCAAAACTTGGAACTTGCCTACCTATTTAAAACACACTATTGAAATGGCAAAGATAACCCACATCCCCTTTACTCTGCCCCTATGGTCAGATCCTGAAAGAGTAATTATTCCAGTCACTCATTACAAACAGGGTAGTGCATCAAAGATCATCTGAAGTCCTTGTCATGTACCATGTCATGGTAGCTGCTGTTCCCTTCTGAATCAGGAATACCTGGAAGTCTCAACATTCAGTGTTGGAAAGGAATAAAAATAATCCTCTCACCCTGATGGCCAAAAAAAGTTAAAAAACACAAAGATTGAAAACTTGAAGCACAGATGAAAAATAGGACCTTCTATTTATTGTTTGGTAAATCTGATATTATTTTGGGGGCCTGACTCACCATTTTTGAATGCTTAGGTTGGCAGCAGTTTTTCATTGCTGGTACAGCGGTTGTGCTGACTCAGGTTGTCTTTACAGCCATGCACAGTCCACAGGAAAATATGTACTTCACAGCTCCATGCAAATCATGCTGCATGCCAGTGTTTCCTATCGTTAATGAAGATTCCATGTGCCTCTGGTTACACATGGCTCGTTAATTATGTCTGCCTGTGTGCTGCAGTGGCAAAGCTACTAATCTTGAAGTGAAGGTGAAAACACTTGGATTCTGGATAGTTTGGTTTAAATGTTTCTAAAACAAACCTCTCTTCATATATTAGGAAAATAAGTAACATCCTAGCATCTGTTTTGTGGCTGTGTATGGTGTAGGCAAATCACAGACAGATTTTGTCATTCAAAGGGAGACCCACAGTGCTACAAATGACAACTCAGTGTTGTCAGTTTTCATAGGCTCTTTACTGTGTTCTTTATCACTGAAAATTCCTACCTTAATTACTGTCCTGCTTTCAGATTTTATAGAATAATTCACTAATAGGGAAGCATGTTGAAAACAATTCTGAATTCTGTTGGCAGTTTGTAATTGAGAATTATGTTTAAGTTGTAGATTTGCAGGCATACTCACACAGACACACAGAATGCATACTTCAACATCTGCACACAAAATAAGTAGAGGAGATAACTGCAGCATCAAACAAAGCTCCCCAGCACTTCCGTTTGTAACACTGTTCTTAGTTGGTAATACCATACCCTAACTTTCATTCTGTATATGACACAAATGGTTATCCTACCTTGACTCTTCATTTTTCAGTTCAGTCCAAAAAGTTCTACAAGGTCTACAAGTTAGGCTTGGGGAAAAATACGTTGTTTCCTTATAATAAAAATTCTCGTCGTGGAGAAGGAAAATGCTCATTCCACTTAGAGGAGATACGTGCTGAGATAGTATGGAGGGAACTAATGAGTGAGAGGTAAACAGAAATGAGGAGGGGGAGGCAGGAAGAAAGCAAAGGCTGGATTGGTTTCACCAAGGGTAGGCTTGTAGTGCTGCATGAGAGTGAATTTCAGCTAGCCATTCAGGCCGGCGTATGATACACAGGAGTTTTCTGTAGTAGTAGAGGAGGCCAGATGGGATACTCTAACAGCTGCCTTAACTTGCATGAAATATTCATGTATGTGCATCTGAATCATGCTTTACGAGTTTACTTGTAGGAATCTAGAGGTGCAGGAGGCAGCAGAGGTGCAGATGACCCTATTAACATCAGTAGAAATCTATTGAAGAAGTCGGAGTGGTGTTCAGCTGCCTTAAATGTAGGCAGCTGGTTTAATTTGGAGCATCATGCAATATCCCCATGTGGCTTCCAGCTGCTTTTCCAGAAAGTTGTGGCTCCCCTGTAAAATCTGTGTCATACCTGCCATTCTCAGGCAGAAGTCTTAGATATCTAGAGCATCTCAAATGGCATTACACACCTACACTTAGGCAGCTGAGTTCTGCCCTTACCCTGAAGTGGTTTCACCCACATCACAGCAGACCCCTGCTGGTTCAGCCAAGTAGCTTTGGACACACCAATGGCTTAACATTGAGTAAATCTTAGCAGCCTGTGGTGGGAAGTGGGATATCTTGTACACGTGTAAATGCCACAAAACAGTTGCGTACATTTAGATGTTTCTTTGTTGAACTGAACCCAATCCAGCACTAGGAGCAAGTGGTGGTTTAAGAGGAGTCTGAGGAGTGGGGCTGGGAGTAAAAGTTCTAGACTGATAAAAAAAGTGGAGAATTGTGTGGGGGAAAAAAAAAAAGTGTCAGAATTGAGACTTGGAGCGGGATGAAGAGACCAGAAGACTATAATTTGGACTTGCAGGGCTAGAAACTGGGACTAGAGTAAGAAGCAGAAGTAGTGGAAATTGGAAATCGTAGAATCATAGAATGGTTTGGTTTGAAAGAGACCTTAAAGATCATCTCGTTCCAACCCCCCTGCCATGGGCAGGGACACCTCCCACCAGACCAGGTTGCTCAGAGCCCCATCCAGCCTGGCCTTGAACACTTCCAGGGAGGGGGCAGCCACAGCCTCTCTGGGCAACCTGTGCCAGTGTCTCACCACCCTCACAGGAAAGAAAAGATGAGTAGAAGAAAGATGAGACCAGAAATGTTGGGACAAAATGGAAGAAGTCATACAAGGAAATAGTGGACAAAAGGCTGGACAAGGTGTGTAGTTGGTAAATATACTGGCCTTGTGTGCTTGGCGATGCTGATGTTCCCAGTGCAGGCATCTCAGAGAATTATTACTTCAGCCAACAGTTGCCTGTTCCCGTGGACTGAATGCTCAGACTGGATGCTGAAGAGCATCCTTTGACTTAGTTTCAGTTGAAGGGATAATGCTATGCACACTGGAAGACCAGCTCATTGATGTTTCAGGCTACACATTTGAAGCAATGTATGTAATCTGACATTATTCTCTGTGGTCTCCATCTGCAGAATGGAGATAAAAACGGCCAGTAAGGTGTTGCAGAAATAAATTAATAAATGTGAGCATGCAAATACTGTAGTGGTGCATGCCAGAGGAATGCACATAAGAAAATATATTCTGTCTCTAAACCATGAAATATGTAGTCAATAAATCCTCAGACCACACACAGAATTTAAAAAGAAAAATACTATCAAATAGCAGCTCATCAACTGAATGTCATCCTGTCAGTGGATTGAATGAGTCAAGGATCCTTTGGATCATGCAATGAAAGATTAAACCATAATGCAAATATACCAGAGGCAAGCTAAGAACGCACATAAATCTTTTGCTTAGGCATTTCCAAATCTGTGAGTTCTCAAGTTTACAACCCTACCTGGAGAACAGCCCATTTCGTAGTTCGTGCAGACTAAGCCAAGTGCTTTATCCACCTTTGTGAGTGTAAATGACTTTTCATCTTTTTTTCTAAACAGTCATGTGATGAGACTCTAGGACTACTCCATCAAAATACTTAATGATTTGAAGGAGAACTCCATCAAACTGGAATTGCTCCATTTCTTTTGTCAGTTTCATAATCTTTATTTTTGTATCTATTGGTAACAGAGCCCCGAGTTAAACATAATCTGGTCAGATGTTTGGCTTTCAGAAAATTTGAATGCAGCTGGCCATTTTACATTGGCTGTTTTGAAGAATTTTGCTAATGTGACATCCTGTGATTTATGAGTAGTCACCGCTGAAGGCAAGATCAAAGCAAAATTTCTGCTAAAGCAAATGGCACCTTGTTTCCAGCAATTACTTAGTCACAAAACCAATAACGTTTGCTAACATGGGATGGTTTATGTTTAATGCACATACACTTGGAAGTATAACTTGGGTTAGTGTCTCTGTAACTGAGATACTGTATTTTGGATGCAGTCAATAATAGTGTCTAAGATTTGGGTATGATTCAATAAGAGAAAAGCAAGACAAAAAAACTTGTAACCTTTTGTGAAATGCACTCTGGGTTCTAGCCCACCTCTACCCCAGTGGGCCGGTAGGGTGCATTTATTTTTATTTCACGTGGCTACAGAAATGATGGAACTGAAGGTTTTTGTGATTAAAGGAAAACGTCTTGTCCTCTACTTTATGTTAGTGTTGCTCAATTATTCACTAACGTACTGAAATGAAATATGAAGCAAATGAGAGCAATGGAGTTGGGCCAAGCTGTGTGTGTGATGTGTTGAGCAATCAACATCCTTCTGGTACCTGCATTTGAACATTTTTAGTACAAAGAATCCTTGTAATTAATCTTGTTGCTGTATAGTTTTGTTTTGAATCTGTAGGTTTTTACTCTCTCCTAGACAACCACTCTCCATTGAATTACTTTATGGAAATTAAAAGCATTGCTATAGCATACAAAGTTGAGGTGAAAATGGGGGAAATGATGACATGGTGAAGAGATACAGTCAGTTTCTAGCAAAAAGACAAGACATTTCATTGAATGTGACATTAGCATAGAATTTGTGACTTCTGTGTTTAGGTGGACTCAGTAGGACCTGCTTCATGTATGTCATTAACCAAAGTTGTTAGAGTAAGTTCAAAACAAAATGATCTTTGATAGAATTTTAATTGAACGTTACAACCTAAAGAAAATTGCTCGTTGATCTTGAGGAGGTGCCTGTGTTCTACACATGCAGCACTTCAGAAAGATAAAACTCTCTAAACAAAAAAGAAAGTCTTGCTGCCCAGCTGATGTTCACAGGTCCCTTCCAACTCAAACCATTCTGTGACTCCGTGATAGCTGTCATTATTCTGACATGGCTGAGTGGCTCACCTCTGGTTTACAACGCGGAGGCTAAGAAGACAGATGTTCCTCCATCTAGTGCCCCAGCCAGGCAGGTGTTTTGAGACCACATCTGGCAGATGCTAATAAGAATGAGCTACTCACAAATGTGGAGGAACCTCCTGCTTTCTCTTAGCTCATACCTGGAAATAAACCACAGTGGTTAGCCCACTCAGCTAGGACATGGCCTCACTTTTCTTATTTGATTAAAAGATTAGAAGGCTGTTATAGAAAACATAGCTAATAGCTAGTGAAAATGCACCAGAATACCTGGATAGGTGTGGACACCATGGACGAGGTGTTTGGATCAATGGTAACAAATGTCTTAGGACACCTGGACTTTTGTCAGCAAACCTCTGTTTCTGGAAATAAACCCATATCATGATCCACAGTTTTACAGATGAGGAAACCGAGTTATAGACCATTTAAGTGACATCACTGTAACTGCAGACTTGCAAATAACCAAGGAGCTACCAATCTGCTGTTTCTCACAATATATATGTTGGGTCGTGAAGCATCACTTCTTTCCAAATAGTTCAGTGCTCGTTACTTGGATATTGATTGCTACACCAATACCTTTTCAAATTAATGATTTGATATGCTTTGATTTCTAGCTGATTTTTTACTATGGAACCGGAGACAGCTGGTGTCCACAGAACTACTACGATGAGATCAAAATGGATTTTCCGGACGGGGACATTCGACTTTGTGAGAAAGGGCTCCGCCATGCATTTGTGCTGGATGCCAGCAAGGAGATGGCTGCCATGATTACAGACTGGTTACGGGATGATCTGACCAAATTATAAGCACTGATTCAATGATTAACAAGAAAATGATGTAATTATTTTGTGAACATGTAATTTTTTGTGAGAAAGTCTGTCTTTTTTTTTTTTTTTTTCTGTTTATTATATATTATGGCTTGTTTTCTACTGAGAAGTTTTAGAGAAANAGTTTTAGAGAAAGTTAAAGAGAGACTGGCTGGTCCAAAGCATAGTTTTATCGATTTAGTGGTGATGTACCTTCATCCTGTGTTTTCGGGACTCTGAAGGGCTTGGAGAAGTGTGGAATATTTATTGTCTTCTAGCACTCTAGACAACACTGATACTAGATTCACTGACTACAAGTGTACCTGAGTTACTGGCACCTCAGTTACTTGCTGAAGAACTGTCAGGGCTGGATTTGGGGCAGCCCAGTTGTTCTGATATAAAACGAAATGTCAGGCCAGTGCCTATGGATAAAAATCCCACTGTGGCAATCAATCCTGGTATGCTCTGAAAGGCACCCGTCTCATCTTTTTGTGTATCCCTGGCACATGAGAGTTGGACAGGCAGAACAGCCCAGGGCCCCTGGTGTTGTCTCCTTCAGGTCAGATAGGGCTGGTGGGCATCAGAGGTCAGGCTAAACTGAGGCTTTTTACAAAGGAGATGTAAAGATGAGGTGAATATGAGTTCCTTCAAGTCTCAGAAGGGGTTCATGGTGCTGCCAGGACTCCACACTGTATTAAACATAATGTAAGTGTGGCTGCTTAGCTAAGGAATGTATTTGGAGCCCTTGATTCATTTTTCAATTGACTGTAGAGAAAGTAAAGGACCCTGTCAAACGTGCCAGCATTACAAGGTTAAAGTTGATTGCAGAATCCATATACAACTACTTGTAAGTGCCCGGCTCTCAGAGCTGTCATTCTCCTAATGAAGTCCATGGGAACAGTGTTTGCTCAGCACCTTAAAAGAATTAAACCACTTTCGATGCATGCCTAAATTTCAGTTCTTTGCTGTAAGGACTGAAGCATGAAATTTTCTGCCAAGCCACAGATCAGATAAATCTACTGTGAGAATATGGCTATTCTGCCATTGTTGCACCTGTAGAAGTGCATGCAGTGTTAATACTTAGAACCAGGTTGTAGCTATAGCTCATTACTGACAAGTACACTGTTCCTCACATTTTATCATCCCTCTCCTTTACAGATAGCAAAAATAAATAAAATTAAAAAAAAAAAAAAAAGAATAAAAAGAGAAAAGAAACATCCTACCAGTTGTGATAATATAAGAGATTACAGCCTAAAGCTAGAAATGAGAACAATGTAAGTAAGGGGAACAGAGCCAAGTGTAATCAGGAAAAAGCTTTCTGGCTGTGAAACTGAAATAATCTCCCTGAGGAGTCCATAGAGACATTAATAAATAAATAAATAAGTGAAAACACTACAGAACAGTCAGGGGAAGTCCTGCCCTAGCAAACAAATGAATTTAGACGATGCATTAGGTATCTAACTGACACAATTCATTAGCAGTATTAATGTGGTACTGCTGAGAATGGTGCTGGAGAACATTCTCTGTGATGCAGGAAGACAGAGCGATCATCTCCTTACTTACCTTACACGGTTATATAGACACCTTCCACTTAACTCTTTCACTGATATTTAGAGCAATTTGTAGAATTCCGTTTCTGCATAGTTTGGACTAGTTTTCAAACCTGCTGACAGCCAGTGGATTTAAGTGACCTTTTTTGCATCGTGAACTGGTTTACCTTTGGAGACTAGCTGGTGGCTTTTCAGATTACACTGCCACATAACGGAACAGGTACTGATGTTTGAGGCAGAAATGTTGAGACCTTGTCAGATGTGTTCAAAGTGAAGAGTCTGTGCCTGTGCAACTGATTCTGGTCAGTGGAGAGTTCTGGGACCTTGCTTCTTTCTGCAGGGCCATAGTCAGCAATGATCAAACAATTCTTGTGCTCAGTTTGGAAATCCACAGTTGTGTGTGTCTGTGTGTCTGTGTTCAGACAGCCCCCAGCTGCTGGCACGCAGTCCTGTTGGATGTCTTTGTGGCAGATGCTAAATGCATCTCTCCCTGTGGCAGAGTGACAGGGGGTGTGTTTGCACATACGTGTGTATGTAGAGGTACATTTGTGTATGTTAGCAACATAAAGGATCCAGCTCATTTGGCTGTTGTGGTTTGCACATTGAAACGATTGGACAAAACATTTGTTCTTGGAACTATATGGAATCAGGAATGGAGCAAGGAATCGGTTTGTAAGGATTCAGCAGTTGCAGTGGGTCTTCTGAGGACAGAAAAAATCTTGCATTAACCAAAGATGACAAGCAGCTTCTAAAGCCTGGAAACTGAAGCACCTATGAGAGGCAGTTGTTTACAGTGCATTATTCGTATACTTTGTATGAGCAATTGATTTAGCAATACTTGTACTTGTGTATTCCTTTTATACAAATGCTAATCCGTTATTATAAATCCTGCTGACTGCATTAAGACCTAAACTGAGATGGGATCTGGTCAGTGATGAACAGATCTACTGCAGGATAATGCCTTACGATTTTCTTAAATGCATTTCTGTAAGAATATTGAAACCATAGTGATTCAATTGCGTCCTTCCTCCTCAAAGCTGTTACCGTAAGGCTAAGAAAATTTGCTACTCTGCTCATTGCAAAGAAGCATGGGTATAATTTTCACAGCTGTATTTTCTAAGAGCAGCAGATCTCACACAATGAGAATCCAGCTTCTCTGAAGCCAGTGGTGTTTGCCATGACGCGAGGCACAGTGTCAGAAGTGCTTGTGGTCCAAATGTGCCAACTTACCATAAAAACACAGTGTAATCTTGCATATTTTAGACTGGTTTAGAATTGCTGGGAAGCCTTTCACAAATGCATTGACTGTATGCAGTAGCATCTAATCTCTGTCATTCACACTTGTGCTTTGTCACCATGTGAGTAAACCTGCTAGCTGCAATGACTTTGACTCATGTTTGTGTTTTGCTAGATCAATACCTTTTATGAAAAAGTACACAAATCCAATAACAAAAATAAAGACTTTTGTTGTAAAATGTAATTTGAGTCTTTTATAACTTCTTTAGTCTTTGCTCACCCTCATTACTTCATGCATGCAAAATTTACAAAAATACTTGCCAAAACCCAAATTTCACATTCAGTTTAGACATCTAAACTCAGAAGAAGTCAGCGGGTGGTAGGCACTTGACTCGCTTAAGCATTTTTATCCAGAGCCATTCCAAAACAATCAGTATTTCCTCTTGTTCCCTCCAGCTCAGTGTTTGCTGCTTTGAGCTATAGTGTGCAGATGAGGAAGGGGTGTCCCTTCAGGAGGCTTGGTGAGTGCTTTCCCAATGTCTGTGATGAAGAATTTGGAGCTGGACTCCAAGCTAAACATCAGTTTCTTGCCTCACAGGAGACAGATTGCATATGTGAGCCACAACAGATCATCTCTTCTCTGCAATTCAGGACATTTATACATTGATTTTACAGAGAATGGGTTTATACCTGCACCCACTCCCCAATATTTATTTGGTCTAGCTAATTGCCAGTGAAGACTTTAAACAGGATAGTCAATGTTATTATTAATAAAATTACTCAAAATATTACTGGATTTGTATAAACTCCTAGACCCAGGAGACCCATTTTACTCTGTCACAGGTCTTAGTAAGTTTCTGAGGCTCATCGCTTACAGGTAGATGTTCTCTTTTCTGGCACTACTACAATATAAAAGTCTTGAGAGCATTTATAAGTGACCAGGAACAATATACAAACAGCATGGATTTTCTGAAACAGCTGATAGCGTTTATTGCAAGCAAAAGATAATAGCAGAAGTAGTACAATGCAGCTGCCAGAAGTGATCATTGCTCTCAGTAGCATCATGAAGAAGTTACAAAATACTACGCATGCTCAGATGGTACAGGCATGGAGACATTTAACCAGAGGCTGTTTTCAAGTGGTTAGGCTGACAGTAGATGGACTAGGTTTTTCCATTCCACATATTGCAGGAACGTGCTTGCAGGAAGGCAGTAGTGGTGTGGTTTCTTAGCAGTAGCTAATAAAATGCAGTATGTTGTTTAAGGCATCTGACTAATTCTGCAGTGAGCATTTGTCAGATACTTGCAGAATTCTTGCCATCCCATTTAAAGCAATCGACAGTGGAAGAGACAGTGGGGTCTGCCCCTCATTTTCCCTGTTTATGAACATCTCGATCTAATTCACTTTAAGACACTGTCTCCCCGCAGCCCGAGCTCTAAAATACTCTGTTTCATTTATTAAGAGAAGTCCTTTTGTATGAACCAGATGGCTTGGAATTGGAAAAAACAGGCTTTCCCAATGTCAGGACTACTCCTTTTCCCTCACAGACACCCTTAAAATTTGTTAAGGATCCCGCTGTTCCAGTCTAACTTGTAATATGTTTTGAAGCGTTAACATCATCTGCTCTTGTCATGTAGGGGTACTGCAAGTCATCACTGTTTATTAGGAAGGAACTTTTATTTTCACCCACACAAAAAGCATCTGGAGTGAAAGAGACTGCACAACAACAGTCTCAGTGAAGTCAATGTGGTAGTAGTAAGAACTGAAAGCCTGTCCTCGCAAAGCAAACCTCACCCTCCTGTTGATTTGGTGAAGACCTGGCTGGATTCCTGTGAATTATCATTTGGACCCACCCTCCCAAGTTTTGCTGAAAATAACTTGATACTTTCCTGTAAAACTGCAGGTGTGGTGGGAAGGGGCTGTGGTAGCCAGTCTGCCTCCACATGCCCAGCCAGAGAGCATTTACTGGCAGTGTGACTGAATCTGAGGGTGCAAAAAGGTGGCTGGTATGTCACCCCATGTGCCTCTGGGAGCACCTCTCTCCAGCTGAGCCATGTGCTTGAGATGAAGGGACAGCCTAGAAGATACCAGTCCTGTAAGAATTAATTCAAAAGTTCTTCAGGTAAACCTCCATCGTCAGTTCATGTTTCTCCCTGGTTTTGGAAAGCAGAGTTGCTCTGTTGTGACTGAAACACATACCTGATGCCTTGAAGACTTCTTCCACACTTCCAAATGTGACTTATTCCACATCTGCATGTGGTGTGTGGTTTGTGTTGGAGGCAGTCTTAAACCTATCACATTCATTCGCTGTCCCCAAGTCACTTTGGTGACGTCCACTGCAGGAGCCATCCTAAAGCAACTCAGCCTGAAACTTCTGTCATTGCAACTATAGCGTCCTAGTGAAAGCAGAGGAGAAAAAGGTCATACAGCTATTTGTAGTCCTCTGAATGTGCTTCACATACAGACAGCCAAATCTTACAGATTCCCTGTGTCCTGGATGTCTCATAACTTTTAAAGTTCACCTTCAAAGAATCACAGAATCATAAGGTTGGAAAAAACCTCTAAGACCAGCTAGTCCAACTGTCAACCTATCACCACTATGCCTGCTAAATCATGTCCCTAAGTGCCACATCTACACGTTTCTTGAACACCTCCAGGGAAGGAGACTCCACCACTTCCCTGGGCAGCCTGTTCCATGCCTGACCACTCTCTCAGAGAAGAAGTTTTTCCTAACATCCAACGTGAACCTCCCCTGGCACAGCGTGAAGCCGTTACCTCTTGTCCTATCACTGTTACCTGGGAGAAGAGGCCGAAATGCGAAAGGGTTTCATGTCCCAGCATGCTTTATGGAGCATTTAAAGAAGAAAAAAAAAAAAAAAAAAATGTAAGAAGGAGGAAAGGAATCAGGAAAAGTGGCTAAAACAAAAAATAAAAAACAATATTCAATAAAAAGCAGTATAATAATAAAATGTACTGAAGTAGTAATATACAGTCTAATCTCCAACATTCTAGGATATGGACTGTGTCTACCAGTGACACCTAAAAGGAATGAAACTACCCAGACCTGTTCTGGGGGAAAAGAATTCTCTACTACATTTTTCCAAGTATTTTTTTCATTTCTCAGATTTTTAAATTCAAAATTTATTCATTTCCTACTGGGATGTTTTCACCAGGTGCAAGCAGACTGAGTTCTTTCCACCCTGAGGAAGGCCATTGCCTTGGGCTCCCTCTGTGGTGACTGCAAGTCACTGGGCACCTCCAGGGGCAGAGTCCTGAGCTCAGCTCAAACCCATCAGGAGGGCTCCGCGTGGTCACAAGCACAATGTGAGCAGGGGAGCTTCTTCCAGCTGTCATATCAGTGTCTCTGAGCCTCTAAACCTTCATGTTCACGTTAATGGAGAGCACCCTACTTGGCTGGCTGGAGCTAGTCAGCTGCTAGTCACGGCAGGAGAACTGTGTTCAAAAACACAGGGAAGAAAGAGGATGTACCTTCAGACCTTCAGATGATAAAACCAATGCAAAAACTCACTATTCTTCCTTTTATTTATTTATTTATTTATTTTCCTCTTTGGAAAATACCTGAGCTTGCTAAGGAAAGCTGTGTAAAATGAAAGTTTTTTTCATTGTTGGTCTTAGTACCTTAGGTAGCCTAGGAAGTCAATACAGCTTACAAAGGGCCTTCTGAAATGAGGCATCTGGTTGTTTTGCTATACAGGTAGAAGTCTTTGAAAATTAAAAAAAAAAAAAACTCTTGCAGAGATCTATTTATCAATAAAATATTTAATAAACTTATCTGTACAAAATATTAAAAAGGTTATTGAAGAGTATACAAGAATACTTATTTAACAAATATATACTGCTATATAATATATTCAAGAAAATATAGATTGCTGTTTACAGTTCATTTACAATCCCATATGTACAATCTATTTAAACTTTAGAATACATACAAACAATGCATTTACACCATCACTTACAGAGCAATCTTCTTTAGAGATATTTCACACTCAGACCTGAAGAAGCTGAACAAATACATGGATAGTTTAGAGGCACACACGGGGATACAAGTATTGCTTCTAAAAAAAATTTACTACTAGAGATATGGCTATTGGAAACTTGAGTTCTTTTTCATTTATTGATATTTTCCTTTCTAATCAAAGAAAAGACATAAATAAAACCATGACTGACCAGCAGAGAGGCTCATTTTGTGAGAAGAGCTCCGGATAGTCGTATCTTGACTTCGGAAAAAAGAACAGGCAATGATAGGATACGTGGTAATTTAGCAGACTGGATAAACAAGCAGGACTGACATCGCTGCAGGCTGCATCTAAGCTGGGAATCACCAAGAATGGAGCAGGTCTTCCCTGCACAGAAAGGCCTTTGGAGTTAACCCCCCCCCCAGCATGGCTAAGGTTTAAGAGCTTGATTTACAAAGGCACGGCGCTTCGGAAGCTCAGACCTTTCTTTTTAGGCACTATTTAATCCCACAGGCCAACCTGCTCACAGCTCGTGGGGTGGATGCAACCAGCGTGACCACCTCCTTCCTATCCAAGGAGATGCCCAAGTCTCAGTCGACCACAGGCAACACAACCATGTCCCTTCGCTCCTCAGGGACCAAAGCCTGGTACCATCCCTTCTCCTGCTCCATGGAAGTTCTGTAACACCCCACTGCTGCCAGCCCAAGCGGTGCGAGCCCTCAGCCTGCGGGCCAGCTGGGAGCATGCAGCCCTAAGCTCAGCCTCTTGGTCTTCTCCTCCTGTTTCCTTCCTCTCTTTTCTTCAAGGCAGGGCTGAGGGAGCAGAAAAACTTCTCCAAAGAGAATACCATGGAGAACCCTGCAGCTTGTGCTGGTAGGCCTCAGCCTTCCCTTCTTCACTTGCTCTCCACTTCCCACAAGTCCCAACGCTCCCCATCCTGAAGACCCAACATATGAACACCAGAATCAAAGCTGAAAAACAAGCTCATAAAATGTGAGAGTGAACCCAAGAGTGGTGATGACCAAAAAAAAAAAAAAAAAGCTGAAAAAAAACCTGAAGAATGGCTGGGTTTCATTTGGCACCATTTCTGGGAATAGATCAAGCTTTGGTTTAAGATGTACAATAGCAATGTCCTTGAAAATGCTCTGCTACCTGCCCTAGTCCACTCAGCCAAAAGTTGAACATGGGTGCACCACCCTGCTTGTGCTTTCCCCCCAGGCTCCTTCCAACACAGCAAATGCAGGACTGCTCTGATACCAGCACCAGCGGAAAGGAAAGCAGCCACACAACCTACACGTGTCCTGAGGTGCAAGAGAGGTTCAGAGAGGTTCAGAGAGGGCTTTGCGTTTCCAGGTATGTAGCAAGGCACTGAATGAATAAAGAGCCTTAAAAGACTGAGTGCAGCTGGTTTTGTCATGGAAGACACAGACCAGCTTATGACAAAACTAAGCACGTTAGGTGCTTACCAGAGACCGATTCAAGGACAGAAGGGGCAGAGGACTGTCTCCCCACCACACAAGTTCACAGGCTCCTGACCACCAGCAGCACCCCATGCACGGCACACACTCCCCAGCTCCTCTGTGACACCTGTGGGACACCTGGGGTCTCTTCATCTGCTGGTGGTGCTGACTTAAAAGCAGCAGCATGCTGCTCTGAAAGAGCAGAGCTAGGTTTTCCCAATGTGTGTGTTCCTGCCAGCTGCCCAGAGGGGATGTGCTGCTGGGGAGTGACAAATTCACACCCCAAATCAGCTTTCACTCAGGATAGTGATTTGGTGGAACTGACCAGCCAAGGCACACATTACAGCACTTCAGGCTGGCTGTCCTTCAAGTCCAGCAGCACCTCAACATAAACAGGTACTAGCAAGGTTCTCAGTGAATTGGTATTTATGAACTATCTGTCACATCAACATATTTCATCTGTCTTTTACGTGAATAACTGTAGATGTTCCCATTACAGATACATATGGTACATCCCTTGCTAAGGATGGCGAGCAAAGTCAAAGCATCCCAGCAGCACCCCAAGGCGCTCTGCTCCCTTTGCCCAAATGGTGCCCTGCGGAGGGCTAAGCAATGCCCCAGCCTCTCATGCTCCCTGCTAGAGAGCAGCAAACAGCTCTGCACGTGCCTGTGGTTACAGGAGAGCCAGCAAGGTGACCACCACTAAACACACACTTCAGGGTTTGTGGGAGAGGGACCTAAAGCTGCCAGCAGCAGAAGTGGCTGCTTGCTTTGCAAAGGGAGTGTGACCAATAAATCACTGCAGGCCTTCCCAGCTCTCCCCAGCAGCGAGAGCTGTGCAAGCAAGATGTGAGTTAAAATCCATATGGTGCGAACACACACAGAACTGGCTGGCACTCAGGTTTGAGCAGAAGGCAGGCTAGGGGTTTGCTCTTCATCTAAAGCAGTGCACAGCCAGTCTATTCCTCATGGGTGTGCCAAGTACCAGCAAACAGCCAAGGAGGACATCGCTTCTCCATCTGTCCCTGCTCTGGGACCCCAACCGGCAGCGGGCTCCAGGACCCAGTGCAGGCAGTGGCTTAAGCACAGGCTCTGGTTTTACAGACCTTGATCAGGCTAAGGCAAGGCATATGCACCAGGCTTGGTGTGGCCATGCACCCTAAATCCCAGCTCAGTGCTGCCAAACCCTTTTTGGGTCATCTCGCAGCTTTCCCTGCTCCTAAGCCATCACTGCCCCATGTAGGAGGGAACGGAGCCCACTAAGTGCAGGTACGCAGCCCTTCCCATGTGCTTGATATTTCTAGCTTTGCTGTAATTATATCTTGCAGATAAAAATGGTGCTGATGGCCAGACAAATCCTCCAGGAGAATATACTCTGCATGGAAAATGTTTTGTTTTTCTTTTTTTTTTTTTTTTTTTTTTTCCTGGAAAGGTTGTATAAATACTGCAGGTTAGGAACCTGTAATTATCCATTCAAATCACTCTGAGCCTACTGAATTCACCTTTGTCCACTCTCATCCTCTCGACTCCTATTTATAATCCACAAAAATCAGCTCAGGCAAGAGGTGACATCAGAAATACAATTTCACTGGACGGTTTCAATGGCTTTAGAGAGCGGGCAGCATGGAGAGCGTCCCCCGTCAGGAGCTGACCTCACCTATTCCCATGCAAAGCTCTCTGCCAAAAAACAGAGGTGCCCAATTTAGAGAGAGGTGATTGATTCCTGCATGGACAAAACCACAAACAGCATCACCGCCAGCAGCAGCCTCCATGCCCTCCCCAAACCTCCCCATTTTCACTTATTTCAGTGATCCAGGCTGCGAACCTGCAGCAACTGAGCCAGAAATTCTCTCCCTAGGGCACTGATGTGCCCTTGGACACAGTCCCACGTCTCACAGGAAAGGGTCTAGGGCCACGTGCTTTGCAGCCACCAGCCTGCAGGGCTGCCAGGACCTGTATGTATATATGTGTATATACATATATATATATAGCCTGGATTTGAACTGCCCACAAACCTCTGCTCCCTCGGGAGGAAGGGGGTAAAAAAATACAAACATTTAAAAAGAAAACATGTTTCAGCAGTGAGAAAAACTGTCAAGAGACCAACAGTGGCTGAATAGTCACGTACGTGGAAGCTTGGTGTCTTTAGGAACACCACAGTGCCAGCACCCCCCTGCCCTGACTTCTGCCTGTGGCAACGCCAGGCACAGGATGAGAGGTGCCAGGGATGTTGCAGGAGGTTTGATGGGCCCCTGGGGGCGAGGATGGGGAGAGGCTGGGTGTTAGCCCAAGGCATCTCTCACTGCTGTGGGTGTGCAGGGTTGGCTCCCTGCTGATGTAGTATTGTCCCAGTGGGGGCTGTTAGGGTGACAGCTGGATCCTCACCAAGGCTTTCATGACCTAGGAAATGGTTTGGAGCTGGGAGGCTGCCTGCTCTCTGCCCAGGCAGTGCTGAGATGGAGGACGAGGGGCTCAATAGGAGGAAAAAAAAACAAAAACAAAGAACATTTTCCAGGGGGGGTTTATCTCCCCAAAAGCAAACTCCTCTAGCTAGTAAGCACTGATATTTATAAGGCAACAGCTTGACACCCAGCAAAAAAACAAATCATCACAAGCAAAACCTGTGCAAACCCATCTCTGAACCAAGCCAAGCCACAAAGCTGAAGCTTGGTACCAAAAGGCACCTGATGGCTTCCCACAACTCCACACTGATGCCAGGTGTCTCTGGTTTAAAGGCACAATTTACGCTCAGCTCCTAAAATCCTGCAGCCCTCTCAGCACAGGGCGAAGCACCCTTCTCTACCCAGTTCTACCCAACTCTTTTTGAGATAAATGTCTCTGCTCAGCAGACCCAGGCTCCTTTAAGGGTGAAGGGAGAGGCAGAGAGGGATGGAGCTCGCTGTAAAGTTGGTGCCAAAGGAGAGTGGGGTGGATCCTGTCCTTTTTATAGTGAGATTATTTGGGAAAATAAGAATCCAAGCTAAGCAGCTCTTCCCTGGGGAACTCAGGACTCTGCTCCTCCCCAGAAGCACTGAGCAGCTGTCCTCTTACACACAGAAAAGAAAGCTCCCACCACCCCTGCACCCTAACACCATGGCCAGAGGGTGACGCTGGCCCGAGATAACTTGACAGAAAACCCCAGACCTTTGAGAAAGGAGCAGGGAGAGTCTCCCCATCCCTCCAGGGCAGCCCCAGGAAGGCAGGGGGCTCTTAGCTTGGCTTTTGGAAAGGCATAGACCAAAATGTGCCTGTATATATATATATATATATATATAAAATGGGGCTGGGCTGCCAGGCATGGTGGGGCAGGGAGGGGGAGAGCTGCAGAAATTGCTACCTGCAGCCACACGTCTCCACGACCATGTCCTCGTACTGTTTGTAAACCACGTTGTTCCCGGAGTCTATGTAGAGGATGCTGATGGGGCTGAGCTTGGAGGGCACGCAGCAGCTGGGGGGGGTGGACTCCGGGTCCATAGAGTTCATCAGGGTCTGGATGATGGCGTGGTTGGTGGGCTCCAGGTGGGAGCGCAGGGGGAAGTCACAGACCCCCTCACAGTGGTACGCCTCGTAATCCAGGGGGGCGATTATCCAGTCGTCCCAGCCCAGCTCCTTGAAGTTCACGTGCAGGGGCTTCCTGCTGCAGCGGGTCTTCGCCTTCTTCCCGTGGCCTCTGCCCCCGGAGCGGGCGGCAATGGTGGTCCTCCTCCTCCTCCGCTTGGGGTACATGTCCTGACCAGGATCGGGGGGCTCCAGGAAGGGGGGGCTGCCCAGTGCCTTGATCCTATCCCGGATCTCCTTGAAGAGGTTCTCTTTCCTCTGGGTGCGGGAGAAGACCACAAGCAGGGCTCGCTCATGGGGCTGTGGCCGGGGTTTGCCAAACCCCAGCTGCCGGGGGGGCAGGAGACGCCCCGAGCGATCCGACACAATCCTCAGCAGGAAGCACAGCAGCTTGCCCGAGGGAGACCTCTCCCTGTGGTCTCGCAGGGCTTCCCAGACATCAAACACCTCCCATCTGGAGGAGCCCATGTCCAAAACATCGGCGGCCCTGGAGTCCAGCAGCCGGGGCTCCTCGCCGTCCCTGCTGGGGCAGGTGGAGAGGAGGAGGTTGTGGAAGGTGCCTTCAGGGGACAGGGCCAGGCTCCGGTTCTCCGGGAGCGAGCGCAGGACCCGCAGCTCCGCACCCGTCACCTCCTCTGCCTCAGGTAGGCTGGAGATGTCAAAGAGGTAGCGCTGCTCAGGGGCGGATGGGGAGGCATCTGGGAGAAATAAAACAACAAAAACAAAACAAAACACAAAAAAAAAAAAAAAAAAAAAAAGGGGAAAAAAAAAAAAAAAAAAAAAAAAAAAAAAAAAAAAAGGTGAAGAAAAAAAAAAAAAGATAAAATATAAGAACACAGCAGCTGAAGCCAAGCTTTCGTTACAGAGGCACACGGGACAGACAGAGAATGGGAGAGATCGGCAAGGCACGCCGAGCATCCCAGCGGGGAGGGACGCAGTCCGTGTGCCCCAGTAGTGTCACCCTGGTGGAGGGAATGGAAGAAAAACGGGGAGGGGAAGGCGGGGAGGGAGGGAGGGATGGCTCCAAGCAAGTGGCTTCCCACTCCCCGTGTCCCGAGGTGTCCTCTGCCTTCCCCCGCGCATTTCACTGCCCCTTGCACCGCTGTTACGGGGCGGAAAGCCCCATCTGACACAGGTTGTCACCCATTTTTCCTGCCTTTTGTCCCCCACGCAAACCCTCACTCAGAAAAAAAAAAAAAAAAAAAAAA
>VXAV01003017.1:377611-396365 GCA_013399715.1 Alectura lathami
TCGCGGCCGGAAGAGGCGCTCGCCGTCCGCTGACCCCCCCCGTGCGTGACGGCGGCCGCTGGGTTCTTGCCTCCTGCGGGGACTTGGAGTCGCTGCGCTTCCGTGTTGGCTGCTGGGGGCCGAGTCCTCCAGCTCGGGAAACAGCTTTGCCGTGTCAGTGCTTCAGGGCGGGTCAGAATTTAAGAGCGTTTGGTCTGAAGAGCGGAGTCGTGGCCTTGTAAGCGGAGCTGCCGCCGCCGCCAGGTCCCGCTCCCGTCCCCGCCTCTGCCCCCAGCCCTCTTGCTCTCGAGGCTGCAGGGAGTCGGTGGAAGCTAGGCTGGCCATGGCCGAATTAAGTTCCTTCTGCTTTTACTCGTTCTTGCAGCCATGCCCACAGGCACCAGATGTGCTGTAGATGGGTGCAGAAGCACATTTCTGAGTTGTATTTTTAGAACGTGTATTTTCTTAGATGTGACAGGTGAACCCAGTGCCTCGAGAAGAAAATGCTTGCGGCAGTCTTTATAGAGAAGTGACAGATAATGCTTTTTTTTGTTTTGTTTTCTCCTGAAGATATTGAGACCACTTTTTTTTTTCATTTTCCCCTGAAGATACTGAGACCACATGAAAGCAGTTTCCTCTCAGATGTAACATGACAACATCTGAGTGGTGTTTTGGCAAGGTCTGGACTCACACACCTACCTCCTAGAACATAAGTCAAAACTATTTCAGTCACATGGACTTCAAAGCCTTTGTTTTCATCCTTAAATACTTTACTGTGTCAGGGCCTGACTTCTTCTGAGCAGTGGCCTTGAACCTTCAGACTTACCTCACAGCTCACGTACATGTTTTGTAGGAATGGCTTTAAGTTCTTCTGGCAGATGGAAATCTGAACTCTGGATTTATTGTACAGTCAAGGGACTTTACCACTTGCAAATGGTCCCACTGATGTTGTAATGCCTTTGGTAATAAAATTAAATGTATATGTGTGTGCTTAAGGCTTTAGCAAGCAGTACATCTTCTGTCTTGTGCGAGTAGATAGCTGTATAGTTGTGACCATTTTTTCACTCTCTATACTGTTTTTCATTTGGGAACAGGTTTCCTAGTTACTATGGTAATATAAATGAATAATAACCTGTACCTTAGTAGTTAGACTATACAGAGAAATAAAAAGGTTTGCTGGCTAATTTGTGTCACATGTTTTGGTTTACGTTTATTTTGTGAATAAATCATAGAATCATAGAATGGCTTGGGTTGGAAGGGACCTCAGAGATCATCTAGTTCCAACCCCCCTGCCGTGGACAGGGCTGCCAGCCACTAGCTCACTAGATCAAACTGCCCAGGAACCCATCCAGCCTGGCCTTGGACACAGCCAGGGATGGGGCAGCCACAGCTTCTCTGGGCAGCCTGTTCCAGCACCTCACCACTCTCTCAGGGAAGAATTTCTTCCTGATGTCCAACCTAAACCTCCCCTCTTTCACTTTTAGCCCATTCCCCCTTGTCCTACCATTATCCACCTGTGTAAAAAGTCAGTCCCCCTGCTGCCTGTAAGCTCCTTTCAAGTATTGGAAGGCCGCAATGAGGTCTCCCCGGAGCCTTCTCTTTTCCAAGCTAAACAATCCCAACTCCCTCAACCTTTCCTCACAGGAGAGGTGCTCCAGCCCTCTGATCATTTTGGTGGCCCTCCTCTGGACCTGTTCCAAAACAAAGTGTTCAAGTCTTTTCTCCTTTTACTGTGACAGGGTGGTCAGGATTAGGATCTCCCTGGGGTCTTCCACAGAAGGAGGAGAGGCTGTTGGAGCTGGGTGGTGGTGGTGGGGCCGAGCTTGTCAGCCACCTACGGGCTCCTCTTTCCTGGCACGCTCAGGCAGTGGGATGAAGTTTCTCTGGTCGCAACGCTCACATCCCTTATTTGATTCCTTAGCACTGGCGACTTTCCCTTGTCTACATAGTGGCCTTTCAGCAGATTAATTAAAATATCAAGCCTCTACGTTATATGCAAATCAAAATGCAGGATGAAAACCTGTGGTTCTTCCGTGAGCTGTGGGAACTGCTCTGCTGAGCTGACCTTTATCTATAATCTCCCTTTTGTCTGTCCCGTGCTGATTCTGCACAATCTGCTTGTGCAAGCACAGTGCTACTGGTGTGAATGGTCTCGTGTTCAGGTGAGGTGATCCGTGTTAGGAGAGTTTGCCATGTGCCCAAGCGTCCCCTGAACCATCTGTGTTGTAGACAGCAGTGTAGCTTAGGAAACACATCTAGATTTAAATGAGGAGCAGGAGCAGTAAGCCTGGGTGCCCAATATAAACAGCCAGCTTCCTTTTTTGTTGTTTCTTTTTTAAAACTGCTGGTGTGAAAATGATTCTGTTTGACGTGAAAAATGCAGTGAAACTGTATTCTCTCTTGGGATTTATAGATGCTGTTTCCGTTTGAATAGCAACAAAAATAACAGTATAAAATGAATTTAAACACTGGGGGATGCTTATTTTGAAACCAAGGCATTCCAGGAACTGAAGCGTGCTTTGGATATTGCAGGTACCTGCCCTAGCCTCCCTGTTGATTTCTGTTGGTTTAGAATCATTATTATATTTAGAAAACATTATCCTGTTGCTATGGCAGAGGTAATTGTGGTAGGTTTGGTGTAAAAGGTGATAATGAAAGTAATCACAAGGCATAAAGCAAACAAACAAAAATGTAGCTCTTCCCTCTCCCTCTAATCACTTTCCATTGCAGCCATTTTAGCTGAGACTTTTAACAACTTTTAAATAAAAAGCCTGGGTGTAGGTAAGGTACTTACTAACTTCATGACATTTTTAGAGCTCCTTGATGCAGCAGCTCTTACAATGAAGTTCTTGTCTCATCTCAGCACATCAGTTCTTGTTTTTTTTGGTTTGATTGGTTCTTGGTTTGATTTAAGCTAACTAAGGCCATTCAGAAGGGCTGGCTTACTGGTGTTTTTTTCTTTTATTTATATCAGAAGTGAAAAGTAGATTAATTTTTCATTTATACTCTGTGTCTGTGTTAACAGAAATAAATCACTCCTGAGTACCAGCAGACAGACCTGTTTGCTGTCATAGCTGCACTCACAACTTCTGAGTGATTGCACATCTGTGCTGCTGACACAGTGAAAATAAACACCAACAAAACAAAAACCAGGCCCAGCTGATGTTACTGACGGGTGTCCTTTGAGCCAGCACTTGAGGCTGCTGCTGGGGCAGACAGCACTCCAGGTAATGACTGTTACCGATGGGTGCGGCAGAGCGCTGGTGCGAAAGCCAGGCAGCTCTCAGGACACCTGTGTATTCACACATAAGCACTGTGGATTCTGTGTTTGCATCCCTAGGATGTGCAGCTGAGAACAAAATTTTGCAAAGGAAAGGTGTTGATTGTCGCCAAGTGAGAACAGCACTGGAGCAAAGAGAATGACATTTAGGTACCTAGTAGAACGCCTTGGTAGAGCTGTTGTTAAAGCCATGATGTTTTAAACATGACTTGCAGAGAAGACTGGATAAAAAATTGGTCCTGTGCCCTTGTTTGTTGCTGTTTGATTTACAGAGATCTCGAGATGTTCTCTTTAAAAAGCTTCTTCAGTTTTGCACTGAAGATTCAAAGGTTACTTTCTTGGGAAAGCTCAAGTTTCAAAAGAACTTGGCAAGTTTTGACATGATGTGAGGAGTCTTTCAAAACTTTGAAAGTGGATTGTTTAAACCTCTTTAAAGTGTGTTTTAAATTCATATGACTAATATGTCCTTAGGTGAAAGGGCCCTCCTGCATCAATGAATCTAAATTTCCTGAAGAAAGAGGCAGGAATTCCACAGGAACCTCTTCAATCCACAGGAAGTCCAGGGAAGACGCGTAACTTTGTGGAAGGGATCACTGATCCATTTTGGCTTCCAGTCTATTGAAGCAGGCTGTTTTTATTGCATCTGATGGACCATACACTTGTGCCACAGCAGCAGCTGCTTGTTCTTGGTGCATGAGCACTGTATGTGGTCCTGGCATTCCTCTCCAGAAACATTATCACTGGTTCCTTGGGTGGGAATCCAGAGTGGCAGAAAAAGAAAATGCATGGAGTAAACTGCAGCAGTAGTTCTCTTATATTTTCCTCTGAGAGCAGACGTGGGTGGATCTGGCTGAGGCTGATGGTATAATCTTTGCCTACTTTTTCTGATTATGAACCGACAGGTTTTGTTTCCAGTGGGAATTTCTGTGGGACAGCTGAGATGCTTCCGCTAGTGTTCTCTTTCTTCTCTTTGGCACCAAGACTGTCACTCAGGCAGTCAAGGGTAGAAAGTAGCTCAAGGAGACCATATACTACTTTAACTTATTCTAGGGGCCTAAACAGCCAGATTTAGGGACATTCCTGATAGGTGTGTGTTTAATTTTCTTCAAGGAGCCCCACAGGTGGAAACAGCATGGCAGGCCCAGCAGTCTGCTCCAACATCTCTTTGTATTTCAAGCTTTGATCTAGTTCCCTGGGTAGCTCTTACAGACATAAAGTTGTCCCCACATCCAAGCAAATTCCTTATTCCTTTTGTGGCTCCTTTCAGCTCTTTTTTTTTTTGCCATTCCTGGAGATGTCCTTTGACAAGGGAGAGGTGGACAGGGCTTGGCTTGAATTGTAAACAGAGCTATGCTTCAGAGCAAGACGCAGTGAGAGATCACCGCATCTTCTCGTCTGCCCTGCAGGGTACAGCAGCATTAGTGCAGACTACAATATTCGAAACCAATGTTATTTCCTATTGTGATGGGTGATGTCTGTGCAAATTTATATTGCTGCAGTGTAGAGTCTGTCCTGTGTCCTGTTGGACTGGAAGTCTTTGCACTGACTTTCTGGCTCTTTGAATTGGGTACTCAGGATCTTTTAAAAGTGTTTGTGCCAATGCCTGAACTCTGCATGTGTTTTCTTTCCTAGGCAAATTCAGAATGCACACACGGGGCTGGATTTGTCTGTGCCTGAATACCAAGAAATCCGTGGGAAGATGATGTCTGGCCATGTAGAGTATCACATTGTCGTCGTTACCCGACTGGCTGCCTTCAAGTCAGCAAAGCACAAGCCTGAGGATGTTGTTCAGTTTATGGTAAATGTTTAATCAGTGCCATGTTACCATTTTTTTTTTCCCTTTCTTAATCAGCTTTGACTATTTTGGTTCTGATGTAGCAGGTACTTTGTTACCACAGCCTGCCTGTGTCAAGGTCTTTGTTAGGGCAATGAACTTGGTACCATTCCTGCAGTGGGAATATTATACATGTATTAATTTAATGTTTTATTCCAGGAGCTCAAAGCAACATTGTTTGTTTGTTGTTTTCTTTAAGACCATTTGCATTATGAGTCAACAAATAGAAACCAGGTAGTCTTTTTATAAGTCCTGCTACAAAATTAGTTTCTCTGATAGATGTGTAAGTAGTAGGACCTGGTACATAAACATGAAAATATACACTAGTTTACTTGAATGGAAAGAGTTGTGTGGGGCAATAAGAGGAATTAGCCTTGCAATTAATTAATCTATTGGACTGTACATAGTTTTAAAACTTCTGCAGAGAAGTGTCTGTATAAAACATTAGTGAATCGAATTGTCTTTTTTCGATACCTGCAGAGCAAGTGTTGGAAAACATAGTGCATTACTTAAACCAGGAGAAATGGATCTCATCTGTAGTACGTGTGTGTTCATTTGAGCTGTCTCACCTTGGGCTGCCTGCTGAGTAGTTGGAAAAAGATGCATTTAGAGTACATTTCATTGGATCTGCTTTAGGTGCCTGCTGAATCACACTCAAGACATGTTTCTCTGTCCATTGACTATAAAGGAACTCTAAGTTGCAGCATCCTATTGCATGCTGTCATCATCTGCACTTTGCAGGTCTTTTGGTGATAGCTGTAATGTTGGAGCGATGTGTGTGGTTACATGGTAGAGCATTAGTCCCAGTACAACTCAAGCTCACTGAGACACAGCTGGTAAATGGATATCATAGAATCATCCGAATTGGGCGGGACCTTTAAAGGCCACCTAGTCCAACTCCCCTGCAGTGAACAGGGACACCTACAGCTGGATCAGGTTGCTCAGAGCCCTGTCCAGCCTGACCTTGAAGGGCTCCAGGGACAGGGCATCCACCACCTCTCTGGGCAACCTGTGCCAGTGCTTCACTAGCCTTACTGTAAAATCTTTTTCCTTATATCCAATCTAAACCTCCCCCCTCTCAATTTGTAATTCCCCTCATCCTATCACAACAGGCCCTGCTAAAGAGTCTGTCCCCTTCTTTCTTATAGCCCCCCTTTAGATACTGACAGGCTGCTATCAGGTCTCCCCAGTGCCTTCTCTTCTCCAGACTGAACAGCCCCAAAATATATGCACACAGTCCTTAAGCAATAGCCTTAAAGTAAGGTGCTGGCAAAAGAGACTGTTCTGTTCTCCCCTCTTGTTCCAGGGGGAACTGCTTGGTCTCTTTCTTGCAGTGCCTCCCTTCTCTCTGCTAGTGGCAGTTGTCGTGTGGCCATTCTGTAATGTCAGCCAAGGAGCTGGTCCTGGCTAAAAATGGTTATTTGGGGGTTTGTTGTTGAGTACGAGTTTACACCTGCTCCTTGAGCCTGTGAGCTGCGCAGCACGCATTAGTCTTTGTTGTGGGTCAGGGGAAAGGCCAGACGTGGGCAGCTGAGAGAAGGGGATGTGGAATTGTTGTTTTTCTTCGGCAGCGCCTGCTGGCATTGTGCACTATTTCATGCAGCACTCTGGAAGAAGGAACCAGACTAAACCCACGGTGTTAAACTGGTTATTCTCATCTGACACTCTGACACTTTGCTTCATGTAGAAATCATAGTTGAAATCAGCTCTTCTATACAGAGAAGAAGCAGACCTCCTACTGTGCCCCCCCTGCTCACTGAAATTGTCTGTTCCCGTGTCTGTTCTCTCTGAATAAGGGAATTTTCTGCACTTAGTTGCTCTCCTCTAGTGAAATGAACCTTTCTGATTTCTTCTTGGGTCAGACCTCCTGACATTTCATTCTTTATGAGGAAGAAAACTGTGGTGTAGCCTGATGGGAATAACATTTGTCTCATCTGATCCTTTTTTTATTTTTTTTTTTCAGCTGACTAAGTCTTATACATTAGACAGTTTGGTATATGAGAGTAATTTCAAACTCTGAGCAGGGAGGTTGGAGGATGGATGCTTTGCATTGATTCATTCCAGTGAGTCTTTGCTGTGTGTATTACTGGAAGGAGCAGAGGGATTCACCTGTTCTAACTCATCTCTGTGCAAGTTAGATATTTTAATCTGAGTCTGTCACTGCTTTTGTGGTTAGAGGGGAGGAAGGGGAATGAGGTGACTCATCCTCTGGAAATGTCTCTGTTCTTTGACTGTAATGGGAAAGCATTCTACATGTCAGACAGCTGGGGTGGGGGGCTTCAACTCCAGGCTAAAATGCTTGAGGCTCAGCTGAGTTCTGCACAACTCACTGTCTGGACCATCTGAGGTGCCCCCTGGAGTTTTTTACAAAGCCTTCAGAAGACTGGGTCTCGCATAGGTCCTGTGTGATGTTTGACTGCTCCACACACCTTGGGTAGCCCAGGAGCATCTCCAATGGCATAAATGCTTGTGCTTAGACAGAACAGTCTGTTCTCTGCGGTTAGATGTCTGCGTTTGCCATGGATTTTCCATTGCAGTCAGTGCAGTACTGTTGGGAAGAATGTAGCTGAGCATCTGTGGTGTGAGGGAACTCAGTTTGCTTGGTGTGTGTGACTGGTACCACCTGAGGAGCCCTGAGTTGTCCTAGATGTCTGCACAGGGTCGTGCAACTTGACACAGGATGTGAGGGCATTGGCATTGTCCAGGAACAGAATGAGGTAGGAGGCTGTACTTTGCATCTCCCTCTAGATGGTTGCGTTTAGGCAGCTGAATCCCCCACTTGCATGATTTCAGTTGAGTTTCAGTCACATCTTTCCAAAAGAGTGACTGCCTGTCACTGCAGTGGGAACTGAGACACAAGAGGTGCAGTTGTCTTAACCTGGAGGGAAATCCCAGCCCTGTAGCTGCCAGGTGAGGTGAATTGCACCCATGGTGCTTTGTGTCTGCGCAGTGCCCCATTTGCTCAGTGGCGTAACAGCACAAATAGGAGCTGAGACCCCCCCTCAGAGGGTTTGCAGGCGACGTGAGAGAACCAGGTGAGTGAGGAGGTTACATTGGGCAGCAGGTCCAACACATCAAATTTGTATCGCAAGGGGGAGTGAGATGAGGCATTTGAAGGATAAAAAAAAAAAAAAAAACAGCTGTATGCCTGTTGTGCCTTACCAGGTATGTGAGGAGAATGGGACAGGGAACACTTTTTTGCTGTTGTTGAAATTATAAAAATTTGAGAGGTTGGAGGAAGGAGACAGTATCACAATGCTGAGATGACAGGTTACAGAAGATTGATAGGATGTGGTAAGATTTTAATTTGCTCTGGGTATGGTAGTCCAGTTTTGGGAATCCTGGTCTTTCTTCTTCTTCCTCCTTTTCCCTCTCTTCCTATCCCTTGAAAAGTGATGTTCCTTGTCTAGCTACTTTTCTGCCTGCTTCCAGCTGAAGTCACTGTGCTCCAGCCTCTCATGCCCTAGGTGGCAGCAGTGCAACTGGCTTCCTGTGCGTTAAGCTGCCAGCAGCTGCAGGCAACGATGTGATTGTGCCTTATTTCTTGCTCAAATAATGTCTCCTATCCCCTGGGAAAAAACGGTGAGCAGGACAGAAGTGCTGCAGTTGAGACCACACTGGATCAAGATATGTTAAAGGCATGTGACCAAAACTAGACAAGCAACAGAAAGAGATTTCAGATCTGACTTGTGGAGTGGATACCCTTTCCTGTGGGTTAGAGTAATCCAGAGTTCTCTGTTCCCCAGCCATAATGGGGCTCTGCAGAATCAGCATTTCGCATTGAAATGTTTGTAAAGCGTTAACAGAAGAAGAAATTCACATCCATAATGACCTTCGGATCTAAATTCTTAGAAACAGGAGGGATTTTTAAATTTAAAAAATGCCATTTGTAAAATGCAGCAGATGGATTGCAGAACTGCTTAACCTTGACGTTATATTTGGTAATTAAAGGAAGATGCAGCTATACTTCTTTCACAGGTCAGAATCCTCTTGTCCTATTGAAACAATGAGGTTTGTGTTATCTTTCATACTGAATCAAGCAAAGGTAACCTTTAACTGTTGCCTATGGATAAGCCATTTTCTGTGAGAAGAAAAATCTGTGTTTATCTTCAGTGCATTTCTTCTAGCCACACGTTAGGTTTTTTAGCAATTAACTTCTCTCTTCCCAGCCTAATTAAAAATCCACCCAACATATAGTGCCTTCTCGTTCTATTTGTGCACAGTTTAATTGCTTCTTTTTTTACAAGTTACAGTTGTTAGTCAAGTTCTTTCTGTTTCAAAGCTGAACGAATAACTACTGGTGTTTGACAGGCACAACACATTTGGAGGAGGAATTTACAATAGAACTGTCTTCCTCTCATAAAATGAGTCAGTAAAAGTATGTGGGTGTGTGTTCATCTCTGTTTTCATTATTGCCTGTTTGCAAATGTTGGCCTACTTTCTGTGGGCCTCAGAATCTGTGAGCTGGGGCTGCTTTTTCCTCACCATGCAGGTATGTTGTGAAGATGAATTCCTTCACGTTATAACCTCTGTGATGTGAGAGAAAAAAAAAAAAAAATGGTCAGTGTAGCAATAGGTTCAGGAGCTGTTAAGAATTCATGTTGATCGAAAAAGAAATATTTGACTGAAGCAGGTGGAGAGAACAGCATGTGGTCATGTAATTAAAATCTGCTGTAATGCATACCCACGAGATCACCAAGCAACATTAATTCTGGTATGGCTGAACTTGGGGGAAGCTGTGGTGTTCATGGGGAAGCTTGGTTTGCGTGTTCTGTGAGAAGGGGTGCTTTTGATTCCCGTATCCAAAACTGCTGGTTGTTTTAAAGGATAATGCTGGTGTACCTGCATTTTCTGACAATGTTAGGAAGTGGGCTTTTTAAGAAGAAAGTCACAGAACATTTCATGAAATACTATAAAATGAAGTGTAGTCACTAGTGTGCTGGCCAAAGGGGCTGAGTTAGCTCTGTCTGAGGCCTCTATTTTATTGAAATCCTTGCTGTAAATAAAAAGTATATGAAGACAAGTTTGAGGCCAGAAATGGGACATTAAAAGGACCCTAGGGAAAGGAGACTAAATCTCATTAATACTGATTGGGATCAAATTCTCCTATGCACATCTGAGAGTCTCAGGCTCATGTCCTGCAGGCGTTAGCGTGTACTTCATGCATGAGGTTCTTGTGAAGAAGGGGGCAAGGCACATGCATGAGATTTGAGGGATTAGCAGCAAACTTCAGGCTTTCGCTTTGAACTTCCTGGTGGTTTTCTTCACCTTCTAGCTATATTTGATCATACTCAACTTCCTTATCTGTTCCTGGTGCAAAAAAAACACTCAGCCCATCCCTGTCACTCTTTCACTTCTGTGTTGAATGTTAATTGTTACAGGCAGATAGGGTCTTGACCTGGCAAATACACACATGCTTTGCTGTGTTTGCATGGTTAACTCTTTTGAAGTTCAGTGCATCAAGCCTTTGATATTGGGACTTGACAGAACTCCCTTGAAGTCCGTGCACTCAGGCTGACTTCAGCAGGTGGGGGCTTAGCGCAACAGTTTTCTTGCGGGTTGGGTTAGAGGCACGGAGGGGGAGAGGATGACTGCAGGATCCTAGAGGAATGGCAGGTAACATAAGACAAATACTTTAATATTAATCAAATGGGATTTCCTTTACTGAATAGGATTGATAAAACAGGCTTTAGAGCAGCATTTTGTTTTTTAACCTGACATTTTGTACCATGGAATCCATAGCGTCTCTTCAAACGATTGTGGATGATAACTAGGTAAAGGCAGATTTAGTTTTGCTACATGCTGAGATGCCTTTTTCTTGGAAAATTTCAGAGAACGTCAAACTGAAAGAGTCAAAACCCATCATGGTAGACCAGTGCTTCCAGATTGAAGAGGTGGGAGAATGCTCTGGGGGAGACATGGGCCCCAACTTGAGAAAATGCACTTTGTGAGACCTTGCCTGTGCTGTGCAGGGCCCCTGCAGTGCCTCTGTGCAGCCACTTTGGAACAGGGAGAGCATCAGGACTGAGACTGGTAGACTCTGTCTGTCTTATTACCTTGTTTTTTGTGCTGGAAAGGCTGCAGAGTTGACAGTCATGTTGAACAAAGCTGAAAAGGAGCCAGCAGCAGCTAGGCTTTGAGTCAGAGGGACTAGAGGCAAGGAGCCAAAGCTAGCAGGGGCTTGCTAGTGCCAGCTTTGGGCTTAGTGAGGAATAGTTTGGGCTGGAGATTACATCTCCTGTGTGTGTGGCAGGTTATCCCAGCAGAGGGCACCCCCACACTGCTGGATGTTAGCTTGCATGGTGTGTTGCAGGCTTTTGGGATGGCAGTGTGTTGGTACGCTTTGGATGCAGTGTGATTGCACCCCGTGTGCTGCATCGCATGTCATGGCAGGTGGTGCTGGGCAGAGACTCATGATGGCTTGGTTAGCGAGAGGATGCAAGGGTGTGCATTTGCCTTAGGCTCAGTCATTTAGTTAGACAGAAATTGAGATTTATGAGTAATTTAGTGTTTGATAGATAGAGGAGGAACGAAAATTAAGAGGGGAGAGAAGTAAGTTTGTAGGTCTCAGTTCACTGTTCCTTTTTGAGTATTTTAATGCTCTTTTGGGATGGTCTTGTTGATTGGCTGCTGTCCCCTAATGGTTTCAGACATTAATTTGTTATTTATTATTCCATCTAATTAAATATTAAACATTTTTCACAGGTCAGACTTGATTTTTTTTTTTTTTCTGGGCAGAGGATAATATTTGTTTATTCTACTGAAAAAGTGCCAATGATTCCTCACTGCCCTTACACTCGTGCGTACACAGTTTGTTTGGAAGGGACTCCAGTGCCATACACTGTTCAGAGTGCTACTGGGCAAAAGAAATTGCTTTCATCTCCCTTTTTGGGATATTTTTCAAAGGAAGCATTGTCTTGTTCTAGGAACATCTGTTTATTGCTATCGCTTTAGTTCTTGGCTGCTCAGTTGTATGTCAGGTCCTGCATGCAGAGGACAGTGTTGCTTACACTTACCTGTATTGCATACAGAAGGCCAAGTCTAAAATCCTTGTTTTTCATTCCCCAATCAACTCAGGTTTGTATTCGTGTTTCAGATCTTCCTGGTATATCTGCTTGCATTGTATTAGTGGACACTGGACACGTAGTGATCACTGTACAATTTAAATTCAAACATTTTTGAAATCACAGAAGCACAGAATCATCTGACTTGGAAGGGACCTTTAAAGGCCACCTAGTCCAACTCCCCTGCAGTGAACAGGGACACCTACAGCTGGATCAGGTTGCTCAGAGCCCTGTCCAGCCTGACCTTGAAGGTCTCCACGGACGGGGCATCCACCACCTCTCTGGGCAACCTGTGGCAGTGCTTCACCACCCTTAAAGTAAAAAACTTTTTCCTTATATCCAGACTAAATCCTCCCTCTCTCAATTTGAAACCGTTTCCCCTAGTCCTATCACAACAGGCCCTGCTAAAGAGTCTGTCCCCTTCTTTCTTGTAGCCCTCTTTTGATACTGAAAGGCTGCCATCAGGTCTCCCCAGAGCTTTCTCTTCTCCAGACTGAACAGCCCCAATTGTCTCAGCCTGTCCTCACAGAAGAGGTGTTCCATCCCTTGGATCATTTTTGTGGCCCTCCTCTGGATGCCCTCCAACAGGTCCATGTCCCTCCTGTACTGACGACTCCACATGTGGATGCAGCACTCCAGGTGGGGTCTCACCAGCTCAGAGCAGAGGGGCAGGATCACCTCCCTTGCTCTGCTGGCCATGCTTCTTTGGAAGCAACCCAGGATGCAGTTGGCTTTCTGGGCTGTGAGGGCACACTGCTGGCTGGGTTGGTTGATAATTGCTCTGAAAGGCAGAGAAACCGGAAAGCTGGGGTGGTTATTGTACTTTATGGCTATATCTGGTTTAGTAAACTAGTCTACCTGTGTCTATTAATGTCATGGCCTGTTCTTTGGCCTGGAGGCCAGATGGCACAGTCCGGCCACATCCACAGTATTAAACTGTTCTGCCATCCACAATGGCTAGCAGTACCCAAACTGGCTACTGAGTACTCTGCACACGGCTAAGTATTGGACTGAAAATTTAGCTGAGGGAGTGCTACCTGCCCAGCCAAAACTGTGCCAGATGCTGTCAGGTTCCAGTAGACACTATAAGGTTCCTCACAGGCACTGTCAAGTTCCAGCACCTGAGAATAGGCCCTGATACTGTTTTGGCTAGTATAGATGGAGCTTGTGGATTCTGGTTTAATCAGTAACTTGCTTCCCAGCTACTTTTGTGCTTTTTGGGGGGCTGACATTCTTCTATCGCTGTGTTGGTGGAAGAATTCTGCCTTCTTCCATCCCAAGATGTGATGGTTTAGCCTCTCGATCTCTTAAATTGCACTGCTAATTGGGTTTCAGTCCACTAGATTATGCCAACATATGTTACAGGACAGTAAGTGTTGCACCCTGGTAGAGGATCTGTGCCATACATTCTCTGCTGGCACTTGGTTTGGGTTGTTTTTTTTTTTTTAATGTAACTCTATTCATTGAAACATATTAACAGATTATGGGCCTGTAGAGTGTTGAGAAGAATATATTGTCTGTGTAATACCACAGTCTCCTAGCATGACACTTGCTCTCCATTATGCCCATAATGTCAGTTACAGACAGTTCTGTTTGTGTAGGGTCTTTTTGTGTGTTGATTTCCAGTTTGAACTCAAAACTGGCTGTGGCATAGGAGCCACCCGATTTCTAATCAGCATTGCCATGGTTATTGCTGTCCCTGTGGTATCTTGGGCCTTATTTCTCCTCAGACTTCCTGTCTTTGTCTGCAGAAGGAATGACTCCACTGTTGGCATCTTCTCACTGTAGAAGAACCTGTAGGCCATGCCAAGTCATTGTTTTTTATTTTCTCATGGATAAGCTAAAGAGTCAAGAATCAGCTGAGATCTTTGCCCTTGAGTTTCTGTGTTCGGTGCTGTGCAGGGCAGCAAACATGCCAGTTGCTTAGGCCTTGACAGCCAGAAGCCCACCAGAGCTGAGAAATACATCTTCTGGCATGGTGGTATAAAGATTCATGCTGTTTTCTCCATCGGGTGCATGCCTGGCTATGGCTCCTGTCTTTTGGAGCTGGTCACCAAACAGCTCACTGTCAGCAGACAAGAACTTTTGCTGTCAGTGAAAAGTATCTGGAGCAGTGATCTTCCCAGTATTTAATTAGCTGATGAGTCAGAGAAATGAACGCTGGGTAGTTGACAATGAACTTCTATTTCATTAGGGAGAGGATTTTAATAACAGAATTAGAAGACCAGCAACAATGCTTGGGGATTCACCATGTAGATAACTGAATTTTACTAGGCTGTGTGTAAAGCTCCTTGGCAATACATGTTTTTCCACTTCAGTTTCCAAGGTTAATGTTTCACAGTGTTAAAGCTGCTGCTTGCTGCTCACCCCTCCCTCTTGCCTGTAAACTTACCCAGACAACATGTTTTATTGCAGGTGTCCAAGAAGTACAGTGAGATAGAAGAGCTCTACAATAGACTGTCGGCACGGTATCCACATGCTTCTCTTCCACTCTTGCCTAGAAAAGTTCTTTTTGTGGGGGAATCTGACATCTGTGAACGAAGAGTGATGTTCAACGATATAATGAAATTCATCTCAAAAGATGAAGATCTAGCAACGAGTCCTGAGCTGCTGGAATTTTTAGGTAACTAAGAGATGTGAGTGTCCCCTCTCCCATGAACATGCTTAATACATGCATTATTAAGTCCTTGACTTTGGTAGTCAAGAGCTAGAGAATGCCAGAATAAAACTTGTCACTGAAAGTATTCTCTTGTGCATCTACAGTGCTACACCGTCATGCTTGCTGTTATCTTCCCCTCTGTTCATTGGACACATGCCTCATTCAGAAGTACCAATGCCACAGTGCTCACCTTGAAGGTGTCCATTGCACCATCTCTGATTTCGCTTGGGCATATACCTAAGCTGTGTTTCAGAGCATGTGAGTTTAGAAGGCTAAGTATACATTGTCGGTGGAGAGCTGGACTCTGATAGGAGAGTGCTGAGCTCCCTTAGTGAACAACTATTCCACATTTTGCCTATTTTTCATTCCTAATAAAACTGCTAGGTCTTGCTGAAGTGGGTCCTAAAGCAAATTACTGAGCCTGGCCTTAAGAAAAGTAAAAGTCTGATGCTTTCTTGACCCATTCTCTAGCCTTTTTTTTTTCTTAAATTTTTCTTACCCTCATGTGTACTTCTTGTTGCCTCTTCCAATGATTCATCCAGATCCTTTCTTATTCTCCTTGGGCATAGCTAGGAGTCAGTGAATGAACGGAACAGAAGGGCTCTCTGCTCTTAACTCAGCTGCAAGTTGCTGAGCAGGGAATATACCAGTCTGGTGCTGTGCAGGATTCTCAGTGTAGTGTTAGTTTAAGGGAACTGAAGTTGCAAGGCAGCAGCAAGTCATCATGTGTGAACAGCCAGTGTTGCTAAAGTGTGACGTGTGGACAGATTAGAAGCTCTGTGAGACAAGCAAGAGTATATCCCTGTGACTAAAGCCCCACTAGGCATGAAGTTAACAACTGAAACCAGCTTCCTCAAGTCAAGAGGGGCAAAACTGCATTGAATTAGCAAAAGAATTTTGCCAAATAAGGTTTGAGAGTTCTTCCCCAGCCTCACTTTCTCCTGAAAGTAGACCTCTTCCACAGAGAGTTTAGAATTCATGTTGTATTAAGCTTGGCTTAACACAAAACCTGCCTTACAATAATATGTCTCACCCTACCTACCACTGCAGATCCTCAGGCTAGTACACTTTACTGAAAGATGTTGGAGACACAGCCAATATATTCAGAGGTGTTTAGGGAGAATTAACATGGTAGAACGTAGAGATCTATCTGCATGGGGTAAGATATGCAGCATCCAAAACTCCAGTGTCTACCAGCACTCTCTTGCCTATAAGGGGAGCATAAGACCACATGTTCAGTGTAGATACCCACCTTTAGTTACTATATTCTGCCTTAGCTGATTGGGCACATGCAGGCATGAAAAGCTAGGTGAGATGAGTCTCACTTGCCATGTTAATTTAACAGTCAAAAGGGTGAAGCTATGAATTTTATCTATCAATAGTGTTTTTAAGCTAGCCTATTTTTAGCTGGTCTCATTGTTTTAAATTGGTTTCCTGAACATCCAGACTCCACGGAACAGAATAGTTATGAGCTCTTCTCTCTCCTGGGCTTGCATGTAACAGGTATGGTGAGAAGATTTGCTCAAAGTGCATCTTTCAGTTTGCTAAGTTTGTTCAGTTCGATGGATCTTGCATAGTGAAGAGAGCTAGAACTTCAGGCTTCATTTTTGAGTGTAAATCGAAGAGCTGCCATGGCAACCGTTTTTCATGCTGCATTTTTAGTCCAAATGAATTAAAACAGTAACAAATAGTGGACTTTCTCTCTTCTACCTATGAAGGTTAGTTATCTACATCTAAGTGGAGCATTTAGGCCCCCTCTGTAGCCACTGGGAAGACGCAGGCACTTCAGAGGGAGACTCATTCTCAAACAACTGTGTTTAGATGTGATGAGTCACCAGCTGGAAATTCCATTGTTTCCACTGACTACAGAAGGAACATAAATGAGCTGGTTAGGCATGTGCTGCTATGTTTTAGATAAAGTTAATTTCCTCTGTCTTTCTCTGCTTGACTACTTTAAATCAGTAAACAGATCAGAAACATAACGACACATCAGTCAGGAATATTGGAAGATTTTCACAAAGCTGATTGTGAACTTCATTCCCCAAACAAAATCATGAGGAACAGGTTCAAGGCATGAAATAAAACATGGCTGTTGTCCTGTTTTCAGTTTTGCATCTGTAATTGTATTTTGCAGGAACAAAATCTACTAGTGTCATTGATTTCAAGGGTAAAACCGTTCCAGGTGACAAAGAGAAAGAAGATGAAGAAAATGATGCATTGGATTTTTTCAAAGAGGAGAATACACCTGACTTAATTTCAAAGCTTGCAATAGTGGAGAATGCCAAAAAAGGTGGGAAAAAAGAAGAGGAAGAGGAAGAAGAAGAAGATTTAGACCCTCTTGGTATAATCAGGTATGGCTGTCATTGCCTTTGTTATTTAATTTTTAGCCTAATTTTCTAAACAAATTAGGCTGTTCCATTTCTCTGTCGCCTCATCCCAATCTTCTGTAACATCAACCCTTTCCCGCTGAATGTCACAGAGGAGAAGAGGCATGTGATGCTATATTCCTATCCAGTTCATAAAGGAGTGCCTTTGTAGAGGGAAGAGACTTTATAGTGCCTCGTTAGCACATTCCTCAGAGAATCCAAGTGAGAGACACAGTGAATGCCTTGATTATGGTCTCAGCTGCAGTAGGCACTTTACTGGACACTGCAGGGTGCCACCACAAAACATAAAGCCACCAGGCTCCGTTGGACATGCCACACTGGGGTGTCCTGTGTCTGGAACTACTTCTGAGCTGACTGGTATCTAGAATGACATGAAGTTATACAGCGTAAAGACCAAAAGAACCAACACTTCAATCATGACATTCACATAAAAGCTTTCTTTCGTCCTGCCCTTATCTGAAGGTGTCACATGCTAAACACCTCCAAGGCCTAAGCCTGAGAAACAGAATCCATTGAATCAAAGCTTGCTGAAGTTAGCATCTGTGTTTGCGTATCTGTCCGATAATTTTCAGGTAGTTATTTCCACTTCAGGATGGAAATTCTCGGTTAATTCCCAAAAGCATTTCTAAGTACTGAAGCCTGAAAGCAAATCTAGTTTCTCAGAGATCATGAGTAGTGACTACTTTCTTAGTGTGTCTCAGGCTTTAAATGCCCAAGTAGAGAAGGCCCAAAGTAGAAAAGTTCGTGACCTTCAGTAAGCACAGATGGGTTCAGCTGGGTCGGTTCAGCCACCTACAGTCACCTGGCACTGCGGAGTGTTTTTTGTCTGAGACCAGTCAGGGCTTTTGACCCTTCATAGCAGCAGGCAGTAACTGATTATGACAAGCCAGAGCTCTCTCCTGTTGTTTCCCAATTACCTTGAATCGTTTGTGGAGTGGTCATTCACTCCAGGTTCTAAGCCTGGATCTCCCGTATGACAACTACAATGATTAATGCTGGAAGCACCAGTACTTTGCTTCTGGTGTTATAACCACATTTAAATGTTGACAAACAGGTAGTGTCCTTTTTACTTCAGATATTTCATCCTTTACATGTAACCAGGGAACTTTAAATATTATTCTTATGGCAAAGCATGTGCTTAATTACTCAGTATTAGAGTTATTCCTTTGTTGAAGAGGAGTTTTAAAAAGTTAAGCAACTATTTACAATAAGAAGCTAGATAAAGCAGCGCTTCCCGCAAAATGGTCCTTAGCTGGTAGAATTTGTAAAAGAAGCTGTCCTTTTTTGGATCGGAAAATGATCTATTGGGTCAGTAAATGCGCTGTTGTATTTTCAGACTTTCAACAAGTATAAGCTATAAAGAATTTGCTGTGCCAAAGCAAGCAAGAAGTTTGCTTTTTCGCTGTACACGGTTTGACATAGCATTTGAAAGTCTGATTATTTTGGTCTTTTAATGCCTTGAAGGATGAAAAGATCTGGTATTTAGTCCTCATTTAGTTTATTGCTTTCATTCCTTTCAAGAACAGAATTCTTAGTGAATCAGAACAGTTT
>VXAV01003017.1:396377-425068 GCA_013399715.1 Alectura lathami
CAGAACAGTTTTGTTTATATAAGAAGAAATACGGCCTTCACTGGTACAGAGCTGCAGCATGACATGTCATGTGGTGAGATGATTTTCACTCTAAGTCAGTGGTTGGCTCTCTATTAAAAAAACCCTCTTGGTATGTATTTATTATTATTTTTTAATCTCACATGTACAGTGTTGTGGCAGAAACACAAACATAGAAATGAGAATCCTGAATCTGATTTTACATTGTTTCTCCTCCCCTCTAACTCACTCTGCTTCCATAGAAGGTATTTTTAATTCACATCAGTGGAGCTCAGATTGAACATAAGCATTGCATCCCAGCTTTATGCCATCTAGTAATAATAGATGTCTAGGTAAGAGGACAAATTGTCAGTGAATGGGCATTTCTGGAATGACCATTTCAGGCTGTCTTCCATGCCCTTAAAATTGTAGGTGCTTGCATGCTTTAAATAAGGAACTTGCAGGACTTGCAGCTTCAGTGCTTCAGAGATCCTTCAAGTTGGTCTGGAATGGGGATGAATAAAAAAGGAGGTGATGCAGACTGGATAAATATGTTTAGTAGTGCACAGTTCCCTAATGCATGGGTAATTCAGGTTAAAAAAAATCCACAATGCTCTCCTCTGTTTTAAAAAAATATATATAGAAAAGCCCTTGAAAGGTGCAAAGTCAACGCTGAAACAAGCCAGTCCATTGCGAGCAGTATCAGTGGCCAGCGTGCTTTGAGTATCAGAGCTCTGACCTAAACCAAATAATGTGTTTGGCATAATCTTACCATTTTTTTCTTTCTGGATGAGAATGAAACTGCTTCAGTAGCAGGGGCCTCCATATGTTGTTAGCACGCTTCATTTGGTAACAAGTTTTCCTCCTGGGCCTGAAGGCTGCGACTTGGATTTGGCCCAGCACTGCTGCTGTGCTGCTGAACCGCCAGACATCCAGTTAAGTGTACTGGCCTTAGGGGTAACAGGCTAAAGTAGGGTCTTTCTTCTGCTTTTGTATTAATGATGATCATCCAGGTGGAAGCTGGTAGTGGCCTGTTTCCTTTTGCCTGGAGGAGATGTCCCAGTTGCACTGATTCTCTTCCTCACATTTGGGGCTGTGGCTGAGTTGCTCTTTTGTGTCTGGTGGTCAGCTCACTTGCCAATTCTAGGCTGTTCAGCTTTTGTGGGTGTAAAAGATGGTGTACAGACCTACTCTGTGCTTCTTTGCTGTATGGTTCTCATGCTCAAAAGCTTACTTTCTGTGTTTGCACAGTGATCTTTGGCCATGTCTGGGATGCTTAACAGCAGAAAGATTTCTTTTCTTGGCTGAATTAGGAACATTTCAAATAATACTTACTTCTCATTAATTTTGGAGCATTTAGTGCACGCTGGAAATTTCCTAGGATGAAAAATGCTCAAAATTACATTACAGTTGTGGGGTGCAGTGCTGAAATTCAGCTGAAATGTGATTTCAGGGAGTGTACTTTTTCCTCTTCCCCCATTCGCCTTCTTGAGAGTATTGTTATTCCGTATGTTATCACTCTGCAAGTTTTCCTGGACATTTTTTCAGATCTTTCCAGCTTTCAGCAGAACATACAGGTCCTGTAAGAACAAGCACTCCTTGTGCTGAGTTAGATGGTCCTTTGAGATGAGCTGTGCAGTGGGGAATGAATGTATTGTACTTGATTTTGTAGCAGTGGCACATTTCTAGCTCTATTTCATTTAATTTGGCACTGTAAATGTACAATTACTTATAAGTCATACAGCTCTCTTAGCCAAACTACTTATTTTAAAGCTAGCATCTCCCTTCCAACCCAAACCGTTCTATGATTCTATGATCTCGCTCTTTTTTTTTTTCTTTTCTTCCCGGTAAGCCATAATTCTTAAAGTATCCTTTTATTAAAATGTTTTAATTCCTTTAGAGTGGGAAATTAGACATGTATGTTACTCCACATCATAGGGAAAATATTAGGTGTATTGGCTTATCTTTATCTCTCTGTTGTTCGCCTTAAAGTGAATGCAATACTTTTCTAAAAGTATTCTAAAGTGAATGCAGTCTTTTCTAAATTCATCTATCTTGACATTTGCAGATACATGTTATTAAGTAATCAATAAAATACAGTAGTGCTTTTAACAGTATGCCTTGGTGAAGTATCTTTTAACAGTGCTGACTCTTAAAACTTACATGCTCAGGCCCAGGATGTGAAGAAATTTTAAAAAAAAAAAAAAAAAAGGAATAGCCCNTAGCCCTAGGCTTCTTTGCCCTCAGGGTTTAGCTTTCTGCCTGCTGCTGTGTTTGCTCTCTATTTTCCCTGAGGGTTTCCTAGGGTTTTGCTTTCTCTAGGGAATTCAGGCAACCAGTTGTGGATTTTATTTCTTCTGTTTGGTCCAAGAAGGACCGCATTAGACATTTGTAGCTCTGAATCTTAAAACAGCTTTAAAAACACATCATAGTAACTGCGGTGGGTTTTCTCTCATCCCTTCGAGGGTGAATTTTGCAGTTTTATTGTTTGTAGGTTGAAGACAGGAGCTTTAGCATCTCTCTTCTCTCACTTTAAAACTAACTTTTTTACTTGTATTCATTTTACTCCAATAAACTTGAGAAGGGAACTGATTAAAATGACTCATAACTACCTTTTCGGAACAAAGCAGCAATGGTTTTGCAAAACAACTTCATGGGATAAAGCATGCAGCAGCCCTGTGCATGCATTTCTTCAATTACAGTTAACTTCTGAGGTAATATTTGTTCACCAGCTTGGGAGAGCCCACCTTTTCCTGTGCTTTCCTGCCTCCATAAGCTCTTTGCGCCGCTCACAGAAGCTTCTCCTCTGCATGCTGTTCCCTCCCTTCCGTCCATTCTCCTTTGCCTCCCTAAATCTTCCAGTGACAGCATATCCTCCCTCAGCCCAAGGTTTTTCCTGGCAAGCTGCACAGAGCCATGAGGTGGGTATTCCCCAGGCAAGAGCTCTTCTATCTCCTCACGGGTCCTGAAGAGCTTCTGTCACCCCTCCCTACCTATTGTTTCAGCGGATTTCCCCTCATGGCTTCTCCTCGTCCCATTTTGTACCTTCCCAGAAGAATGAAGGCACATGGGTAGATTGAAGCTTTGCATCTGCATCTGTTGTGTATAAACATGGACATAGCTAACTGACAACAGTTCTGAAGGGAGGAGGCCAGTGAGGGCTGACCCTCTGGGGGCCTGCTGCCAAAAGTTCTTAAAAGCCTTTTAGTTTGTTGTTGCTGTGGTCAAGCTTGAGCAGCCCTGGTGCCAGAGGTTTGCCATCACTGGGTTTTCTTGGTAAGGAGATTGTTAAAGGACTTGGGACCTTTTCTGGCTGCGGACAAAGTGGGCAATCACTTGGAGCAACAGATTGGTGGGGAGGGAGCAGCCAGGCAGCTAGCCCTGGCCTTGCCAGAGCCCCACAGAGGCAGGCTGGCTGCTGGAGGAGGTAGGTCAGTGCACGAGCCAGCAGTTATTTCTGGGCTACATCCTAATGGCAGCCATGCCAGAGTTTGACTCCTGAGCTTATCATCCCAGTGGTGCCTCGCCTTTCCTTTTCTTCCCTGTTGTGGCTGAGGACGGCCTCTGGCTTTTGTCTTTTGGGGAGAAACGGGTGGCAAAATTTCATCTCTCTTCCTATTCCAGAAACCTTAGACTGCTGAGAATGGCTCACAAGAGAGGCAGAAGTCAGCTCCAGGGGAGTCCTGCATTTTGCATCTTTCCAAGTGGTTTTATTGATGGCATGCCCAGAACTGTGGTAGGTGCAGTCAGTGTGCTTGCAGGTGAATTTTTGCCTCAAAGGAAGAAGAAAATTTCTGCAGGCTGGAGCAGTGTCATGGCACAGCTGCTATCCACTAGACAGATGACCAGGAACAAACTAGTCAAAATTTATGTGTTCAGCTGCTGTGCCTTCTGGTCTTTGGTCAGCAGGGTTGTACTCCTGAACTGTTACTTCCACTCTTCAGGCATCCTCATACTCCTCGGCCAATTGTAAATTCACAACTGTCTTTTGGTCTGGAAAGGTAACTGCATGACTTCTCCTCTGAATGCAGCAGGATTAGGCACAGAAGTGGAAACAAACACTTGCCTGTCTGTCCTGACCAGCTGAGAGAGGGTGTACATGTCAAAATATCAAGGAAGAGGGAGGATGCAGGTGATGTTTTCTTTAATGAAATTCAAATAGTTAAAACAATGAACAAGAAACAGAAAGAGCCTTGTTTTTCTAGCAGTGTGTGCATCCATGCTCACAGCTGTGAAGCCTTTGGATATTTAAACAGGCAGATCTTTATATTCTGGGAGTTGTTGAGTCACAGGTTTAGGTAGCAAGGCATCTTCAACCGCCACTTCACCAACTGATAAAAGTATTTGTCTCAATTCCAATCCAGCTGCTGTCAGGATGGCAACTTGCAAAATCCTAGTAAACTGCTCTGCTGATCTTCCATTGAAACATTTCTGGCATTTGAAATTTTTCAGAAATCCAAGGACATAGTCTGGTGTAGTGATCTTCCCCATCAAAGAGAGGAAAAAGAAGAAAAGACAGTAGAAAGTGTGGATTACCCATCCAAATAAAGGATGTGCCTTACTTACTTTTTATGGAGTCATCTGTTCTCCACATGCCTTGGGAGCATTCATTTGCCATATAGAGATCGTGCAGTGGGCTTTCCTTTGCCTTCTGCCTCCAGTCTCTTGTCCTCAGCACAGTTTCCCACATGTTTCTTTTCTGCAAAACTTTCTGTCCTCCCACTGATGAAAGGTTGAGGGTGACTGAAAGAAAACAGTGGAAAATGGAAACATGTTTAGTTATCAAATCTCACAGAAACATCCATATTAGTTCAGTGTTGTCTGCTGTGAGTGATTGCTTTGGGGCTGGGAAGATGTTTTCACTGGAAGAACTATACCAAGGTCCGTGTGGCTCCGTGTGGTGGAGCTGAGAACCTTTTTTAGCTGTACTTTCCAGCCAGGGGCATTGAGGTGTGTCAGGGACTCAGCCCTGTGTGAAAGACTCATCGCTCTTCTGTGGCAGGTGCTAACTGTAAGTGCACTCAGGAAAACTGAGATTCCTGGAACGACTGTTTTTGTAGCTGTTGTAGGTTACATCCATCGGCACTCCTTCAGCAGAGCATGTTTGACATGAATGTAAAAAACCTCCAGTATATCCACTTCCATCGATCAGAAGAAACTGTACCTTGGGATCAGAGCAAGGGCATTCTGATGTAGAGGGTTGGAGAGGATTGGATGCATAACTCACAGATGTGAAGCTGGCTGCTCAGTGTTTTCTTTTATTCTGGAAATAGTCACTTCCCTGACCTAAGGAAAACTTGTAGGAGTCCTCCCCCATGCCAACATTGTCCTTATCTGCAGTCATATTTCCTGGTCTAGTGTTAGATCTTTGGCCCTATAAAATTACCCTGTCGTTGTTTCCCAGGTTTTCCTTTGTGTGTTGAAGCAGTTGCCTCAGTTAAATTTCAGTGGTGAGTTTCTGTCATGGCTGGCTTGAGTGCTTCCAGTACATACACAGCTGGAATACGAGGATCCTTTGGGAGGGAGATCAAGTAATTATTTTAATGTGCTTCATTTTCTTTCTGATTAGAGTGCTGAATATATTTAAATGGGTTTTATAAATAGTAATTTTCTGTTTATACCACCATCCTAAACCCAGAGGACTGCAAATAACTCTGTGTAGTGCTACAGCTGTGCATGCCATCAGCAGTCTAACACCAGTCTAACTACACCTGGGGTAAAATGCAGGAAGGGCTTAGTGCAGCAGCTCAGTGCAGCATCAGACACTGACTGGAGAATATGTAATTCAGCTAGAATTCAGCGGGGGGAATTGCACTGACGTGAGTGTAAATACCCAGCTTGGAATGCAACCAGCTCACTGAATTCAATACATCTGCTTTTAAGAAGGATGTCACAGGATTTTCAATGGACCTGTTCATTACTTTCAAAGCATTAAAGGGCAATGCATGTAAACTTGCCATGCACTTTTCTGTAAAGAGAAGAATTTTAGAGCCAACTAAATTCTGGGAACTGGCATGAAATAACGTTGCCACTAGCTGGCACCAGCTTTCAGACGACTCCCATAGTCCTTTAAGTGAACTCTCAGCTTTCAATTTTCCCATCCTGTAACAGCAGCGTGTGGCCATTTGTAGCAGTGCAGAACTAAGCAGTGATGAAGGCGTGAAGAATCTGCCATGAGCCATTCTGCAGGCACAGTAAGCAAGTCCTTAGTTAACTGAGACAGATCTGTAGGAGGCAGGATATCCTTTAGAAGGGCTACAGGATAAATTTGCAGCTACACAGAATCAGAAGTGTTGTTTGTTTTGTTGTCTTTTTTTTTTTTTTTTAATTATTATTTCTGCTCTGGAAGAGGATTGAACATGATGTAATTGGGCAGATTTAAACATGTTTTGTTTCATGGACTTTGCAATAATAGGATGACTCAAGTCCTTAATTAGAATAAAAAAGCATTACCTCATCGATTAGCCTGCGCCTTTCACCAAAGCACGGGAAATCTTTAATCAGCAGACCCAGGGAACTGCTTGTAGATGAGACAGACTGCTAATGAGGGATGGATTCAGAGATGCCTTGTTGTTTTTCTGTTCGACACGTATAACAGAATTGTTTGCGCTGGAAGAAGCTGTCTGTGGGGGTGACTGTGTGCTCAGTTTAAATCGAGATGGGAGACTTGCTTGTCTTTTCGTCTGATGCTGTCAAGTTCCTAAATCAGCAGACTTAATAAAACCATTGTTCCCTTTTCCCCATGGATCTGCTGCAGAAGTTTCTGTCCTGATTTCAAGGGATTAAAGAACTGCCTTTTGGAAAATCATTTTTGGAAGCAGTCTATAAAACCTTGCCAAAAATGCATGAATTAGCCATTGTAACTATGGGCTGGTACTAATTAACACACCTGGGGGATCACATCCTCTTGCTCCTGCCCCTTGCAGCAGCTGGCCAGCTCTGGAATCATATGAAGTGCTAGCAAATGGAGGAATGTGCTTAAGGACCGACACATCTGGGACTCAGCAGCTCTTCTGTCTACTCTTGAATTTCTCAGGTCACATCTTGGGCACAGTGCTTGAAATCTGATCTCTCCATTGTCTCTTTGATAAAAGGAATAAAACTGATTCCATAGGTCTGCCTGGGGAGAAGTTCATCTTTGCAAAGAAATACGACATTCAGATCATTGTTAATGGCAATTATCATTGAAGTGAAAGAAACGCTTTCTATTACTTTCCATAAATTCTGTGTAAGACTCAGAACTTTTCTATTCATATTGCATGAGATGCCCAGTCATGTCCAGATTCATGGGCCAGATTCGTCAGCACAATGTAGTATGCAGAGGTGATTTGGCTGTGACTAGGTTAGTAAATAAGACTAGTAAATAAAACTGGACAGGACGTGTAGTCTCGCTCTGTGCCAATTAGGGTGCCAAAATCCTGACTAAATCCTTCTGCTCCCCAGAGTAAGCTGGCCACCTCCAGTTCACAGCCAGAGCAAGCTGGCTACATCCAAAATGGAAAGGGCCCTGCATGTGTACTGAACCTTAAACTATGTCCAGGCATTATCTGGGAGAGCACTAGTTTACCTGGGCTGAATTCATGCCGGGGAGCATGCTAACAACTCACAAGATGGCCATGGTGTGCCAAGGGTGTTTTGCATGCCATGCTTCGTGTCAGGCAGTGCTCTTGGGGTGATGGTGGAACAGCTTGGGAGTTGGCCCAGGGCTGTGTGGGTGCAGCCAGCCTGTTTGGGAGTGTAACAGAGTTCAGCCATGGATGCAAGCTGTGGTGTGCCTGTGGGCTAGGAAAAGGTCTCGACTTGGGTTTTTGCTCGTATAGGCGATTTTCTGAGGTCTGCTCTCTGAACCATGATTTTCTATAATAACTGCTACTGACATGGCACCGTACACAAATTGGTCTGAGTGGCTTGAATGGAAGGTTTCCAAGCCTCTTCTCTGCCTTGCTTTATTGCTTTTTGTCTGTAATAGCATCTGAGGCATTTTTGAAGGCGTCATTAAGCACAAAACTTGATGTCTTGCCCTCAAAACCACCTTACAACATTATCTAGACCCATTTGCTAAAGATGTCTCATTTTTCATCTCTGTGATGGGTTATCTGCCAACATAGGTTGTTCCTGTGTATAATAGTCTCGTCCTGGAAACTCGTTCCTGAGTCATCCGTCTTTCTTGTCTTGGTTATGAGTGACAGAGGCATGGCCCTACTGTTCCTGTAATATGAAAAAAATAAATCTGTTCTTAAGAGGCTCTGAGGGCTAACCCTACCTTCCTCTCTTGGGGACTGTTAGAGCAAACCCTTAACTAAGCAGAGTTGTTTTTATTTGTCCAGTGGTGCTGCCAAGAGAGAAGGGCAGTGCCACAATGCAGGATGCTCAAACAGGAAGGAGAAGCATGTGGTCTAGAGCTGCTGGCCAAGTTCTCAGGGGAGTTAGTTTCAATTGTGTTTCAAAGACATCCTGTTTAGGCTGTAGCCAGCACACTTCTGTTTTTTGGGACCTTGTTTTGTTCCGAATCTGTGAAAAAAGTGTTGGCATTCCTTGCTGCAGAAAGGCACAGAGAGAGTAAACTCTGAAAGGTTGTGCAGTGTTTGGGGGCTATCCAAATGTGGCGGTCTGATGACAACAAGCATCATTTCAGTTACCCTTAGGAGGTGATGGGTAATGTAACCCGGCCTGTTGTGTCCCTTACTGTGCCTCCCTCTCCGAGGAACGTGCTCAGTTTGCCAGGCACCTGCCATCTGTTGGCACAGCACCATTACTCAGGGGAGGGGAGGCATCCTGCTGCTGCTGTGCCCTACAAATGGATGTTACTGGCGGATGATGTGAAGGACACCAAGGTATCCTTAAACCCTATGGACAAATGGACAATATGGCAAAAGACAGTCTCCCTTCTGCTCCCTGCTTATCTGTTCCTCCTGGGAGGGGCTGCTACCCAGGACCCCTCACCAGGGCCATTTCCAGAAGGCAACACAGAGAGCACTGCATCAAGTTTGTCTCTGTACACAATCCTCTGGCAGTGTCTCATCAAGCTTTTCACCTTCAAGCACCACCACCATGGTGCATGCCATGTGGCATGTGAAAGTTTCTGCTGTAGCATTTCTTCATACGAACTCAAGTCCTGAAATATCCCGGGGATATGTTTTCCATCTGAAATAATCATTCTTTCCTCCAACATTGCCTCAGGCATTGTAACAGCAAGGAGTAGAAGCTAAAACCATTGTGCAGTTATTTGTAATTGCTATTCCCCCGCTGTCATCAGCATCGTTTTATCACTTTTCCACTAGTCCCTCTTCCTGACACAGATCAGTGATATATTTCCTGCTCCCCCTGTGTATTCAACAAAGATCCCCCTTACCAAACTTCAGTTAATTTCCCACATCTCTCCAATTTACTAGGTGGTTTAATTGTACCAGATTCTCTACAGACACAAAATGGCATTACTAACTAACATTCTTCGAGCCCGGTCAGGATTCGAGTCAGCAAACTGGCCCAAAAGATCAAGTTACTTTGTCCAGGCTCACACCTGAGTCAACAACAGCTAAGCCTGAAAAGAGCTCTCCATGGGCTAATGGAACAGTCTCTGCTTGCCACTTTTTGTCCCCAGACAGGGCTGAGGTCTTGTAGAGTCACAGAATATCCTGAGTTGGTAGGGACAAGGATCATCGAGTCCAGCTCCTGGCCCCACACAGCACCACCCAAAGTCCAAGCCCTGTGTTTGAGAGTGGTTCCAAATACTCCTTGAACTCTGGCTTGGGGCCGTGCCCACTGCCCTGGGGAGCCTGTTCCATTCCCACCACCCTCTGGTGCAGACCCTTTCCCTAAGCCGCAGCCTGACCCTCCCCTGATGCAGCTCCATGCCGTCCCCTCGGGCCCTGTCGCTGTCCCCAGAGAGCAGAGCTCAGCGCCTGCCCCTCCACTGCCCTGGGAGGGAGCTGTAGGCCGCCATGAGGCCTCCCCTCAGCCTCCTCTGCTCTGAGCCCAACAAACCAAGGGACTCTTCACACATATCCTCACACATCCTCCAGACCCTTCCCCATCTTCCATGTTGCCTGGGATTTGAGACCCTGAGATGATCGTCAGCATTTTTACCCCTAAGCTGCGCTCACTGTTCCATTTTCCCTGCCGCATCCCTTGCAGTGTGTGGATCTTCAGTGTTTCTAATGCAGCCAGCCCCAAGGGAGGCAGCTGGCAGTAACACATCATCAGGTAGCTAAGCAGGAGCAATGAGCAGGGTCGGTAATGAATCACTTGGGTGGAGCTGCAGTGATAGTTCCCTGAGGATATGAGATGATGGTTGGAGGCCTCACTGAGATCATCCATCTGCGATCTCTGAAAAGTGCTGTGGGAGCAGCAAGCGGCAGTCCGGGTGAGCAGAGCTCTGAGAGATTTTTGTCAATAGGAGCGGAATGATTTTGATGATGATTTTAGAATACTGCCATGGCTGTTCAGTAATGCCAGTGCTGAGCTGGATCTCGTGCATGAACCACAATGCTTACAAAGGCTCCTGATTTCTTTTGCTTTTGGCTACGTGCTCATGGATTGCTCACATTTACCAGTTGTCTGCGATTCAGCACCTGACCTCTGCGGCATGCTCACAGTGCTTCCCAAGCAAACCCATCCACCGCACCTGGCAGGTGGCTGCTGTGTGCACTGAGCGCAGGGCTCAGCCCCTGAAATCACTTGTGTTGCAAAAGCTTGTGTGCTGACAAGTCAGGCCAGTAAGTAGGAATCCAACTAACAAAAGGGAGAACTATGTCAGCTGTTCTTCTGCTTGCAGGAGAATGAAGCCCCTTGGCTGCTACCTCTTCAGAGCCTCAGCATCTTGCTTAGGAAGTGAGAGGTCTGTCTCTCTGTGCTCCCAGTGCCTACAGTCTGACCTCCAGCAACATCTGCAACATCAGAAGTAGCATTTGCTACGTGCAATAGGCATATCCGTGGCCTGGGGAATATTTCACTCAGAACAATTTTATTTTACCTCTGTTTAAAAAAAAAAAAAGAAAAAAAAAAGAAAAAAAAGAAAAAAAAAACACATCTAGGCAGAAAAGTCACATTTTATTTTTATGGAAGAGGCTTTGATCTCCTGATCAGCAGGAGAGGCAGCAGAGGAGCACGGGGCTTCATCTGCAACAGCAGTGTCATTTAGCTCTGACAATGTCTGCCTGTGTCCTTCCCTGTGTTACTCCCCGTGGAGCCAGCTCCGCGTTGTGCTGGGAGGTTTATGTTACCCACGGCGCGGCAGGCAGAGCAGCACAGAGAAAAAGTGACCTCTGTGAACAGCAAGATGGGGGGGATCCTGGGGGGGGGAAGACAATGGAAAACCAGGCTCAGCCTTGTCTTCCCTCCTCGGGCTCAGTGGAGACACTGTGCTTTTATAGCGGGCTGCCTTTGAGAACAAATCCTGCTTGGCTGCTGCTGGGTGTGCTCACTGCCTTGGTAACCAGCCCTTTGCTGGCTTTCTAGCTGTGGTGTGACAGGTTTGTCAGCCAAAATCGTAGGCTTGAGCGTCGTTTGTAGTTTGCTGGAGGTTTTCTGTAGGGTGAGGGTGGGACTGTAGGTCCGAGGCATAGAAAGAAAGGCACCCTTCAGATGGAGTTCTCCATGGAGCCTCTGGGACTAGAGGAGCCAGAGGATTTTAGATGCAAACGTCCCCTCTTGTTACATTATCTATTTGAGGGTTTCCTGTTCACAGATAGGTAAAAAGCTAAATTTGTGCCTGCAGTCTGTGTTCTTGTGCGCATTCTGCTTTTGGATGTGGTGAGGAGGGAATTCTGTTGAGGCAGCAGTGCAGTGGGAGTTGTCTCCTGCTGAGGAGCACGATATGAGGCCAGGAGGCTGTCACACATTGGTGCCAGGAGGTGCTGGTGGATGTGATGGCATTCTGTTGGTGAGGAAATGAAGATCAGGTAGCACGAAACAAAACCTTTGCGAAGGAGATGCAGAATAGCCACAGGCTGCTTGTCCTTGAGTGGAGGCACCACGGTCTTGCAGGTCCTGCTGATCTGCAGAGTTGTGAGTGCCCAGCACTTCTTGAGATGCAGCATCAACTACTCGCCTGGTCAGTGGTTTTCAGAAATTATTCAGATACATCCAACAAGAAGCTACAGTGATATGTTCATGTGTGAGTTGGCTTTTTTCACCATTTCAGTGTTGAAGAAACCAGTCACTTCTACAGAACAACTGCTATTTGCATTTGTCACTTTTACTTGCTAGTTTTAAGAATTCTTACGACAACATTTAAGGTAATTGTTGCTCTAAATTCAGAGACCTCTAAGTGTCCCAGCAGTCTTTTCCAGAGATGTGGCATCTTGTGGAAATTAAAGGGTAAAAGAAAGGGTCTGAATATAGAGATTTCCAGTGTGACTGTTGATTATCACCCACATTTTGGATACTTTCATTACCATTAATTTCCCATTTGTCAGGCCCTTTTTTTCGTGTTTGCTCCTGAATCTGTTGTGCAAGTGACAGATACATACTCACTAGCCAATTTTTTCACACCCTCTTCATTTCAGCTTGGTTGACTTTGATTGTAAAGCTGCTCAGAACATTTTGTGAATAATGTCTCATAAAGGGACAATGTTGACAGGTTGATCTCATTGCAGTTGTCATATTTATATTCTTGTCATGTGGCACATTTTATAGCTGAGTTATTTTGCATGTAGACACCACTTAACAGGCCTGCAGCAGAGAACTTGCCCACAGATACCATGTCTCAGGAGCTACAGACCAGTAGCAATTATCAATCAGTGCAAGATCATGGATTTTTTAGTTAAAGTGTAATTTTTGTAGGGTCGAAACATAGATCTAGGGCCCCTTCCTGGAGTTAACTCCATTGGCTTGGATAGTGCTTAAAGGAGATAGATCAAGGATTAATATCTGGTAGAGTGTGTTAAGCCCAAACTGTTCTTCCCAATTTTTTTCCTTATAAAGCTTCATTTATCGAGAAAGGTTTTATGTTTATTTAAAATTTAACCTGAAAACTAGCCTGTACACATCCTTGTTTATTTTTAGTGGTCAATAATCAGCTGGTTATCATTTTTAATCAGCTTCAAAGTCTTCCCTTTCTCTCGCTTTGCTAATTTGCCTATTGTTATTTATGCTTAATTTCATCCTCTTCTTGCCTCCTGTCCCTTCTGTTTTTTTCCCACTTTCCCACTGCATCATCCTGTTTCCCTTTTAGTTGCAGCCTGTGGTCTTTTTCAAGAACTTAATTTGACCAACAATATTAATCCTTAGAATTATAGCAGAAAAAGAAGAGGTCTGGAGGGAAGAGGTACACGATGCAGATGAGGGGAGGAGAGGACTAAAGATGACTGGGAGGCCTGATGGTCCATCTGGAGGATAACACAATACTGCAGATCTTGGAGATGGAGCAAGAAAGTGCCTGATACTGGCCAGAAACTTCAAGAAATTGAATGAGAAGGAATGGAAAGGGGAAAGAGGATGATACTGAGCAGAAATTACAAGGGCTTGGCACAGGGTAGAGAGAAGGTGCTCCAGGAGAGGGAAGCAAAGCAAAAATCAATGTTTCTCTTCTTTTGTAAATTCAAATCACATCTTACCGAGCATACAAATAGAGAAAGAGAATTAAAGGCATTAAAAAAAAAAGTGTTATGTGCCAAACCCTGATGCTAGTTCTTGCCTTTTTGCTGTTTTAATAATCCATAGGCTGCACAGAAAGACACAAGATTTTCTCCTCCTCATCCCACCACAGCAGTGGAGAATAGCCAAAATGAAAGCCTTCTGGTCTCATCCCTCCTTGCGTGAGGCATCTGAGTGCCTGTGTTAGATGTAGAGATATCTCCAGCTCTCTCTCTGCAGAGAAGCAGATCCCTGCAATGCTACAGTGAGCTCCCTGTCAGCAGAAGGTGGGTGACAGTGCTCCTGTTGTCCTGGTCCTGTTTTGGAGGAAAAAGGTGGGAAGTATTAGGACCTCAGTCCTTGGGTAAGGTACTATTATTAACCAGTCCTGTAGTGTCATTAAGAGCAACAACAACATGATTGTGGCAAGACTCTAGCAGCTGAATGCTCTTTTAATTACTGGCTATATCTGATTATCCACCTTTCTTTGACTTTACCCAGTGTCATGGCAATGCTCATCAGCTCATGTTTCTTTGCGGTTTACTTTCCTAACACTAGCTTTATTTTTAGCCCTCTGTAACCTCCCTGAAGCTCCTGAAGCTCTTAGATGTGTGGAGTAGATATACGGAGAGTGCGAAAGATGCTTGGCCATTTTTTTTTTCCAAAACACGTTTGTGCATGTTATCTGGTATTGCATATTCGAACACATGCATCATTAACATGGGTATTAGAACAAGAACTGTTCCTCTGTCATCAGAAATCCTGAAGGTACCATTCTGCTTCCTTGCAGATAAACCCCAAAATACTCATTTGTATTTCTGGGTTTTTCACAGCACTGTTAGCACTATTGACAGCCACTTTATTCCAACTGTTTTATTCTGGACCAGTGTTCTTGTAGTGGTTCTGTTCGATCATAATTCTATTTTGAAAATTGTTTTTTGTTGTCCTTAACTTGTTTAACAAGTTGCACATTCTGGTTTAGTCTAGAAGATCAAATTGAAATGATACCAAAATTTCCTCTATGAACATTTTCTTTCTTTGCAATCTGCTCTCTTGCTGGTCATATTAGTGCTTGTGAGCTTTATTAGTTATTTAGACAAAATATTTTTAGGAAATATTTCTATATTATGAGTTTTGCTTTTAAGTTGTATACTAAACAAAAGTTGTGAATCTGCAATGTTGTCCGTTTTTGAATTGTATTGAAAAAGGATAGCTTCAGAAAGTTTAAGGACAGATTCTAAAAACTGTTTGGCATCTATTTTGAAGAGTAGGTGCTGAGCCCTTAGGAAAATCTGTCCCAAAAAGCAGGTCCCTAGATGGAAGCTGAAAATTCAGTCCTCCAGGCTTTCCTTCCATCTGTTGCTCTGTTGGAACAATAGTCCAAAGATAGCCTAATCTGGGGGATGGAGCAGAGGAAACTTCCTCTGCAATTTAATGCTCTTCTTCCAGATGATTTCCACTAGGAGATTTACTCCATCTATTATACATTATCTTATTTTGGGACATGCCAGGGCCATTTAAAACACTGTAAGTCACTGTGATGCCTGCAAAAAAAAAAAATCACTGTGTGAGGTGAAACATCCCTGCGGCCAGCACTTGTCACATTTGCTTAATGCTTAGCAGCCAGGCTGTGCTGAGGTGACTGGCTTAGAGTTTCTATTCTGCATCCCTTGCCCAAAGCAGATGAGAATGACCCCTTTTGTCCTGTCTGTTATTATCAGGCAGCTTTGGAAAACGAGCACTGCTGCATGAAAAGAAAGCGGCAGATGACATTTTGTTTTCTGCATGAACAAGTGTATAGGATCTTTGTTTGCCAGAAATGGTTTTCAAGAAGCTGTGCTAATATTGCTGCTTCTTTTGTTCAAGCCTGAGCGTAGATGTGTGGGAGCTGGGGTGCCCGTTTATATTACTGAGCTCTTTCCTTGTAAAATCTCTTGGATTCCTAAAATGAGTACGCATATTCTGAGTACATCTTTTTTTATGTTACTGTAACATTCCTTTCCTGGAGTATAATCTTATTCCTGTAAAAAAGAAGTGGTCATATTTTCAGAAGAGTAAGTTCAGAACAGTTTTGTCTGGCTGCGTACTGAGATTGCACTTACTCTGAATGCACAGAAGGTTAAGTACAAACAGTAGTAAGTATTTATTGCATGTGTTTTAACCCAGCGATAAGCATTTATTAGGGACTTCTGTCTGTACAGAGCACAGCAGACATGCACTTACAGAGCCTGGGCTGTATTTAACCTCTATGTCACCAGGTGTTAGGCGTGGAGGCCCAGCATTTCGAAACACAGCAATTACACATGGAGTGTCTTAGTCATCCCTGTTGCTGTTTTCTGCAGCTGACCACAGAGCTCTGCTGCATTATTGATGTGCCAGTGAGATGCAGAGGCTGCCAAACAAGTGACCTACATTGTGTCTGTAAACAATAACAGGAGAACTGCTCTCACAAAATGCGCTAAATTTGAAAGTGGGTGTCTCCTGCATACTGACATTCACAGGTGACCTGGGAAACACTTGGGGGCCAGGAATCTCAGCTGGGTTTTCAAGTGTACCAGTAACCTGACTAGGTGGATTCATACTCCCTAGTCTTTGGTCCGTGTCAGTTCAGAGGCTAGTCTTTACTTACATTTGTTTTTGAGATAATTTGGCTCCTTTTGGAGCCAAAGCAGAAGACTGTAGTGTTATTGGAGGCACTCTTCTAGCTGTAGGTGTCCCTGTTCACTGCAGGGCAGTTGGACTAGATGGCCTTTAAAGGCCCCTTCCAACTTGGATGATTCTATGATTCTGGTGGTGCTTCATGTATAGAAGGCAGTGAGTCCAGTCGGGTCAGTGAGTATGGTTCCAGAAATCTCTTCAGCTCAATGAAGGACACATCAGCTTTAGAACTGGTTTTGTTTTCATTAAGATTCTTAAAATTCACTTGAGTGATTCTTTCACAGTTCACTTGTTCCAGCAACAGAGAAATAGCAATGGCATGGGTCATTTTGTGCCAGCTGGATGCAGGTAGTTTCAAAATGTCAGGTGCTAAGGTTGTGAGTATGATGTATGAAGAAGGTGCTGATGAAGTGCAGGGCTTAAGCACAGTAAAACTTTGGGAGACTAAATGTTCCTGCATCCCTACACTGGCTTACTGCACCCTAGCGCATCACAAGCATCAAGTTAACTATCCTTGCAGCTCCTCCTGTGCATGCACGCCAGCATGTACGTTCTCCATCAACTGCTTGCGGGGAAGTGGCAGGAATATAGAGAGGGGCTGGGTGGGCAGGTGGAGCTACCTCTTGCAACACAGACTTAGGCCAGCTGAAGTCAATTATGAAAGCAGAGCCTCAGACAGACTCTGAGACTTCTCACACGCCCCTCCTCATCTGTTAACCTTTGCTCAGCAGTACACAGCCTGGAGGGGCACAGCTAAATACAGAACCGTGGGAATCCCGTTTCTCAGTTTGAGACCAACCTCCACAGAGTCCCTGTATGGATATGCTGGAATTACTTGGCAGTCCAGTTGTTGCTTCCTTAGAAGGGCACTGGGGAAATGACTGGGAGTCAGAAAAACAACTTTTTTGTGTTCCTGCTGGTAGCAGACAAGCCCTGTGGGTTTGGCCCTGTGCCCTGTAACTGCCAATGGAGTCCTCTGGCAAAACGGAAAGTAAGATGGTGTAAGTGGGCTGGTTTGATGGCTAGACTAAACAGAGGGTTGTTACTAAGGCCTTTCTGTTCATTTTGTTTTACATCTTACTCTTTATAATGCTGTTTGATGGTTCTCCATCCTTTCTCCAATGTTTCCCACCATGCTGATATTCTTTGCTGCAAATACTTCAGCCAACTCCTTGCTGACTTCACTGGGGTGGAGAGAGCCATTGCTTGGAAATGCGCTGGCTCGTGTGTAAGTAAGTACCTGTGGCATGAGGCTCTTTTGCGTCAGGAGAGCTGTTGTCACTCCCTAGATGGTCAAGGGATCTCGTCAAGGGCTTTTTGGCACTCTGCAGACTGGGAAATCCTCATCTATGTTCTCTTTCACCTTGAAGAATATCTTCCAAGGCACAAATTCTGCAGATAAAAACTGTTCCTTCCCCAGTAGATAGGATTGTTTTGTGTCTGCTAATTCTAGTTTTAATCAATACACCAACGCTATACAACTCACTGTTCATCTGTTGTTCTGTATAAGGGCTGTCATATGTTTTCCTTTGATGCTTAGGTTCATTTGAGTGATAGATTTCTTACCACAGATAATAAAGCAATAATTTAAAGTTTGTGTAGAAATCCCTAGTGAAAGCTGTTTAGCTTGTAGGTGATATTTCTTCAGGTTTTATCAGTTTTTAGAAGAAGGCCCTTCTAGATATGCTTCAGTTTGAGACAAGGCCTGGGACCCGACGTTTTAAAAGCAGCTCAAACTCAGAAGTCACTCAAGGCATATACGTAATGAATATAAATGCAAAAAAGCAAAGCTGTAGAAGTTTCTCCGTTCATAAAAAGGGTTTTTTGCGTGGCAAATAGGTCAGCAAACTGTTGCTGACAACTGCAGGTATCTTTAGTATTTTGAATGGGCTGTATTTCCAAATAAGTCTGTCTTTAAGTTCTGCATGAGGCTTGTTCTTATGCCTCTGAAAGCCCTTCCTGTTGCCAAGAGATGAAGTGGTGGCAGCAACGCAACATCGTCCATTAAGTTCTATTTTGTTGACAATAAACTTGTGGAAATAACTGAAAGTAACTGGACTCCGCTCTTTGTGTGTAGCTGTATTCAGAAGAGGATTTTACAAGGTTCTTTTATGTAGTTGGAATGTATGTGTGATCTTTTGACCTTAGTCCATAGTTTTGATGACTATGGCATGTTAAGTGCAGATAATTGGGTTTGCTCTAGGCTGAAACCTGACCTGCTCTCCGCAAAGGAGAAGATCAGATCTTCTGTTTTAAGAGGCACTCAAAGGGGCTACCTTAGAGATGTTAAGGCCATGTATGCTAGGAATTAGGATCTCTAAAATATGTCAAATTCTTGGGAAGGACATGCTGTCCTGAGGAGTTCTATTTCAGCTTGTTTGAGTTGGACTTTTCATCCAAAGGTTTTTGTCCTGTTCTCAAAATTTTCTTTTTTATGCAGGCTGGTTTGCCTTACAACACAAGCTGCCCTACTGTGAGAGCTCCCTTGTAGCTTCAGCTAGTGGGACGTAACTCCTAAATATGAGAGCATGAGACACATCTCTTCACTTTTGTCCTTGGAAGGAGATTCCTCTCTTCTTGATTGTCATGTGCAAATGAAACGTCTAACCCAAACTAGTTTTCAGGCTCCTTCTCTACCCAGTGAGGAGAGAGGGGGAGATCTTCAGAGATTTATTGCATCCAAATGTCAGTGTTCAAAGGAGATAGGATTAATTGTCCTATGGAGATGTCTATCTCTTTCCATTGAGTAGAGAAAAAGCCTAAAAATTAACTTTGTCTCGCTGTCAAACTTTTAAAAGTGTAAATTTAGAGGAAGTTTATCCTACCCTTGGTCTGAGAAAGTACTAAATGACATTTGTAAATTCTGCAAATAGCAGTCTGTCCAAAAAAGTATCTAACAATCCCCACTTGCTTCAACTATTGGTGATGCAAGTGATGCAGGCTGCATATCTCCCTTCTGAGGATGATGAGGGTGTTCTTGTAAAATGACTGACACTGTGGTGAAAGGAGGATGCAGCAGTCCAACCCAGAGACAGTCGCTGGCTAGGAAATGGGATCACTGCAGTGTCTGACCTGCAGTTTGTTTTTCAAGCCGTCCCTTTTCTGTCTGTCTCTGACAGTGTTGCTGGAGCTGCTGGTCTTTCTTATTTCAAGCTTTTTCTGTGAGAAGAGTAAAACTGTTTAAAACAAATCTGATCAGGTGGTAGTTTTCACAGTATGGCATTTTTAGCCCTGATCTTCCAGTTCACATTGAGTTCCGTGATAGTACTTAAGAATACAAAATGTGAGTTCAGTTTGAGTATGTCAGGGTAACAAACTGTCCAGCTCCCTATCCTGTTTCTGCCAGTGGCTAACAGATGTGTATGTACCTTTCTTGTAATACTTTCCCAGCCTCCATCTATTTTCAGCTTATGGGACTTTCTTAGCCATAAATCTTTCTTGTTAAATGAAGAATTGCAGCTGATCTTCTTGTCTCTTATGTTTTTAGAACTAAAAAAACAAAGAAGGCATCTGCTCCTCCAGCCAAGGAAGAGAAGCACAAATTAACCATTTTTGAAGAGGAAGTAGACCCAGATGAAGGACTGTTTGGCCCAGAAAAAGATTTCTCATCACTTGGTCTCAGCAAGAAGATGAAAGAGAGTAAATCTTTGCTATATTTGTATATACAGATTTTTTTATTGTTTTTTTTTTTTTTTTTATATAAAGCTTTTGTATGATTGAGCATTTAAAATACAGTGGTGTAGACTATACTGGTTAGATGATGACGTGGAAATTTTATGTTAAAATGTTAAGGCAAAGGTGGAGCAGAATCGTCTAGAATCATTTAAACAGAATGAATTCGAGCTGAAGTTTCCATAGCTGTTCACTATTGATGTTTTGGGCTTTGTTATTATAGATCTTTGGAAGCTGGCTGTCATGACACTGGCAGAAGTAATGTGGCCTATTTTTGGGTGCGAGAAGAAAAGCAGGTTTACCAAGTCCTGAGAGCAGAACATATTACTGATGTGTTTCCTGGTACTTGGTGGATTAGAAGTCATTGTACAAAAAGAATTGTTTACATCATCTTTTTTAATCCCCATATTCAGATTCCCTAGGTGGTGTTAATGTGGTTATTGTTCTGTGTAGTACAATTTACAGCTTTTACTTGTTTCCCTTTCTAGATCTGAAATTATTTGAAGATCCAGACCTTGGAGGAGTGGTGAGATTGGGTGACTCACTGCTGCTGCCAGCTGCCTGTGAGAACAGGGAGCACGTGCTGAACACAGGTCCTGAGGAGGACACTGAGGAACTGCTGAGGTACTCATTTCAAATCTGTCCTAAATGATGAATGTCACCTGTAGGAGGGAGTTACTTAGGCCCCAGAAAGGGTCAAAGCTTAAATACTGTTGAATGCTAACTGAGATTCAGTACTTGTACTTAGAAGGTAAGGTATGTCATGAAGTCTGGAAACCAAGCACGTTGGAAAGGAAATTAGGAAGACCTTTTGAAAAAAAGTAGAATGCAAGGTATTATTCTATGGTCTTGAAGGCCCAAGGCATGCCATCCAGTACCTGTTTGCTTACACAACACTTCCGCTTTCTCCAAGCGATCCACAGGGCATAAAAAACTGACCTCCAGTATGAAAAGCAAAAAACTGACTCAGGAGGCTAACACTCAGAAACAAGGAAGAATTCTGCTTTAGTGAGCTCAAATCAATGGCTCTCTTCTCTCTCGCTACAAGAGGAATGATTTTCCACTTGTGGCTCACAGACCTCCATGTACACTTCAGGAGGAATCCTGTGCACACCACCACAGCTGTAAAGGATGAAAATCTCTATCATGCTGTATTTAATTTTTAATCTAGTGGACCAGAGGGTTGGAGCGGATAGTTACAGGAGGAAATAATGTACTTGCTCTTACACTTACTTACCCCCTTATTAGTATAGCACAGGAACATATGAACATTTCATCACATCAGGTTTTATTCCTGTTATTTTATTCCTGTTTCACAGAATCATGGAATCATAAAGGTTGGAAAAGACCTCTAAGATCATCTAGTCCAACCATCAACCTAACACCACTATGCCTGCTAAATCATGTCACTAAGTGCCACATCTACACGTTTTTTGAACACCTCCAGGGAAGGAGACTCCACCACCTCCCTGGGAAGCCTTTTCCAATGCCTGACCACTCTCTCAGAGAAGAAGTTTTTCCTAACATCCAACCTGAACCTCCCCTGGTGCAGCTTGAGGCTATTACCCTCGTTTATTCCTGACATTACCCACACAAGGCTAGTTTGCCTGCACTGATAATCCTCAAGACACCAAGCAGGGTGCCAGTGCTCCAGAAGACCAGCATCACCAGGAAATTTGCAGTAAAGAGTCAAACTCACACCATCCGGATCTCAGGCTGGCATCTGAATGATGAGGCCAACCTATTTCAAGCACTGTTTTTTGCCAGCCAGTTTCCATTAGTATGTATGATGTCAACAGCAGGTACTAAACCCAAGGGAGAGAAGCAGTGTGTGGTTTCCTCTCCTGAAGCAGATAATTTTGCAGGTTATTGCTTTTTACCCATACAAAAGTGCTAGCTATCTCAGCAGTAATAACTGGCTTAATTTAAACAGAGGTTAAATTGGGTTAGGTGCCATCTCACATCCTGACAGCCCAGCTTGATGTTTATAAAAGCTGATGGGGCAGGACATGGCCAGATTTAGTGCTGTGGTACACTGGGAGCAAACATGTATGTGCTTGCAATGTTTGCGTGTTTGCTTTCTTCTCTGCTAGCCATCTCAGCTTGCAGTGCTTGATTCAGATGGTTCAGATGGCTAGAAGTGCCTGTTTTAATGCAGTCCTTGTATAATTATTCACTAGTGGAGAGAGTTTCTCCAACTGCTATGTTAATGTTTCTTGAACTGTATATTTTCTCTTCCTCTGTGGTGAAGAAAGGTCTCTGCTCTGAGACCAAGAGGCTATGCTTTTAGCTCGGTTTGGGATCATTAACGTTAGCAGCGCACCCACATGGTAATGGAAAACTGTGGGAAAAGATTCAATTTCTTTTAAATTGCAGTAGTTTTCATTTTCTCTTGAATTGTCCCAATGCTTTCAGTAGTTGGCAAGTCATCAAGATCCAATTGGAAGTAAATGCATGTAATGAAGCAGAAAATCATGCCAGCCTTCCAATGGGAAAGTTGCTACAGGAATCCAGAGGCAACTCCTGACTGTGCCAGAGGTACAAGCAAATTGGTCAAGATCCGTTGACCTGTTTTGGTGCCTAAGATCCTCTGAAACCCCTCTGATAAACCTAGCTCACATGATAGAGAGCTCATTCTGTGGTAGATGCATAAACTTTGAACTCTGAACCTTAAAAAATCTAGTCCTTTGAGATCTTTATGATAGCGGAGCAGTTGTAGGAGCAGTAACACCACAGTGCTGCCTGCACAGGAGCGAATCCCCAGCAGTGACTTGTAACTCCTGAGGAAGAGATTGTTACGGAGACAAATGAACCGACAAAATGCATGTGGGCTCTGCATGTCACAGCGTAAGGGAGGAGAGAACATGATAAATACTCTCATTGGAAATGGAAGACTGTGCTCTCTCTGGATGCCTGCTCAGATAGAACGAGAATTGCTGTTTTAAGTAGAAGCATGCACTTTAAGAAGTATTGAAGTTTAAGAAAGACCAAATGCTTTACAATTGTAGTGAAAGGTTTCTTTTTATGGCAAGATGCCCACGTCTGTTCAGACAAATGTCTTTCCTCTTCCTGTCCATTGACCAGCATCTACTGGTGCCTAATTACTTGGCCTGCCAACAAATAGCAAGTGGTCATGATGGAGAAACTAGGTGAGCTACCTCACTCATCATAGAGGAAGGCACTCTTTCCTACCCCTAGGTCTGCCATGATACTTTGGTGAGGTGCTTGTACTCGCATGTCTCTCCAAAACTTATAGAATCGTCCGAGCTGGGAAGGACCTTTAAAGGCCACCTAGTCCAACTCGCAGCAGGGACAGGGACACCTACAGCTGGATCAGGTTGCTCAGAGCCCTGTCCAGCCTGACCCTGAAGGTCTCCAGGGACGAGATATCCACCACCTCTCTGGGCAACCTGTGCCAGTGCTTCAGCACCCTTAAAGTAAAAAACTTCTTCATTATATGTAGTCTAAACCTCCCCTCTCTCAGTTTGAAACAATTTCCCCTAGTCCTATCACAACAGGGCCTGCTAAAGAGTCTGTCCCCTTCTTCTTTGTAGCCCCCCTTAAGGTCTTGAAAGGCTGCTATCAAGTCTCCCAGGAGCCTTCTCTTCAGCCTTCCAGACTGAACAGCCCCAACTCTCTCAGCCTGTCCTCACAGGGGAGGTGTTCCATCCCTTGGATCATTTTTGTGGCCCTCCTCTGGAAGTGCTCCAACAGCTCCATGTCCCTCCTGCACTGAGGACTCCACATGTGGACGCAGCGCTCCAGGTGGGGTCTCACCAGCACAGAGCAGAGGGGCAGGATCACCTCCCTCGCCCTGCTGGCCATGCTTGATGCAGCCCAGGATGCAGTTGGCTTTCTGGGCTGCGAGGGCACTCTGCTGGCTCATGTCCAGCTTGTCACCCATCAGTACCACCAAGTGCCTTTCAGCAGGGCTCTGCTCAATCCTTGCATCCTCCAGCTTGTACTGATAGCACAGGAAGCTGTGATCCAGATGCAAGATGTTGCATTTTGCTTTGTTGAACTTACGGAAAAGAGATAAACTGCTGTGGTAGAAACCAGCAAGGTCAAGTCCCAGCATATTGCCTTCAGGAAAAAGATAATATGTCACACTAGGAGTGACACACCCTCCTTCATGGGATGTGCTTTGCAGAAGAGAGGAGTAGGTAACCAAATCCTTTTGGCTCATCTCTTCTCCACAGGGATGCAGAGGAACCCATGCACCTCCAAGAAGTCCAGGGTCCCATTGCTTTCAACTCTTCCAAGGTACAAGGTGGTCCACTGCAGTGAGATGAAGGGGTAACTGATGAACCCTTTCTCAAATGTTAGATGAATTACCTTTGGAAGGGGATTTAGGATTCTGCTTCTGTTTTCTTCTCTCATTTTCCCGGGTCTCATCACACCATATTAATGATTCCTTCTGGTTGCATTCCGCTTTTTACCATCATTCTCCTCAGGTCTGACTTCTGTTTACAACTGCTGCAGAAATCAGTATCCTGCAAACTCTCACATCATGGATTCTCATGCCATCTTATTCCTTCATCTACCTATTGGCCACAGATATGCAAAATAAGTTTTCATGCAGCAGGACTGCAGTCAACCTCTTCTGCCTCATTAGCCTAAATCATGCCTGCCTGGCATGATGAATCAAGTTTTTGTGGAAAGCCAGTGCTAAAACTGATCCTGCGAATGTTGCAGCAGCTCTGTGGCCCGCAGAATTACGTAAATTACCACACATCCTAGCCTAAAATAATTATCACAGTTGTCTGAGCAGCCTTTTAGGAGATATTTAATTAGCTTCACCTTTGATAATGAATAGGGAGTTGAGGTGGAAGGAAGCAGCTGTCAGCATAAGATTTGTCTTTTTCTAGTGCTGAGAAGAGTGTCATCTAGGGACAGTCCAGCTCTTACTTTTGTGCTAGAGCTGCTCCATCTTGCCCATGCCCCTAAAAGATGAATTTTGTCTGTATTTACAGGCTGATCTGTATTTACATCTGCAATCTATGCCATCAGTGACACAACTGATGATCCTTTCAGGAGCATGATACTGTTAGAGATTGAAAGTGTTTGTGAAATCGCATCCTAACAGTGGCCATTTCTAAACACCATGCAGTATATACTGCTTCTTGAGCAGATTTGTTAGGTTCAGGTTTGCCAAGAAACTGTTGGCACCCTTGAAGTGGAAAAAGGCTGCATGTTCTTCATTCAGCAATCCACTGGCAGGTGCTGAATTCGAAGACAAACCAACACTGAGATCTTAAGACTAGCCAGAAGTTGTATGGGACATCACGTCCAGCACCATCTCCTGAGAAACACTTTCTCACTGTCCTAAGGATGTGAGAGCAGCACCATGGGTGTGAGAAGAGCTTTGAGAAACCAGAAGGTTTAACACTTGTTGCAACCAGAGGAGGTTGCAACAAGTGAGTCAGAAATTTCCTGACTGCTTCAGGGCAGTTTCCCTGGCTTGTTGGGACCAGACTGTGGGGAAAGAACCTTGATTTGCCTGCAGTAGCTTTCACTGAAAAAATAGCAAAACTTCTCTTTGTTCCAATTTTGGTGGATTTTATTTGCTGCCCAAGAGTACTTTCTGTGATGGTTTTCAAACATTTATTTTGTTCATTTCATTTTTCCTGTGATGTATAATGGTGCTAGTTACAAACAGTGGAAAAGCTACCAAGCAAATTTGGCCAACAGAATAGAAAGGCTTTTGCCAAGTGGGAAACATTAATTCTTGCCACACTTTTAGTAGCATGTATGGGTTGTATGAAATAAAGCAGAAGGGTGACCTAGAGTCCTAGTCTCTCAGTCTAGCAAGAGATCTTTTTGTCAGGCTTGAGGGTCAGCAGATTTCAAACATCTTTCCCTGGGGTACTTGCATTTTTCACAGTCATCTTCAGTCAGAGAGGTAAAAACTGCTCTCCCAACTGTGCCTGTGCCTCATGATAAGGGGACTTTCTAGAGAAGCAAGAGACAGAAGTTTGAACTTCTTCAGGATGGGGAAAAACTGAACCAGCTCTCTAGTTCAGATTGTAAAAAGAATTGTCTCCTTTCTTGGGTGAATGAATTAGCACCAGACAAAACAAAGGATGATAATAAGAACAGAAAGATAAAAGCCTGTTCTGCAAAAATCGCTTGAGTTGCATAACCTGGCTTCAAGTATGATCCTTTTGGATACTTTAGCAAATTTATGGGAGACTTTGTCTCTCGCTTTCATTACTGATTCTCCTCATTAGAGCATTCCTAGCAGGCCAAGGAGGTCACTGTTCCCATCATGCTGGATGCTGCACACACATATTATTGTTCTCTTCCCAGAAACTTTGTCCAAATGGACATGATGGAAGTCAGAGAAGTGGCATCTAAAATGCTTATATCCTGATGGCAGCTATGTCTTTGTCTCCAAGTCAGAAATCTTTCATTCTTGAAGTCTACATGCTAGCAGTCACATCACAGGGCTTTGTGACAGCCTTTCTTTAGTAAGGGTTTTGATTGCATTCTGTCTAGAAACAATGATATTTTCCACCAATAAAAAGCGTCTATGAATCAGCACAACAGTATGGCAGGAATTTTAAACAATGTGATGCTGCCTTTCCTTTGGGGAAAAAAAAAAAAAAGAGAGAGAGAGACTAATTAGAGAATGATTAATTACATGGATTCTGTACCTGGTTGTCTTTAGCGAGATGGGGGGTGAAAGTGGGAAAGATCTTCCTTTAATCTCCTGGTTATTTCGGAATGTTTGCTTGATTTTTTTCTTCTGCCTCCCCCTGGCCTGGAGTTAAATATGGTGGTAGTTATGCACTGTAACAATTCATTTGCTTCTCAAGAAATAGAAGTCCTTGTTTCTATCTCTGCCTGAGGCATTTCGCATTTTACCTCTTTAATTTTCCAAAGACAGTTGTGTCTCACATGATCAAACAGCAGTGGATCAAACGGTTCGCCAAACATTGCAGCACGAAAAGCAGGTTTTGAAACAAAGACCACGTTATCTTCTGTGTCTTCTGTAAAAGAAGTCTTTTACAGAGGTCTTTCAAAAATCTGGGACAAAAATGGAGCTTTACATGGTCAGTTTCCAGACTTTGAAAAATCAGATCTCCTGCAGAATTGGTGGCCTAAAAACACCTTGCCAACAATAACAACAAGAAAACAAAACAACAGCAACAACAACAACAAAAAAAAAACCATAAAAACAGCTATTGGACTGCATCTTTTGGAGGTATTTTATGACTGTGGCTTTGTTACTGTGGTTAGCACAGAAATTAATGTAGAGCCACAAAGGAGAAGATGATTCAGGAAGCTGTGACGTCTGATCAGGTTGATGAGCTGTGATTGCTACTGCCCCTGCTTGGCAGTTCAGCTGCCCTTCTCACGCACTGCACCTGGCTGAAAAGCACACTTGCTTCATGTGATCTGTATGTATATGTAAGCTTTGTTCATCTGGTTATTATGGTTTCTGTTACTTATGGCCAAAACTTTATGACATGGACACTGATTCATTCAGTGTTTGTTTATGCCAAGCAGGGAGGCATCAGATCAACTAAAGAAAGGTAGGCTTCAGAAATACCAGCCCTAACACGTTTTGTTTATTATGCAGCAAAGAGAACAAGAACATGTCTTGACAATGTGATCACAGATCTGATATCTCTTGGATATCACAGTGTGCAGCAAGCAAAAATACCTGGGCCCAAATGAAATTAATTTATTCTCTGTAGATGAGGAATTCAGAAGGAAGCAATATATTGATGTGGTATTTTGTAAGTTATGTGGGATGACACACACAGGGATCATGGAATCCAAGAGATATCATAAATCTTATTATGAAATTAAAACAGAATGTAATCTCCAGAATTACTTGGGGGATGAAATTTGAGATAACAGCGGGAGCACATGGAGTACAAAGTCTGCCTTGCAGCGCTTGAGATGCAGAGCTCTGGGACAGTGTCTGTGCTCTGTCCATCAGTTTGTTTGTTCAGGTATTTCCTAGACGTACATATTATTGTCCAGGCAGTTGGTTTTACAAGGTTAGCCTTGGTTTAAACTGACCATTTTTAATTTTTGTTTGACGCTTATGAAAAGATCTGATCTCAAGAACACGGTGACCAACAGCAAACATCCAGCCCATCATCCCCAGTGGAAAGACTGTGTCACCTCCAAATGAAGTGCTCTAACAGAGACAGGGGGAGAGAATGGGCTGCACATGTGCAGCTGTCTCCTCTCTTGTTGAAGATTCACTTGACCAGACTTTCTTATCCTCACATGTCCTGTAAGAGTGAACAGAGTAAAGCCACTTGAAGGGAACTTTAGCACAGAAGAAAATTCCAGTCCCGTTGGAGTAACTCCTGCACCTCAGTTTCCTCTCATTCTTCATTCGTAGCTTCCCCCTTGGCTGAGGCAGAGGGAGTTTTACTGCTGGCGCTGTTACAGCATTTTAATGGGCTGATTCAGTTGATATTGAAATTTCATAAAAACAGTTTTTGTATCAGTGCTTGTAAACAATTAAATAGATAAATCATTTTACTGCTTAAGATATTGCAGTCATAGAGCAAGTGTATCCCACTAGAGCAGGGGTCTGGCAAGGAAATGCTGGCATATTATAAACCTGATGTTCCTCCTGGTCCCTGGTTCCTCCTATGAAAGGTTTTGCTTGCACTTCTTATGACTGAGCTTTCTTGATTTTTTTATATGCTGCAATAAGGGGCAGAGCATTTTGCAAGTCTTGTATTTTGCAGGCACACATGAGGTATGCTTTTTATCAGAGCTTTGCCTTTTGTAGCTAGTCATTACGGAGCTGATTATCT